>VXAC01005948.1:695636-812823 GCA_013399225.1 Rhipidura dahli
TGTTCAAGAGAGATTTTGAAAGAATAATGAGATAAATGGAGGAATAATCTTCATTTATCAATATACCACTTAGAGGCTTCCTATTTAGCCTTAACTGAAGAGCATCTCATCATGATAACTTTGGTCTGAAGGCTTAATTACTCTTAAAACCACAAGCTAGGAAGTTGTTCAACACTCAGATAGGAAATAAAATAGACGTGATTTGCTATTTGTTATCAGCTTAGTGTCTACCATTAAGTTAATTCAAAGTACCACATAAAGTATAGTTGGCTTCAACTTTGTAATTATTTATTATAATTAATTATAATATTTCTTTATATTTGGAAATGTAACTGACTGAAATACTCTCTTTCTAGTAATCAGACATAGGGAAGAGAATAAAAGTGACACGGCTTCAAAGGAGAGGTTGATTTTTCAAGCATGAAATGCAATTTAGAAAAGATGTCTCAAGAAGAAATGTTGCATCTGTCACATGCAACTAGCACTATACTTGTCAGGATTGATGAAGAAAACAACTTTATTTGATATGTCTGAATTTGGAGCCCTGCTGCTGTTGGCTTTCCTCTGAAGGACTTTGAGTCAGAAAAGCAAGGGAAGGAAAGTATTTGCAATATCCCACCAGCCTTTTGCAAGAGAAGCTCTGTGAAAATCCCATCTCCTTTCATTTTTGGTATGAACCCTAAGAGACAGCAAGAAACAGCAGAGCCATTGGGACCCAGCAGTGCTCACTGTTATTTTTGCTCTCTTGTGCTGGCATGCAGCTGTGCCCAGAAGAGCACTGCTTGCTCTACAGCTACTGTACTAACTTTATTTGCTCTGTTTAATGTATAACAGCATGCTCGCTGTGTAAGCCTGTTCAAACAATATAAAGACAGTGCAAAAAGCCGTAAAGGTCAGATGAATGTGATAAGGTCCTTTTGAAAGTGCCATGGATACCATTAGATTTTAGTAGTTAGGGACATTAAACTCACATTAGCTATCTGTGTCATAGATTAACTCTTTCAATTAATTAATTCGTGCCCACTGATGCAGCTCACTAGGCCAGTGAGAGTCTGCTCTACACAAAGAAGCTCTTCTTTAGCCAGCTAAGGAGGCAGATGACATTTTCACTACCATAAAGATGATTTTTTAATTAAGCTCTTAAAATTTTAAACTTTAAAAGAGTAATAGGGCAAACATAGATTACTGAGCACAAATTGTAGAAAGATGCAGGAATTTTGGGAAGGACTAATTCCCGTCATTAGTAGATAACTAGGGTATCCATTTCTTTGGTACATAGGTGGCTTCCACAGACTTCAGCCTGTCAGAACAAAGGCATTCATGCAGCATGAAATAGATACAGAAAGTCTCACAGCAAAAAAACCTGAAGACAGAATCAGGAAAGTCAAAAGCGAATCTGCAGCTTCCAGTGAATGGACATATTGCCTCTGGCTGTTGTGGGGTCAGAGTGCAGGGGTCTGGGAAGCATGAAAGAATTGGTGCCAATGTGGAAAAAGATGGCCAGAGCCTTTTCTGTGAAGGTGTCTGAGAGGTGGGGAGGGACAGGAGGGACAGGGGCAAGATGGAAATGTTTAAGGGATAAAGATGCTTTGCCACCTCTGAGACCATTTAACCCTTCCCAGCAAGACCATCTGACACTGCAGGGGCAGCTCAGGTAAGGGAGAAGAGAGTTTCTTCCCCTGGGACACCTCTCTAAGGTTTCTGCTGCAGCTAAAACTCCTGCCACAGTGCAGCTTTCACCCACCACCTGTCTGCCTGACACCACACACACAGCTGCACACACTGCCCTTCTTAATGCTTCCTCAGTGGGTTCAGACCCACCAGCTATATCAATCTTCCTTCTGACCACATCTCTCAGCTCCCTTCTTATGCCTAGCTTAGAAGCACCCATCCTAAAGCCCCATCCTCTTGATGATGAAAAACAAAAGCTGCTTAGCAACAACTGCATTTTTCTGGACAATGATGTATATAAATATCTACTTTCCACTCTCAATTTCTTTCATCATGTATCACCTGAATTTGGGATCACTAGCTGAGAAGAATTGAGAACATATGGCATTCCTGGCTGTGTATAAACTGGTGATACATGCAGGGCACTGCCAAGACAAAAACCTTGAGACATTCTATATTGTTGCATGGGGACACTACTGGTAGCTGCTGTTACTATCTGATCACCTGTAAATATCTTCCCACGTTGTGTGACTTCATGTAACCCTTCTACTTCAGGAATAATCATCTGCATTTGGACCCAGAGTTCTTCACCATCACCTTTGCCTAAAGAAGCCCCTATTCCCAATACCCATGCAATAGTGCGCTGTCTGGAAAAAACATGGATTATCTGGATAGCTGATCTGCAAATATTAAAGAACAGAGAGAAAATAGAAAAGAACAGAGGGAGCCCTCACTGGTGTCACAACATGCTGGAACAAACACATGGAAATTCTTGATGGAGTTCAAGGTGAAAAGGTTGGCTTTGTGGTATCCTCACTACTTGTAAATACTACTAATTGCACTTTGCAATTATTCCTTACATCCTGAGCTTCTGGTGGGGAATAGAGTGAGGGTGAGCAAACAGCATTTACAGGAGAAAGAGGGGTTTGTAGCTGACAGGTGAGAAGGTTGCCAGGTAAGAAGGCACAAGGGGTCCAACAGGCTTTACTACAAGGGCAGGGCAGCACTGCATGAATTACAGTTCCACTGATCCTCCCCTTTCTCTTTGCTCACAACTCACCAGCTGCAGGAGCACTATCAGCTGGTTGTTACCAGGGATGAGAGGGGAACTGTAAAAAAGTGTTATGTTTCATGTCTAAGGGCAACAAAGGATCTAAATCATGTGCTTTAGATGTACGGATTCCATGTTGCAGTTCACTTTATGGGTTATCTCTGGTTTCTTGTTGGTTTTCTTCCACTTCTATTTTACTGGAAATTTCCCTTCTTGATCCTAACCAGAAACACAGCCTTCTTCCTGCACTGTTTTTTTCCAAATGTGAATTTAATTTATTGAGCAAACAACTGCACATTTCATATTACTAGATCATCCTCTTCTGCTTATACTGCCTAAGTCAAAAAGACAAGGGGCCTCCTCTGAGGTGATTGATTTCCATCTCAGACCTGGGACCTGCTGCTCTCTCACATCCATCAATATAGTTCTCCTTAAACACACTTGAAGATAATAGAAAAAAAGCTCAAAACATAAACAGGTTTTGTAAGAACAACACTATTAAGAATATTTCACAGCAATCGATTACTAGATTATCCTATGCATCAGTTGTGTCAATTATTCCTTGTACTTTCATGGCATTCAGGAGTTTCATTCACCAGAAGAAGAACTCAGCTCTGCTGAAGTGAGTGTGCATGGGATGGGAGCCTTTCCCCTTGGAGGCAGGTTGGTGCCTGCACACAGTCCTCCACACCCTTGCCTAATTCCCACTGGTCTCATCCCCAGCTCTGCTCCTGAATGAAACACCATTTCAGAGCAGCTCTAACAACCAGTTTCAGATTCACCCTCTGGATGAAAAACATTTTCAGAAAACAACTTTTCATTTTCTCAGTAAATGAGCTGGAAGTTTCTCCAACAGATCAGCAGGATTTTTCTGACCCCAGCTGAAAAGCAGCAAATTACTGAGCTGAGGGAGGTATTGTATGAGAGTCAGACAACATTTGTCAGACAGACAAAATACTGTTACAGTTCAGAAACTGTCAAAATTAAATTATTTTGTTTTTCATCTAAAAAGTATTTGGGAAGAAACTATTCAGCAGATTCAGCAAAAGCTTCAGAAGTTGCTCTGGGCAAGCTGACACAACATGTCTGGATGAAGATGAGTTTTGACAGGAGTACTTCACCCTGTCAGAGGCTCTTGTCTCTTCACCATGCAGCTGACCTTCCCCTAACTAGAAAGTCCCTCAGATTTTGTGAAAAAAGAAAGGCAGGCAATATCTACATTATTTGCTGTTCCTCAGGAATGATTATCTGTCCCTGGTCTGGTTAATGTTTATGATAGAGTCTGGGTTTATAACATTGTTCAACAGCTGAAAGGATATGAAGAACAGGACAGACCCTGTGCATAGGAGATAAATGACTCGAGCAGGAATAAATATCTCCTAAAAATGGCCATATTTAGGAACAGCTACTGAGCATCAGATCTTTCACAAACTGAAACCTTCATAACCCCAAAAACCTGGCTTTTCCTTTTAGCTTGACATCTCCAGTCACCTCCATGGCCACCATCTCCCAAAAGCTGTGTGGGTTTCTGAGAAGTAATAAAGAAGGTAGAAAGTAAAAACAAAACCATACAAGGCTTGTCACTATAGGCAGAACAAGACCAGCAATGAAACTTGACAAGAAAATGCATTTTTACTGAGTAAGAGATATTTCAATCCATTTTTCATCACCAAAAGACACAGGGTAGCTCCTGTCTTTAATATCAGTGCACTATTTGGCCAGATGGTGTTGGATGTATCTGTGTATGCCCAGGTCACTTGTAGTGATGGTCAAGACCAGCTGGGTCTATTTACTACACATCCAAGATCACCATCATGTAAAGAGTTGCAAAGTATACTCAATGTCAGCTGAAAACTGAGCTAAATCAATGTTGAATTTGTACAACTGTCTGTTTAAGTATTAGGAAATACAGAAATTCATGTGGCACTGACAAATGCATCTCAAGACCCTCTGTGCAGATATCTTTGTATTTTCTTTTGGGAAAGGCACCTTGTTAAAAAAAAAAAGCTGCATATTTCTTATCTCAAGTATAGGCATATCTGTGTTTGGAAGTGGGACTGAGGCCTCAGAGTTTTACCTCTGGAGAAATGTAATGCCAAATCAGTGTCAGTGGAGCAGGATTCCACCAGTCCTGTCTTTCACCAAAAAGCTCAGTACAACCACCTTCATCCTGGCATGTCCTGACTGCAGGAGTTTGCAGTTGATGTGTCCCACTGAGGTGTCTGGCATGTGACAGCCCTTCCAAGAGTTCCAGGTTTTGTCACCTGCAGTATCCCATGTCTGAGGTGTCCAAGTGCATAATGATCACTACATATGGTGGATGAGACCAAAAAATGAGATTCTGGGGGAAGAGAAGACAGTACAAATGCTGGAGCAATCAGCCTAACACACAGGAGATGACAGACTCATGGGGTTTAAAATCAAGCTAAATAATAAGCTAGTTTTCAGGCTATTGGGTATTTCTGTAAGTGTCTCCAATTTCTGTAAATCTCCAATTTCCTAGCCATTTCAGAGAGATCTAAAGGTAGCTGAGCAGAGGTGATGTGCTTTCTAAGGATAGATTTGAAAGAAGAAGGCATTTCCACAGAGTGTGTACAGAAGTTGATATCCCTTGAGCAGCAAATCTCTTGTGTCTCACAGCACAGGGCAAGAGGTGTGCAGGCATTTTAAACCTGTGGACAGATAGGACCTTCCTTTGGTGAAAGAAGGAACCATTATCAAAATAAGAATCTAACACTAAGTATGTTCAGACCACATATTTTTAGAGCATAGAAGCAACAGGTTCACTGAATCTTCCTCTTCTCTATCATTCTCCACAATTGCAATTGCTAACAATTGACACAGAGAGGAATGAGATTTGTCCACATAAATGGTAGGGAGCTGTCAACATTTGTTCTCAGACCCACTCACATATATTGTGTATTCATGGATCAAGAAAGAAGAACATAAACCTACTCAATAATAAATGTATATGTGCAAGATGAATTAGTGTGTATTTGAACATTTTACAAGCTCTGTTCTTTTGTGCTAAAGGATTTTATCACTAACCAGTGATAGCTCTCCCCACTGCAATCACACAACTTCATCTTCAGAGATGCTTTATCTTGTCCTGAGGGCAGACAGCAAAGAGTCAGACATGTCAGGGGACACCTGCAGTCATGCTTTTTGCACACATGCTTCTTGCACACTTAGAAAGAAAATGGAGTCAAATCCCAACATCGTGATCTCCCCACTAAGGATGCACCTAAAAACTTACCATCCTAATGGACATATGTGAAAGAAAATTACCATATCAAATATTTCTTTCATAGCAACTTTTTAAATAGCCCATTCAACTTTGCCTGATCCAAAGTTCACCAGTTTCCTTCACTCCAGCACACAGGCTGTTAGAAAGTGTGTCATTAGCAGGCCTGAACTACAGGCAGGTCTAGAGAAATCAAGGCAGCTACGTGGACTCCTATTGAGATTCAGTCAGTCCTGGGAACTGTCAAAGTCTCTGAGGAGAAGGGCACAGTCCTGTGCAGTGCTGCACGTCTGAGCTCAGGCAGCACCACGGAGGGGTGTGAGCCACCTGCCATGGCTGGGGCGTGCTGGGAGCACGGCAGATGGCCCAGCAGATTTCTTTGTTCTCAGTGTGCATTGGGTGTGCTGGGCTCTGGCAGAGCCTGTGTCTGGGCAGCCAGGAGGGAATCTGCCTGCCTGCCCTGTGCTGGCTCTGCTGGGGCATGCCAGAGGACAAGGGAGATGACACCTTCCCAGCAGCTGAGTGTTCCAGGGAAAAGCCTCTGGACTCACATGGTGAGAAGCTGAGGGGAGTTTCCCTGCAGGATGAAATGCAAACCTGCAGTGCAAGTGGAGTCAGGGACTCCTGAGAGCATGGTTTCACTGTCATTTTTTGTTAGAAAAGTAGAAAAATTTATGTTGGAAGTCACCTCTGGAGGTCATCCAATCCCACCACCTGCTCACAGCAGCACCAGCCTGGAATGTAGCTCAGGTTGCTCAGGGCCATGTCCAGCCAGGTTTTGGATGTCTTCAAGGACAGCAGTTTCACAGGCTCACACAGTGATATGCCCTTGTATTTCACCTCCCTGTGAACGCTCCTTTCCGGAGATCTCATTTGTGTTTCCCTTGCTGCAGCTTGCATCCCTTGCCTTGCTCACCACCACTGGGCACCTCTGGCACCATCTGCTCTCTCACACAGCCCATTAGGTGGGGGAGGACAACACGTGCAGCCTTGCCCTTGGTCTTCTCCAGGCTGAAAAAGACCTGTTCCCCCAGTCTCTCCCCACTTGTCCTGGGCTGCAGCTCCCAGAGGCCATCAGCCATCCTGGAGAGATGGCATGGATGCAAGGGGATGAGAGCTCTCTGGCAGCAGCATCCTGTACTTTGATCATGTTAAAACAATTGTGCAACCACAGCCTAAGAGAAGGAAGTAGACTCCAAGCCAGGTTCTGGAGGTGATAGAACATAACTCTCCTTGGGACCCAGAAGGTCTTGACTGCACTGCAGAAAGAAACTGATCAGAGACTGGAAACACGGGAATGAACTCCCTGCAGGGGCTCAGGGGACAGTACTGCACCTGCATTCCCTCACTGGAGCTGGAATTTGTGTCTGAGAGAGACACTCCCCCTTGGAGTGAGCCCAGACCTCGGTGTGGGGCTGGCAGGGGGCAAGACCAGTGCACAGCATGAAAGAAAAGAAGGAACTTGAAGGTGAAGGTCTGCTCTACTGCCACTTGGGAGCACTGGAGCAGCCACTTGACACAATTGTACTTGAGCTGTACTGGCACTTGTTCCAGCAGGTCACTGCTGAGCTGTTCCCTGTAACCATGACTGCCTTACCTCTTGAAACATAGAGCTCCACAAATTAAATGTAGCCTGGCAGAGGAGAGTGGGACACAGCTTTCACCAGCTTCACACTGACATTTACTCAGTGCTATCATACAAGGGACTCTGTGCTCTCTGTACTCCAGAGGGCATCATCAGAACAGCAACAACCCACTGTGTTTTAAAATGGCTTTTAGGGAAATTAGTTATTTTAAAAATATGAAAGTGTTTCTCTACTAGAGAAGCAAGCATACAGTTCTTCTAAATTAAATAATTAATTATTTTTTGACTACAGCCAGCCTGTTTTCAAGGGAATTTATACTGTAGGACTCCTTAAAGTTGTCAATTTACTAAAAAATGAAACCGTGTTATTAAGATATAATAATAATAATAATAATAATAATAATAATAATAATAGTACTTTAAAAACTCTAGAGCAACTTGGGGTTCAAAGTAATAAGACTAGTATTCCAGGCCAAGATAGCCAAATGGAAGGATTCCTGTCTTTGAGAACACCAGAGCAGGGGGTACATAAGCCTACTGCCTGCATACAGAGAGAGCAGCAAGTTCATATGCAACATATTCGAACATCAAATACTGAAACGGAGTCTCGGAAAATTTCAGGATGGCCTACATGATTGGATGAAACTGTTACACAGGTGAGGAAAAAGAAAACAGGTATTACATTGGATATAACACTGGAGATTGACATAGATTAGATTTTATTTACTTCATTTTCTCTCTTGCATGCCCATACAAATGTCAGCAGGTGCATGGCATTTCCAATTGCAAAAGTAAATTGCTCTTAAATTAAGTCATATTAAGTCAATTGTTTTTTCCTTCACTTTTTTCAGTAACTTTACTCATAATTGAACTTTTCCTTTAATTGTGCTCTCATTTTTCTCTCGGTGAACATGTTATTCATCTTCAGTCTGAATATGTTTTAGGTAAGCCCCTGTAACCTCAGAGGTTATTTTCCTTTGTTAGTTTACAGAAAAACAGGCTGTAGGTGCCCAGCTGTTTTTTTCAGTCTGTAAACTAATCAAACACATTGGCTAGCAAGTCTGGATCAAAATTCCTACTGAACCACTCTGCTTACCTTGCACAGGTGAAAGGCACCCACTGAAGAGAAAGAGGTAGAAGCCAGGAAGGAAAGGATTTGCAGAAGTTTCAACAGCCCTAAATGCATAGAACCTTCCAGGCTGTACCTACTGGTAGTTTCAAATGTGCAGGCATGCAGGCTGGAAAAGAGAGGAGAAGAAATGCTTCCATTCATTGCTAACCCCTGAGGAATGGCCCAGAGAAAAATCCTACCACAACATTTATTGTTATTGTAAAGCACATTTGCATGTTATTGTAAAGCTTTTCTTTCTGAAAGATTCATTCTTTAATGTGCACTGCAAGAAAGACATTGAGGTGCTTGAGCATATCCAGCAAAGGGCAGCAGAGCTGGTGAAGGGTCTGGAGCACAAACCTTAATAAGAAGCAGCTGGAGGAGCTGTGGTTGTTTATCCTGGGGAGAAGAAAGCTCAGAGAAGACCTTGTCACTCTCTACAACTACCTGAAAGGAGGTTGCTTCAAGGTGGGTATTGGTCTCTTCTCCCAAGTAATGAGTGATAGGAAAAGAGGCAATGGCTTCAAGTTGAGCCAGGAGATGTTTAGATTGGATATTAGGAAAAATTTCTTCATCAAAAGGCACTGAAGCACTGGAACAGGCTGCCCAGGGAAGTGGTGGCATCACCATCTTTGGAGGCATTTAACAGACCTGTAGATCTGGCACTTAACAACAAGGTTTAGTGATGGAGTACTCAGTGCCGGGTTAATGGTTGGACTTGATGATCTCAGATGTATTTCCCACCCTCAGTGATTCTGTGATGTATAGCACCTTCTCTCCTTGAATCCCCTACCTCCTAAGGGGATGGTCCTGGATGGAAGGTGCTCACTGGGGCACCAACCTGTGAGATTTTCCAGTCCCTCAGTCCTACCCACATTAGCACAGTCCCTGTGGCTGCCCCCCTGTAACACACAGGTGGCCCCAGCACTGTGTGAAAGCAGGCTCTGGTGTGCTGGCCTGCCCTTCCCTGCCTGCCTTCTGGCAGTGCCTGCACCTTGTGCCAGCCCACACTGGGAGCACAAGCAGCAGTTTGTCCTTCAGTCCATTGCTGCAGGAGGCACCAGGTGACTCTGCTCTGGCTGAGTGCTGGGTGCCACGGGGTCCTGGATGCACATCCCTACAGCAACCCCCAGCCACTACAAATGCCAGCACTGCAGCTTTAGTTTTAAGTTTATAAGTGGTGTCCCCAGAAATTAGCCCTTATTAATGGCAATGTAGGTAACTAAGAAATAGTGTATCATTTAAAATAAATACACCAAATAAAAACTATTAGAATTCTGGTGTAGAGGAAGCAAAATATCTCTGTGAAAAACACTCAATTGAGATCTGGCTATAGCATGCATCCAGCTGTCTTTTCCTTAGGCTCATGTCTAGTATTATGTATATGTTTCATTTTACTCACTTCAGTACTTCTACTGTGTGAACTCATGCAGTTTACAGAAGTTAATGATGCATGTGAAGTATTTCCTACAGTGAGTAGCTGGAGTCCCAGCAGGAGGATGTGTAGCAATGCAGGGGACTCTTATGACTGCTCTAAGTAAAGGCAGGGTTTGGTCATGCATATACAGCAAAAATCAGGTGCTTGCCCAGAAAAATTGTCTTCACTGTTTACTCTGCACCATTCCTAAAGTAGTAATGCTTGTCTGGTCCTGGTTAATATTTTCTAGAGGACGTTTTGCTTTCATAATGCTATTTAACTGTATAAATAAGAGAGGGAGCTGCAGGGTAGTCCTGGTGGAGACAGCAGGATCCTTGGAAGCTGCTGTAAGTAGTGAATTTTTTGCTTCCTATAGAGGCTTCAAAAGTGTCTCCTCTTGTTGCAGGCAATCAATTTTAAATCTTTTCTAGGGTTGCATCTTATATTGAAATCTGTCCTAGATAAAGAAGTTTTTATGGTGTCAGCTGGAGATAAAGGACATAGGCATCACAACAGAGGCACACATTGTCAGATCACTGGAAGAAGGAGTAATAATCTAAAAGCAGTGCAGGGTGTCTTGCCAGAAAGCAAGGTGGTCTCTGGAGTCAGGAAATCCTAAAAGGGGGACTTTCCCTGATGTACCTCCTGCTAGAAATAGGCCCTGATTCATTAAAAGCCTGAGGATGGGTGCTTAAAACTTTTTTTAACATATTGTTGATTCTTTTTAAGTAATTCTGAAGATTTTTATACTGAAGGGCTACAGGAAATTCTATAGCTTAGGGAATGGTATATCTAATGTCTGCCTCCCTTTTAGACGAGACATTATTGAGGTAATCCTCAGATTACAGGCCCATTGAGAAGGAAAGCAAGAAACTGGTGATTTTTCATGTTCAGAAGATCACAGTGAGGTCAACATTTTCAACGAGTCAGAAACCAGGCTGTGGCCAGGTGTACGCTGGAATGTGGGAACTGAGGACCTGGTCTGATCTGTTTTTGCACAGAGAAGAAAATCTCCACCTGACTGCCCTAACAACTGCACTCATTCTTTTTTGTCTACTTTTTTATTCTCTTGGCCTCAGTGATGCTTCATCCCTGAGTGTGTGCAGTAACTCAGGTTCAACAGCAAATATGCATGGTGGCCTGGTAGAAGAGTGAGAGCTCATGTTCACCTGTTTCCAGGTAAAAGCAGGCTTAGAGGTGGGTGATGCCACTTTCTGGCTGAGTTCTCCAGTACTAAGCTGGCTCACAGAAGAAATAAAAAACACAAACAGCCCTGTGAATAGTCACATATATTTCTAAAGGATAATGTAAAATAGGCTTCCACATTTCTCCTGCAAAAGGTATTACTTTTAATGAAATATTCACAGTGGTTGGATTCTCTGAAGAGTCCAATGTCCTTGGCTTGTTTTAGCAATCTCCTCGGGGGCTTGGGCATAGAGACATCAAAACTCTGAATGACAAGAGAAGTGAATGTCTAGATAGTCAGTCTGGAACAGGCCCTGAACCTGTTCAGGTGCATATGATTAAATATGCAGAGCTTTCTGGCCAGCCAGGAAAGCACATATGAACTTGTGATGCTCCTTTGAATAGGTGGTCCTGGATAGTAGGTTTCTGAGGTCACGTTCTCACACACAGACATGGCTAGTCAAGTCTTTATTTTGTGATTTTTTTCGTGTGCTTGGGTGGGGGTTTTTTACAAGTCTCTGGATAGCTGATATTTAGTTCAGCAGACACCACTGGTGGTGGTGCTGTGTCTCGATGTGCCTGGTTCCCCCACAGTGCTGCTTTCAGGAAACAAATTTCTCAGATTGCCTCCTTCAGAAACAATCAGGAGGGAAGCAGCACCATCTGGTGAGCAAACAGCTTTTCTATTTCATGCTTTCATATTAATTAACCACGTGCAAATTTTCATGTTGTCTGAAATGAGATTATCAGTGAAGACCCCTTATGGGATGGATATTCATCTCCTGGAATAATACATGGCAGAAAGTTCTTTCTAAAGGCAGAAAGTCTTCAAAATTCTCTTCAAATCACAGAGATAAAAATCAGCCCTAAAGTGGACAAAATAGTGATATCCACAAAGAAGCACGTTGTGCCAGTCAGAACACTCAGTCCAGCTCACTCCCAGGTTTTCTGGTGGAAGTTTTCTAAGGTAACTTCAGCTAATCCCAGTGTCCTCCATTCTGTTTCTGAGTTGCATGGTAGGGAAGACTGTGTGCTAGGGAAGAGGTAATATATTCAGCAAGTGTTACCACTAGAGATAAATTACTGAAAACACTGTCCACCAAGTGCTGGTGTGCTCTTGTATCATTGTCTGGTTTGATTGAAAGCTCTCCTTTAGAAGCAACCTATTATTGAACACCACAGACATACTGTCATTGTGTAACACACAGAGAGAGAAAAGAGGCAGAGGTAAAAGTGTTTCCTTCCAGGCTATTCAACAAGTCAGACTAGATCTGGAACTAGAATTGAAGTGCTTTTCACTTCTACTGCCATGTTGATGGATAAACTGTTTTATTTTCTGGAAATTATGTAAGTAAAGATATTAAAGAGCTTTCTGCAAACTGAACTCCTTCATATTGGGAATTTCCTAAAGGCTTTACAGTACAGGTTCTCAGCTCTTTACTTTTTAATAAATTCTCAGCAACTATGCTCCATAGGAAAATCTATCAGTCTTTAAGACCACATGAGAATCTGCATCTTCTGTTTCATGCTGAATGGGTATCTTTCATCACTTTGTCAGTGTCTATTGTCAGTTTGCTTACCCAGAAGTCACAGTAACATCAAATGAAATAGTGTCAAGTATGAAGTAACAACCCCCAATCATATTCTGAAGGTTCAGAGGGTGTAAATCTTGATAGGAAAGTACCTTTAGGTTTCAAAAAAGGAACTAATGGAGAGAGCCGCTTGTATCTTCAAGGCTTAAACAACAAAAAAAGACCTCTACAAATCACAGATGCTAAGTCTTTTATAATCTCATGCCTTTAAAACTAACTATTATCAAGATTTTTGTGAGGTCTGACTCACGAGTCTTGGCAGTTTGTGATTGGCCAGTACTGAGTAACAGATGGATGATTCAGATTCAGATTGTATTTAATTATCTGTGAATTCAGAGCTGTAATAAAATGAAATTAATTCCATGAATTAATTAACCACAAAAAGTGAACATGTTGTAACTACATAGAGAAAAAATATGAGGATAGGGAAAATAGCCGTCAGAAAACTGTAACCCATATTTTATAGAACCCTTACAGCAAAACCATTTTATATCCTTTCACCATAATTTTGAGGTCAAGTCAGTTAAACTCCCTTTCTGTATTGCATTCCAAATAAATAGAATTGGCAGTTTGAGGTATACATAGAAAAGCCTATCTATCAGGTGCTATATTTTGTAATAAATATTAAATGTGATGAGATAGTGAACAGGTGACAACTTATGTTTAAAATAACATGTTTCTCTTTTTTGGTATTCATGTTATTCTTAAGAAAATTATGACTGCAGCTGAGTAAATAGTTCATAGTAAATAATTTATTCATAGGCAGCTTCTGAATCAGCCTGCTGGATATGTGGAAATAAATTAGGCTTAGCTCTGATGCTTTTGTCTGGGAGTTGATTTTTCAAAGTCTGACTAATACATTGGCTTGCTGATAGCAGTTTTAAAAATTCAGAACTGAAGCTCTTGTGTTGAGTTACAAGTATCTGGATATATGGAGAAATATTTCAATGTCAAAATCAGAGGAGATCAAACTATAATTTTGAACTACTGTGTATAGTAATTGAAAATGGAGTAACCAAGAACCTAGCCCTTACAATTCTTACACTTGTCATTAATGCTGTTAAATAGGCTTTATTTTTAAAATTACTTATAACAAACATGTAAATGTTTGAATATTTGATTATAGCTTGAAAATGTTTTGTTGTTCTCATGAGTCTAACTGTAAGTGGATATTCAACTACTAACACAAATTGCTCCCTCTGATGTTATAGAGAAAGCAAGACCATAAGTGTAGCACTTTCTGACAAGTCTCTCAAGTTGAATCATGCCAGAGATGAAAGGTGCAATTGGTGTAGTATGTCTCTCTGTGCACAATTTTAGCAAATCTGGCTCATTATCTCCTCAAATACTGTGCAACTCTTGCACCATTTCTTTGCCCTAGATTCCTCCTCAGAAATGAGGCCTATTGGGACATTCATATCCCCCTTTCCAAGGTCTCTTTTTAAGAGCTTATACAGTGCAGAGTGTCAGCTCTGCAATGAGATGAGGCTACCACAGCCAAGTGTAACACACTGATAAACACTGTGCCCTTTGACCAGTAGAGCAGCTGATAAAAATATGGCCTTGTTCTTTGTTAATGACATTGACTGCTTCAGCTGTGCTGAAAATGAACCCACTCCAACAGTCTGGTTGAAGAGACAACATGTTGTTTCAGGTTCTTACTTAAAACATTGCATAATTTCTATTCAGAAAAAAACCCCCCACCTATTCCTTTGAGAGGCAGGGGTTTATATCTGGTTTGCTGCTGAAGAACAGCCACCATTATTTGTCATTTTTTTTTAACAGGGCACCTTATCAATCTGACCAAAAATTTATTTAAAGATCTCCTGCCTGCCTATTTGCTCACATTCTGTTTCAATGTAGCTACTGATTGCTGCTCACTTGCATGATTTTCCTCTTTCTCCCCTAACTCACAAAACAGCCAGACTTCTTCTACGATGAACTTTCAAGGAATTCTTCAGACCAATGCAAAGTCAAATGCAGAGTGGTACTGCAGCCTTTCAGTGATTAGCCATGGGGTGTTTTCTGATGGGATATGCTCCATTCTCCAGCCTGCTGAGGGTGCTGTGTATTCAACTAATCCATGCCGAATTTTGTCTTTGCAGGTATTTAGGGTGGGGGTGGCAGAAAGAGTTGTCAGAGACTTGCCAGGAGGCCTGGAAAAATAAAAATAAAAAATCTGGCATGAATTGGAGAACATGGAAACTGAGGACAAAAGAAAGAGATAAGACTTTTTATTCAGTGGTAACGACAATAACTATTTCTACTTCAATAATTTACTTACCTTAATAATATCATCTCCTTTTTTTTTTTTTCTATAGGATTTTAATGCAAGAACATGAAGACCACATTCTACCTCAGTTTGCTACTGGCTGGGTTTCATGCTGTTGCCCACAGTCAGCTCCCACCCAGTGACCACGATGGACATGATCCAAATGACCCTAAACACCACATACACCATGGAGGTGAAGCCATTGCTTGCCTCAAACTTGTGCCAAACAATGCTGACTTTGCATTCCAGTTTTTTAGGGAGGTTACCCAGGAGACACCCAATAAGAACATTTTCCTCTCTCCTGTGAGCATCTCTGCTGCATTTGCGATGCTGGCTCTTGGGGCTCGATCAGCCACGCAGTCTCAGATCCTGGAAGGACTCGCCTTCAACCTTACAGAGATCCAGGAGAAAGAGATACATGAAGGCTTCCACAACCTAATCCACATGCTGAACCATCCCAAGGGCGGAGTCCAGCTCAACATGGGGAGTGCCATCTTTGTAACAGAGAAGCTGAAACTCCTAAAAAAGTTTCTAGATGATGCCAAAGCTCTGTATCAGCTGGAGGCTTTTTCCACTGACTTTAACAAACCCACAGAAGCTGAAAAGCAGATCAATGATTATATAGAGAGGAAAACACATGGGAAAATTACTAATTTGGTCGAGGACATGGACCCACAAACTGTAATGATTCTGGCTAGCTTTGTTTTCTTTAATGGTAAGTCAGTCCTCTAGGGTTCACATTCTCGCCCTTCATTCTTATCAACAGATCTTGTGTTGGCTACCTGGACTGACAGCTGGTCTGGGGAAAACTTCAAATGCTCTTTGCTGGGCCAGAAGATCCCCTAATGGCATAGTGGAGGTGGTGGAGAAGTGACAGGACCCCTCTCAGCATGGGGAGGAAGCTGGAGGCCACACAGGCTTATTCCTCTTTGTGACAGCTCCAGCAGCTCTGATCCAAGCCACAGCCTCCCATGCAGCCTGAGCTGGTGCTCCTAGGTTTAACTCCAATTGTCCCACACTCTTCTAAATTTCATTGAAGGCACTGAGACTTATACATGACCTAATGCCTCTTTTTTAAACTATGCATGATTCAATAGCCTGATTTACTATATACTCTTCCCCCCCCCAACTCCGTCAGAGTCCTTTATACAAACACACAAACCTTTATATACAGGAGAAGCTAGTGATGAAGAGGGGAGAACATTTTAAGGAACAAAGCAGAAACTGTGAATTTCCGATGTGGGTTAGATGTGCCCTTAAGCCTGACATAACACTGCTCAGATATGAGATCCTGCATTATTTCATCTACAAATTGAGGCTTATGATAGAAATTAAATGCATGCAGTACATGAGTACACAGATGATGTTTATAGAAAGGCCACTTAGATCCCCTGAACAGAAAAGCAGTGGTAGGTACAAAAAAACAGCCTTATTATTTCATTACTGGGATCTGAAACATTAATTGAAATGGAATCCAATGCACTATTTTGAACAATTAAAAGATCTTTGCATTACTGTGATATACATTTTAAAGTGTTATGTTTGAAAATTCTGTACTTAACACATGAACAAATAGGTGAATAATATTTACTAGCTATAAAAATTTAGTCTGTGATGGGATAGAACGTGGGATATTCAGTCAAATTCTCCTTCTCTGTATCAGGCAGCTGGGAAAAGCCTTTTAAACCAGAGCATACTGAAGAAAGGGAGTTCTTTGTGGATGCTGAAACTACTGTGAAAGTCCCTATGATGCACCAGATGGGCAGATTTGACTTCTATTTTGATGAGGAGCTGTCATGCACTGTGGTACGACTGCATTATAATGGGAGTGCTACAGCATTTCTGGTTCTGCCAGCAAAAGGGAAAATGAAGCAGTTAGAGCAAACTCTGGACAAGGAAACCATCCAGAATTGGTCAGACCATCTCTTCCAGAGGTAACCTTCTGCCAGTCAGCTGCAATGACACCTAATGGATAGCATTTCTTCTTTTTTTGGGAATGCAAACACTATGAACTTGGTGATTCTGGGAACTGAGTAGGTTATTTTTAGTTTGTGTGCCCTAGCTGTAGAAATCTTGCAGCTGGTTGGTATTTAACTGTTCTTTTGTTGATGGCTGAGTGACTTGCTGCTCTCCCAACCAGAGCATAGACCATCCTGAATAGCAAGCCTAGACTGGTGTTTCTAAAATAGTCAATGGAATTAGCAGAAGTGTCACAATTTTAAGCCAAATCTTCTGTACTGAGATTTCACCTCTCATATGTCACTGAGACACTGACTCAGGCATAAGTCCAAACCTTAAATAAAGCATAACTTACACAGTTTGTAGTAATGCTTACAGACATGATGTGTCCTACACAACTATCCTGCAGCATGCAGTTGATGTTAGAACAGGCAAATGATTAACTGTGGATGTCCTGATTTTCTGGCATTTTGTTTTGAAACTATAAAAATCTAATGAGTTTCTGTTAGCTTCAACCATTGACACCAACATCAGCTAACGCATTTTACAACCTTGTTTGTCTGGGAGAGAAGATCCTAGCAACAGTAGATGAGTAATATCAAGTTAATACATGCTTAATTTACCAAGCTCTGCCCTAATTCACAAGTAATAAGGCTGTGCAGTTCACACCCATATATCTCAGTGCATCATCACAGAAATACCAGCACAGTTAGTAAAAACATAATGGGTAGCAAACTGGATATGAGCTAATAATGTGATACCTAAAATATCAAAAATAAAAATTGTATCCTCAGCTGCAATACCAGGAAAACCCTTATCTAAATGAATTTGTGGTGCAAGGTTATTCAGGATCACTGTAGGAACAAGTTCTTCACAGGGGAAACTGTGAG
Organism: Rhipidura dahli; assembly: GCA_013399225.1. Lineage (NCBI taxonomy): Eukaryota > Metazoa > Chordata > Aves > Passeriformes > Rhipiduridae > Rhipidura > Rhipidura dahli. The sequence continues at coordinate 713,614 of VXAC01005948.1, forward strand.
AACCAAATGGCAATTTCCATTCCACTGTTTTGTTGATGCCAGTGCTGACACACCTGGTCCCACCCTCTTCTAGAGCACTGGGCAGTATCACATGTGGGCTACAGCACTGCAGACAGGGTCCCAGCTGCTTTGCTGTTCAACCTGAGCTGTCTCTGGGCAAGGCAGCAAAAGACTTGAACTACCTCAAGGGTAATAATTACTGCCATGGGTGACTTGGACTCTCCAAGGATCCCCGGACAGGGCATGAAAAGAAATCCAACAGAAAGCATACTAAGCATGAACTGCCTACAAACAGCTCATAGTCAAAAATACTTATTTGATTTGAAATGTTGGGATTTGCCACACTTCTCCCCAAGCAGACTTTATCAGGACTTCTCTTCAGCTCTCCACCTTCCTGAGTGACATGGGCTGTCCCTCATCTCTGCCTGTAAAGAGGGGCTCTTGTTACTGTCCTGCTTAGAAGAGTGCTCCCAGATTTCCTGAAGCAAAATACCAGATAAATACCATTATGATTGCTGCTGTTATTATTATTATTATTATAAATGATAGTGCTTGTATCACAATGAGGAGCACCAGCAATTGAATTAGTGCTTATTGTACATTCAGGGTCCAAACTCCTGGGATTTGACACTCGTGGCAATTACAAAAATATCTCTCCCTCCTTTATGTTGGTGAAAAATCCTCTCACCACCCTCTATGTTTCTCTTCTACCTAACAGCTTTATGAACCTCTACTTCCCCAAATTTTCCATTTCTGGGAGCTATGAAATAAGTAACATCCTTAGCAAGATGGGAATTGTGGATGTGTTCACCAACCAGGCAGATCTCTCTGGCATCACTGGCACCCCAGAGCTGAAGGTTTCCAAAGTAAGTCTATGGCTGTTGGCCCTTTCCTTTTTTCCACGAACATACAGGAAAATCCATCAGTGGTGGCATCCAGAAACACCAGGTAAATACAGCTCTCAGCTTCCTGGCTTGCCTGCAGCTGGGTCACCGAGGCCTCTGCCTGCAAGCTTACAAAAGGAGTTTGGCCCTCAGTGACACTGGAGATCAGATTAGATTGCTGTATATCTGTTTTTCCAAGAATGGTGTTGGCCAAGATTTTTTGGGCAGTATCTGAAACATGAGAGGAGCATCAACTCCTGGCTCCTCAAGGAAAAGCACTAATGCTCCCAGGCACATCACAACCTGTCCTTCTCACCCTGGAGACTCAGTTTTGGAGGTGCAGACAAACAATTACAGGTGGAGCCTCTATCCTTCATCCAATATTTTAGTCTTTTTAAATGAGATTTCCATTGCTCCATCCAAACCCTTATTTAAGTAGTTGTGACTACAATAATACAGCTCTTTTGCCTCTACTCACTTCTCAGTGGGTCACTCAAAGCAGGGCTTCTTCAGAGGGAGTCTGATTCATTTCTCAAGTGGCTGTTGACTGTCCAGAGTTGATTCTATTTTCTTTTTTCCTAGGTTGTTCACAAGGCTTCTCTGGATGTTGATGAGAGAGGTACTGAGGCAGCAGCAGCAACTGGTGTTGAAATAATGCCAATAGCTCTTCCTCCAACCATTGAATTCAGCCATCCCTTCCTCATGCTGATTTTTGATAGAGATACAAACAGTACACTCTTCATAGGAAAAATAGTTAACCCAACCATCACTAGCTAAAGTGACATATGAATTTTGTTTGCTACTACTAATTAAAGATGTGAAAATGCATGACATGATTTATTTCCATTTGTACCTGCTCATATATGGTTCTCTTTTAGTAAGTTTTTATTTTATGTCATCATCAAAAATTATTGGTATTGACCACAACACTTACTGAAGAGGAAGGAAGAAATTGCTTTAAATCCAGCTAGAAAATAATGCCTTTTTTACTCAGCTGTAGGACAAGGAAAGACCTAAACTTTGACAGCATTTAGAGAGAAATGTTTATATTACAACAGAAGACTCCTGCTTAATATAATGTAGTCAGCCAGAATAGCAGGTAAAATTATGAACATTCTTGCAAACAAAGCATAAGTGCTTGTAACTTACCCTAAGTAAATATGAGATGGGAAGAGTTGGATCAACATTGCAGGGTCACAGGAGCCTGAAGCTTCTAGGAATGTGGAAATCTGCCTTCAACAAAAGAACCCTCCTTTCTTTACCAGAAAACTTTTATCATTCTTAGCGTCAATCTAGCAGCAAATCTTCCTGACTTTCTTGCAGCTTAAAGGAGAGCAGAAGGATCAAATCTGCCTTGAATCGGAAGATTTTCACCACGTGTTGCCAATTTGACACATCTAGGTGGAGTTACTGACTTCTCACCCATGTATCCATCAGTGGTGAGGGGGAGGATAGCTCAATGGGAAGGCCAGGTATTTGGATGGCAATTACACAAGCATACTGCAGTCTGAGATTTGTGGAAAACCTATAAGGAGGCTCTGGAAAATTAAAGAACTTCCAAATGCTGTCCTTTTACAGCCAAAAATGTAAGTAAGGAGCACACAATAACCAAATCATCTGACCCAGGCAGGGGGTGACAGGTACCTAGGCAGAACATAGGGCAGCTGGATGGCTGGCTGGAAACCAGAATTCAGTGGACCTGCCTTGGCAACTGGTACAAGAAAGGGTACAATTTGCCCTGTTTTCCTCAGAGTTGTGGGATTTGGAAGGAGATGAAGTGGTGTCATGTCATTGGCAATGACACTAGAAGCAGTCAAATGGCTTGGGAAGCAAACACAGTCTCGTGTGCCCTCTGCAAAATTAAGAGCAAGTGTGATTTTATTAGTCTGGTGCAAAGCACTGTCTCCCCTGTTGCAGTCTAAAGGAAAGCCCCCTTTCTGCTCTGTGTTTTTAGTAAATACCCTCTGTTAACATGATGCTTAATGGTGCTTTTTTGACTAAATACAGTCTCATTATAGAGGAATGCATCAACAACTCACAGCATCGAAGGCAGGACTCAGAGTGAAAGAAATGCACGTACTTTTCTGGCACCTTCCTGCACACTCCTCCATCTGTTTGGGTGGCTTTGTGGCCCAAAACCCACACAGGAGTAATTAACAAGGCCTCCTGCCTGACTGCAGGCTTCTCATCTCCCCGAAATACAGTTGCAGGGTGCAGCCTCAGTGGGTTCAGTCTCAGCTGTTATCACTCCTGCTGTTAACTGCTGTTAAGCAATGGGCATGCAGCAAAGCAACAGTAAAATCTTTAGGGGGTAGACCTCAAAGAGGCGAGATCCTTAGTTATGCATTGAATTTCCTAGAGTTGCAGTTGAAAAATGGACATAATTGATTTTAGTAGGGTGATTCTGAGTTTACATCAAGAAGTGTAGAGGAAACAGAGGCCACAGATGCACTAAATAGTGCTCACTCCCTTGCAAACCACTTTGCAGTGGATAAAGACATGAAAGTAGAAATACAGCATAGTGGGAGGAAAGTTGTCCCCGTGTGGTTTTGGGAGAGATTTGAAGATGATTTCTCACATAAGTTAAATCAGCTTTTGCAGGCTGTTAATCCTTATTTTTGGAAGGAGATTCCTTCCTTTCCTACCCTTAGTATCTCAGTGCCCTCACAGATGTGCCCCCTTCACTAGCAGGATGCTGGAATTCTGTTTTCCTTACAAATTCCAGGGAGAAGTGCCCACAGGGCAGTAGGAGGGAGGCACAGGAGCAGATATGCTGCTGCAAAGAACTAGCACCTCATAGCTGGCACTTCTCCTCTCGCTGCATCTTTTTTATACAATCTCTCTGTGTTTGCAAAACGTGTTGGGTGGTTACAGGGACAGTGAGTGGTGATAGCCATGGGAGGACAGGGTGGTGGTGACGAGGGGTGTCTGCCATTCCCACAGGGGACTTGCTGTCCATCAAGAGCGGCGTCCAGGAGCCGTTTGCTGGACTTGCTTCGTCAGGCAACAGCTCCTGCTGTATTGACATCACGCTGTGATTTTCCACTGCAGGATTTGCCAGAGACAGTGTTAAGAAGAGGCAGGCACCACAGTCAGCACAAAAGAGCAGCAGACAGCTTGCTCCCTGCCTACATCCCCGCTGCGCTGTTATGCGGCCCGTTCTCATCTCTGCCCCCATCCGCCAAGTCCTACTCTCTTAATCCTGCTCTCGTCGCTGCAAGCAACAAAACAGGTTTTCCTGATGACATTCACTCTCCCCATTTCCTCTCCGGACCAGCTCTTTTTCACAGCCTCCCACTCTCCCTCCTGCAGACTAACATTTTATCCCTCCCACTCGCCGGCACCGTTTGTTCGTGCAGGAGGGGAGCGCAGCCGGCTCAGCTGCGGCGCCAGCAGCTCCTCCTCTCTCCTTCCCAAAAAACGCAGGGCGGGAGTAAACAGGGTTCTCTGCCTTCCACAAACCACCTTCAGGGCACTCACAGCACAGTGAGGAAGGCTGGGCAGAATGGCAAGGCTTCGGGTCGAGGGGCTATTGCCATTTGGTGGGATGGGCAGTGTGGGGGTTTAAATGAGCCAGGGATGCATCTCGGGGGCAATTAATGACCAGGTTCATTAGGTATTGCCACAGCTGACACAGCTATAAAGTGTAAGGATGGAACTCACAGCTGTGCTTGAGGTGATCCGAGGTCTGGGTAAGCTGCTTGTCTCTTGGCTGGATGCCATCCCTGTTTCCCTGACTGCCCCACAGCAGCGACAGCGACTGCAGCCCAAGAGCCTCCAAGGGCTCCGAGGGCCACATCCCAAGAGTGCAACAGCCTCCTGGGCTCACACCCTGTTCCTTGAAGCAGGCATTTAGGGTTTTGCTCTTTTCTCACCATCACTAAGGCTGTACCTGGAGGTAGGGAACAAAAAGTCCCCTCACTTCCCACCCCACACCCTTCAGCCTCCCTACAAACAGGAGTCACAAGAAAAACTCGCCATGTACTCTCCAGACAGGTGTGATCTGATAGCTCTTGCCCAGCAGGAGGAAAGACACAGGTCAGTACAACCTCTAACTTCACAAATACAGCAGTGTTGTTGCTGCTTGTAATGCAGTGATGTGCTTTGTGTTAAACTGACAGCACGGGCCTCGGGTCTCTGCACTTGCCAGGCTTTGCTAGGACCTGTCTGGGCCTGCCCAGGGTTTTGTTTCAGCTTCTTTGCTTGTAACTGTGACTAGCCAGCAACTGGGTGCTATTACCTAATAATAATAGTTAAAATTTTGCCGTAGCTTTGTATAATTGTATACAGATATTTCTGTAACCAGGAGTTCTTCTGCACAGAATGAGGTGTCTGGCCCTAGAATGAAGAGTGAAGGCATACAGACATGGTGGGATGACAACAGGGGACTGGAGATTACAAGCAGAGGATGATACTGGACACCTCAGAGTTATGGACATCTCACCAGTGCTCAGTAATGCTGAGCATCAAAGCTTTGCAGAGTTGGGAGCTGGGTGAAACCAGTTTGGGGCATAACTAGCAACTAGGAGAACAGAGATTGAGGACACAGTGTGTGTAAAACACAGCACAGGTACTGTGTCCAGGCGTGCTGTGGACCTGTGAAACAATGAAGGAAGGCGAGGGGAAGAACATGTGAGCAAATGTGTAACAGCAGTTGCAAGCAGACCCCAGGGCACAGAGGTTACATCTGCCCCCTGTGCTCCTCCTGGCAAGGATGTGGCCACCCCTTTCCTTAGGGCTGAAGCCATCAACCTGAGGAACGAGAGCCATCACCCCCAGAGAAGGGGTGAGCTAAGACAAGAGAATAGGAAAGGTACTAAAAAGTTTGCATGTATCAATTTTAACTCTACATAATCTGATGAGTGAGTTTTAGCATTGTAACCAGGCTATACATTCTTGGATAAAACTGAGAAGATTTTAAATATACTACTGATAAATTCTCATCTTTGCATACAAGGTATATTTTTCCATCATAACAAGATTTTCAGCATAAGAAAATGGTAGGAATTCAAGTCACCTACTTTGTTACTTGGATCCAAAAATTTTGGTAATATTGCTGAGTCTCCTGCACACCTGGGTAGAGCCAAGGGACCAAACAGCCCTGTGGTTTTCTTGCTTCCTATATGAAATATGAATATACCCTATCTAGTGCAAGGTAACACAGCATGCCAGCCATGGGAGGATGTTCCAGGAGGTTACTGAGAAGGGAAGAGGGGAAGAAGCTCATGAAACAGGCAAGAGAATCATATGCTGGGTCCAGAAAGGAAATGGTAAATCTTCCGTGGATGCCAGCTTCTGTAGTACTTGAAGCAGGAATACATGATGGGCTTACTCAAACACAGTGTTTAACCACAAGATCAGCTTCACAGAATGATACCAGAGGTCCCTTAGTGCTTGGTTGATGGTAGATGAAGAACTGATGTTTTGGAAAGAAAACATTCCCCCCAAACACCCCTTTGTAGTCAGTCAGTGAGCTCTGCCAAGCGCTTCAATCCTTGTGGACCAATGCTGGACAAAAGTTGGTGCAACAGAGGGAGGAGAAGTTAGAGGCAAGGGGACAGCCCTGGGTGGCAGTCCTGATTCTCCCCCAAAGACCTTCCCCTGGCCTGCCCTCCCATCAAGCCTGCTGCTGCATGATGGGCCACAGGACATGCAGCTCTTCCCCACAGCTGAGGAAGGCTGGCAAAAGACCACATCACAGAGGGGCAAGGGACACCCCCAGGCAGGAGGCTGATCCACAGCCCAGGGACCTTCTGGGTAACCAGTCTGGGGACAACAGGCCCAGAGCTCTGGGGAGAGGAGATCTGTCCCACAGACAGAATTTCAAACTGCTTTATTAGTCCAGAAACTGAAGAAAGCAGGACAACAGGCATCAGTAGAACTCCTTTTCCTGTGCCTCCTTATCTTATCTGATATACTGACACTCTGTTATTCAATCACTAGGTGTTTGGCAACTTGACCAAAAGCAACCTTGTTTTTTTCCCCTGGATAGCTATAAGACATAAGATTTCATCATTATTTATTCTGTCTTATCTTCAGTAGCTAAGCCAGTCAGCTACAGACTAGTGGAAGGCATCAGCATGCCTCTACTCACTGACAAAGGAGAGCAGCTCACTGAGATGAGATAAATCACAGCTAAAATCTCACGTGTGTCAGAGTTCCCAGCCTCTGACCAGAACTGATGCTGAGACATCCAGTGCTGTTAGTGTTGGGGCACTGAACGCAGCCAGCATTTTTAAGGACAGCTTGTGGCAGGCCTCATGTCAATGTGGTTGTGCAGGTTATTGGTTGTAGGAGACAAGCATAAGAATCTGGTTTTGTTTGTCATCGCTCCCTAGGCAATCTGGGTATAATTTGAAGTGTTCATATTACAGTTTGATCTAGTTCTATCCATTATTTTATATCCCTGGGTTGGCTATGTTATTTACACAGACAAGCTATTTGCCTGGTAAATGGTGCAGCTGAGAGATTATCAGACTACCTGCGGTGTTGAAATAGCTGGCTTCAAAGCACAGGAAATAACTGTTTAACTAATTTAACATGTTTGGCCACAGGTAAAAGTCTAGCATGACTTAATAATTGTAAAATATTTAAAACTTTAACAAAAGCTTGAGAGATTTATTTTATTTTTTATTTATTTTATTTTATTTCTTGAGGGATTCATTTTTCAATATTCTCAAAATATGAGTTCCTCACACGGTCATGGGGAAAAGACACACTTCTGGAGAGGCTCTGCAGTGGAAATGATCTCAGCCTGTCATGCTGGGCAGTGAGGGTGATGCTGTCCCATGGAGCCCAGCAGCATCAGCCAGGAAAACCTGTCTAACTCAGCAGTCTTCCCAAACAGGCAGGTTTTGAATGCATTTTTCTGTCATGTTGGAGTCCTACAGAAGAAAAACTTTCTAATGATTCCAGACTTTGGTAAAATATAAATGCAAAGTTCAAGAAAGAGGGTGTGTTTAAGCTGGTGGCTGCAGAAAAGCTCAGCCTCTTTGCTTAGCACAGGAGGTCATCCCACTCTGCTTCTGCCCATGGCCACCAGAAGTGGCAGTGCTGGGGCTGAACCTGGACACCTGTGGGGCCACTTGGGCAGAGAAAATGGGGGTATTCCTACAGGGAGGGCTGATGAAAAGCAGGAGTTCAGGGGGAAGGAGCCTTGGTGTTGCAGGTGTCAGCCTCACAGAGCACTGACCACGGTGCAGAAGTCCCGGTGTCATCCATCGGGTGTCCCTGAGTGTGCTGTCCTTTATGGGTAGCACAGACAGGGCCAGGAGGGGAAAGGAGGGATTTCTATGAAGCTGAAAGTCTGGAGTGAAAGAGTTTTGCTGCCACATTTGTAGGCATGATCTTCCCTGCAGAAAAAATACCAATTTCCAAATGCTCCCTTTAATGTGACATAAGCAAAACCCACAATTTTTAGGATGGCTGAGATCACCTTATCACTGCATAATCAAGGACAGACACTTGAGGACAGGCAGTGCATTTTGTTTCAGCTTAGATCTGCCTGCCATGTGTATCATATTGTGTAGCCAATGCAGGTCACATTTACCAACACAGGCCATATCTCCACAGCCCCTGAAGTGCATTGAGAAGAGATGAGTCTCACACCTCATGCAGCTGGGGAAGTGAACAAAACAACCCATCAAGATAGCACAAAATCTGGACATTTTTGAGATTACTGGGACACTGTGATGACAACACTTTATAATATACAGATTTCTCCCCAGCTCAGATGCATCACTGTAGAGATGAAAAAAAGGAGCAGTGGGGTTTAGGACTCTTCTCCCTCCTGGCTGTTTCCCCACACCACTGAGCAGTGCTGGTGCTGCTTGACATGCCAGCTGGGCTCCCTATGTGGGCTGTGCCCCACCAAGGCATGCTGTCTTCTCAGACTCCTTCCCAAGATCTGCTCTCGGGTGACTGCAATTTGCCACCATTCCTAAGCAAGCCCTAGCTGATGGGCAGAGCTACACAGCCCAGGTCCTTCTAGCTCTGCATCTGTTTGCTTAAGTCCTGGCACTCAGTCTTGGTGCCCTATTTCTTTCCTACAGATGCATCCACACACAGATACACACACTGATCTTTCCTGTATGGTTTGGGGACACCAAAGTGTTAACCAGTATTAGTATAATTAAACCAAATGACTCTAAAGGAGACAGTGGCTAAGGCACTCTCAATGCACAGAAGAGGTTCTATAAGAAAATGCTTTGCTAGCTTATACCTTTGTTTTCTGCTCTCTCAGGGCAAATTTAAGATAACGCTCATGTTTGCATTGCAGTGAGCATGCTGACTCTGCATTGTTCTTCCACCCCAACTCCCTGCTGCTTGATTTTAAACTAGGAGATAAAACTCTGGACAAAGACTCCATTGCACAGCTCATTTTTCTTTTCAGCAGAACTGAAAAAAAGATGAGGCATTTGCAATTCATGCATACTTAGAACAAAATTTCTAGCCTGGCTTCAACTTTTGCTTTTGCAGCCTCATGTTAGAGCTCGTTTGCATGCAGGCTTTCAGCCTCATCTGTGGACTGACCTCAACACCTGCATCTATCACACCTACTTGAGCTAGACATGCTGTTACCAACATAAACTGCAGCATGTGCATAATTAATTACTGAAGTGGTCCTTGCCTGAGCGAGGGCAGTTGAACCCACAGCCTGCTCACTGGAGTAATGGAGCTATGTCATTATACCACTGTCTCCTACAGAGACTCTTTGTGCCACCTCTCCTGAGCAGCATGAGCTGTGCTGCTACAGGCACAGCTGTTCTGGTGTAATTGCTCCTACAGGGAGGCTCTCACTGGCTCAGCTCTCAGTGAGAACTCAAAACCCATCACACCATGTCAGGTCTGGGCATGCCAAGAGTAAGAGCTGCTCTGCAAGTCACGTATGGGAGTCACACAGCCAGAGTAGCAGACCTACTCCTGTGGTGTTCTAGCTAGCAGCAGAAGCAAGGCTTCACATGTGGAATTTTGGTCAAAAAGGCAGAAAGAGTTAAATCAATTTCCAAAAATCATATTCAGTGATGTGCTGAATCATTCTGTCTTTGTTACACTAGATGGATACAAAACCAAGGTTTTGCTATGATCTAAAGATTTGGTTTAAAATAATATAGTTCTAGACTGAAAATTTCCTGAACAGAAACTTTTGTGCTGACATAAGAAATCTTTTTTTGTCACCTGCTGAAGACTTTAAGAGTTTAAGCTCACCCAAGAAGTCACCCATGCTGGAATTAAAGTCCCCACAAGGATTTAGGATAGTAAAGATTTCCAATCTTCCCATCTACAGTTACACTCCATTATTTCCTCAGGTAAACAGCCAGATGTCAGTTAAAATTTACTGATATATCAATAAAACATATCCAGACTGAAAGGACTGGTACTTTTCCTCCCTTATTATTGCAACTGTCTATATCTTATATGTTTCTTCTCTCATATGAAGAATATCAGTTCTCTGTTTTTGATGTTCTGTTCAGTGCTCCTGATCGGCTGCAGCCCATCGTGTCACACATCACCTGGGAGGAGCAATTTGATCTGGTACACAATAGCAGGAGGCTGAGCATCTGAGCACATCATCACACAGGATCCACATTACTCATACATGAGTCTAAGAAGAACAGCAGAGAGGACATCTGGAGACAGGATATCTGGAGCATGTTAAAAGCAAAGATGTTTGCCAGACCAACCTGCATGGACTACAGGTAGGGTGGGTTATCATTGGGTCTGACCTCTCACAAGCATCAGAGTTGGTGCAATCATTATATTCTTCCTTTAGAATGGGAGCATCTATGTGTCCAAGCTTAGATCTTCCAGTGCCTTCTATGGCTAAGTTGTGCCTGAGCTGTAAGGTAACTGTGGTCAACCTGAAGATACGGGTTTGGGTGGCAAGTGTGTGAACCATGATGTTAAAAAGTAAAATCTGTTCTCTTACAGTCTCTCGACAGAGTCCTCAATTCTGTGTTATTATTGCACTGTGTGTTCATGAGAGCACTTGTTTGCTTGTTGGTCAGAGAGAGCAAAGTCTTGTTAAATATAGCCACTTGCTCAATAAAATGTAGCTGAAATATCATATTCACCCTACGCTTATCTCCTACTGAACAGAAATGTTGGCTGACAAGAAGTCTGACCGCAGGGCTGACTGTCCTTTAGAAGGACAGGGACTGGAACTTGAAGATACCACTGCTCACTGAAGAAGAATGGGTGGTGGCTTGTAATTGAAACCTCCTGTCAGTGCAAATGCTTCCATGCTCATTACAATGCCAAAGAGAAAAATGAATACCTCCATCAAAAGCAAATTATATGATGGAGAAATCTTGCATTCATTCTATAATCACATGCTGACCAAGGTTACTATCATTTACTATAGAGTGACTTCAGTGGGATCCAAAAATTGTTTCATTATATAGGGAGCAAAATAGGCGCTTTCAATCAAAAATGACTAAGAAAGAACAATTGAAGATGCTAGATGAGGCCTTCTGGGAGGTAAGAAGGATGTCTTGGATGTGTTCAGTCACTTATTCTGATCTGGCCACAGCCCCAGGCACTGTCTGAAGTAAGACTGCTCCCACACTGGAGACACCACTCTCTTTAAAGGAATATATAATACAGTGTATTATAGGCTTTTAAATGCTTCTGTTTGGCACAAAATCCTGACTGTAGGAGGCTGGGATTCTTTCCAAGAAAAGGCATAGAGAACAGTGCTGATATGTAGTTATGGCTGTAGCACAGAGAAGCAAGACTAACCCACAGCTGAATCTCCACTGGGGTCCTGACAGTGAAGGTGCTTTGAGCTGACCCATGGTCCCCATCCTGTGGGAACACAACTTTCTACTCCAGGCGACCCAGAGAGTTCCCTGAGAGACTGCATTGTCCATGCCAAGCACATGGGAACATGCTGGTGCCAGCCAAGGAGCCGACCTCGAATGGTCAGTTATGTTTCACGGACTGATGGAACCTTGGGACAGGTTTTGAGGTTACTTTTTCTGAGCTCTGTTTGGTAAAGTCTCAGCTTTCTACAATGTTGATTGTCATCCTTTTCTTCTCTCCTCCTTCCAGCTGTCCTGTCACCCTATAGGAATGGATTCTTACATGAAAACTGCTCATCATGCACATATCTCACTACTCTTTGTTATCTTAAGAGTTATATTAAGATAAATATAATATTTATCTTATATAAATACTATATAAGATAAATATTAAGTGAATATTAAGGTTTCATCTACCTCTGACACATTGATGGGATCAACTTACCAGCATGAAAATAACTACCTGAAAACAAACATATTTGCAGGTTTTTTGTACATACAAAGAGTTGTCTGGCCTGCAGATTCAGTGAAACCTGGTTTCCATAACTTCTCTGGTGCAGATTATCTGATGTATGGCAAGGATGAGCTCATCATTTCCTCCCACAGTACAGGCTGTAAAAGTGTCTGCCCTGGATCAGGTCATTCAGCCTCATGAATTTGGTATGTTTCAGACCTTTATCATTTTGTCACAGTGGATTCAAAAAAAGAATAATTTCAAAATATATAATATGTGATTGAGAGAAGGCAAGAGAGAATGAGATAGAGAAAATATAACCTAAATCTCAAAAAATCCAAGCTGAAAATTTACTGACTCGAAGTTCAGAGTTGGATAGCACTTTAATCAGAAAATATCAGGAACTGGGAAGAGCAGCTCTGTAGTGGACTAAAAGAAACCTCTCCAAAGAGCTTTAAACTTAGCACCTGGTTTCCATCAGGACGGACAGAGGTTCATGCATTTGCTCCATTTCCCAATTTTTTTTCCAATATAAATTACATTCACACTAGCAATGTATGTGCATCCTTAAGAAGTTCCATTTCAAAGATGAGTTAGGTTGCTAAGTGACATTAGTGCCTAAATCAAGGAAGTGAAAAATTAACACCTCACATCTGGCACTGCCCACATAGTAAATGCAATATTCTTATGAAACATAAAGAAAACCATATTTGAGTCCCTGTACAGCTCATAGACAGAGGCTGCTTTCCACTTAATTATTTTGCTGTCTAAATAATTTTCCTTACCTTATGGGAAAGGAACAATGCAAATATTAGTTACAAATGTTCAAATTATAGTAGATTTTTAGTTAGATACATCTTTTTCTGGAAAATGAATATTATATATACAGTTGAGTGATAGCCACAAATGTACAATATCTCTGGCCTTACTCTGGAGACTGGTCATTACTGATGTCCCTTGTTTGTAGCAGCATCATCCTTTTAACTCAAATTCACAAGAACTGTTTTGTTGCCACATAACAGCTTCATATGTTACTTGAAGAAAATACTAACATTTTAAAGATTTGTTCATCTGCCCTTGCTTCCCCACTTTAGTTTTAATTTTTCAGGTGGCTACTGTGTTCAAAACATAGATACATAGGTCACAACACTGATACTGTCTTCAAAAACCTCAGGAAGGGCTTGGTCACAGACCAGCAGGTAGAAATGAGTAGAATCAGAGAGGCACAGACACATCTCATGGAAGAACAGCAAGTGTAAAGTGCTGAAGCAGCTTGAACAAATACACCAAGTCCTGTATGAAAACTATTTCATAGTTTTCCTGCTTAAATACTCCGTGAGACACAGCAGGTGGATACACCCTTTCTTGAGGAAGAAGTGGTGCTTTTGCACACCCAGCCCATGCAGCCCCCAATAGGAAGAGCATGCTCAGTGCCAGGCCTGCAGCAGGTTACTGCACTGGTATTTCTGCTCAAATGGAAAAACCCCAAAGAAACTCAAGTACCCAACCCCTCAGGGCAGAGCTCTTTGCCAGCCACTCTGGACAATGCAGGGAGCACTAACTCGCACTCATTTGGTACTTAGTAACCCTCAGCACATTTCACAAGTGCCAGAGGGCACCTTTTCCACGTCTGCTACAGAGGCCAAAGTGCAGAGATTTCTTCATTACATCACGGAATTGCTTCAGGCCACACAGTCAAACACTGCAAGTCCCAGGAACTCAGATTGATTATCACAGCAGTAAGGAGATGCATGTGCAGTGCACGTAAACATAGAATTTGGATAAGAAATAGTGAGAAAATAGATCATATTTCAAGTTCAGGTCATCAGAAGTCATTGATTGTAAAATTTTCTGCAATTTTGAAGGTTCAATATTAAGGTTTTTTTCCCCTTGGATAGACCAATCACCTACACACTTTGTAATTTCTGCCTTTCAAAGTGAATTTTTTCCAGAAATTTAAAATAGAAATGCACTTGCATTTCACATCTACTGGAGAAACTTTGAGGTGCCCTCCCTGGAGAACGGAAATATCTACCAGTGCCATTTTTTTAAGTTTGTGTCTTGTGCCTGCTCAAGTCCTGTCTCATGACACAAACTTAGTAAGGCAGAGAGAAGGGCAGCTGTCCAAACACACAAAATTATCCGTCTTCCCATCTGAGAACTAAAGGTTCTGATGACACCTGCTGGCTCCGTGGGGACTCAGCAAACACCAGCTAGCCTCCTCTGGAGTTCTTCAATACTTGCAGGCAAAAATGGAGGATAAACAAATTATTGTGAATTAAAATTTTTTATTGCTGCAAGTCAGAAAATCACAGGAAACAAGGCTAGGAAGTTTAAAAGGTCATTTATTCCATCCCCAGGAAAAAAAAAAAAACAAAAAAACCCAGAGTTTGTGCTACTTCCATCTGCATCAAGGATGGTTGTTTCACCCTGTACTGAAAACTGAGAGTACATCTCTGGACACACTGTTACAGTGTTCCATCATTTTTGCATTTCCCATAAAAGATTCCACAGTAATGTCTTATTAACAGAAAATTATACTTTTATGTGTGTGTTCAAGGACAGTTAGACAGCCCTTGACTGTGAAGTTGAAAGCACAGTGGAGATGCTTCAGCCCTGTTTTATGAGATACTACAGCTTTACTGCTTTGTCCACCTTGTACAGTAAGACACCCCTCCCACCCCAGGTGAGATGCAGGAATAGGGGCTGTCCAAAGAGGCTTTCACTGCAGGAATCCTGTCACATGAACAGTGCCATAGTTGTACAAAAGGGGTCAAACCTAATAACAGTGTAGGTCTGGAGCCACAGTTGCATCCTGATGATTTCAATTATATGGTGCATTCTTGGAGTGGGAGAAGCAGCAGTCACCTTGATGAATCAGCTCGTTGACAAACTATGTTCAGGAGACTGTATAAAGAGCTGTTTATAACTGTTGGAGCATGATAGTTTATGTGTTATGAGTAATTTCACACTGAGACTTCAGAAGAACTACAGATCCCTGAAAGTCATTTCCTGCACTATTCCTGATATTTTGTTTAGTCTAAGAAACATAGAAAAGGTTAGATCACATTCAGCCTAAATATTTTCCTAAATTGGCACTTCATACCTTTATCCTTCTCATCAGACTCCAGCCTGGACAGTATTTCTGACTGATTTCAACTAGATCCCTCAAGACAGGTGTAAGTACCCTGTGTCTGCCCTTGAGAAACCAACTTTGTAGCCACTAGCTGGGGACAGAAATTTGCAGAACTTTGAGTGAAGTCTATCTGTTCAGTTATAACCTTGTTTGAACAAGGCAAGAAACTCAGTTCCAAAAAATCTCTTACTGGGAAGCTGGTACAGATACAATTAATTAAACCACCTGTCTCCTGCCTGGAACCTGCTCTCAGGAATGCAGTCATGCCCATCATATCTTATAGCTCACTTTGAATCTCAGCTGTGGTCAAGTTACAAACTGCTAAAATGGGTCATGGCACATGGAACAGAGGCTTAACACAAGCACTATTGCTGTTCCAAAGAGAGCATAACTGGGAAAAATCAGTCAGCACAGAGAACCTAAGCCCCCAAACCCCTGAATATTAGATTGACTGGTGGTTTCACGGTCACAGAAGGTTTCCTAAAACAGACAGAGGAAATTAGGTCAGAGGAAAAGCAGCCACTGAAATAGTTGTTGCCAGCCCGACAAGAACTGCAAAAGGAAGAAAGGGTCTTATAACAGAAACTCCCTGACTATTTGGAACAAGCAGCTGAATGCGCCTCTGCAGTATCTACCCCCAGGTACTCAAGAGTTACAGGGCTTTTTCAAACAGATTGGAGAGAACCTGGACTGTGGTAGTCAGTGATCTGCATGGTTTTGGGGTAACCACAGAGGTCTCTGCCCCATGCTGTGTGATCCTGGTATTGTCAATCTCCCCGTGCAGCTTCTCCCATTGTCTGTTGGCCTCAGCCTTTCACCACTCCCCCAGAGCTTCCCTATTGCTCCCCGCTCCCCTAATCCCACCTCCTTGGAGCCCAGGAAAAACCCAACGTTCCCTTTGTTTCTGGTATTTGCTTGGAAATTCTGAAGAGCACAGATGAATAAACCCACACTCTGCTGGGATGAAAGCAATGCCCTTCTTGACTCTTTACCACTGACATATTACTGACCCTGCCTGTGCTCTGTGGGGGCACACGGGACCCCCTGGAGCCAGGTTTAAAAAGGGACTAAAGTAATACTGGACTACATAATCACTGCCAAGTTTTTCAGAGTTGCATATGCATCCAAAACCAGTTGTCTGTTAGGGAGTAGACAGTCTTTGGCTCAGCTGCTGGCCTATTAGTTTCTTGTTGACCAGCCTCAGCACTGTGCTGGCACAAGCTCCCAGCAGAGACAATACATGGGCAGCAGTGCACATTTATTGGCCTTGCTTGTTCTGGTCTCAGAGATGGTTTTGCCCTAAACTGTGGAAAAGTGCAATTCTGGAAATCCTCTCCCAGTAAATCACTCTGTAAATATGCATAGTTTGGTAGTGTTGCCCATTTGCTGTGTGGGGTATTACTGTTCAGAAAGCTCTGTTGAATCCAAAGAGCAATTGAGAATATAAATTAATAATAAATTAATAATAGGAGTTGCTGGCATGAATACGTTACTCCTGGTAGTGTATGGTGGATACTCTCAGCAAGGCGTTACCTGGAAAAAAAAAACAGCAAGGGCTTTGTGAGTAAATAGAAAGGAAGAAAATTCTCTCCGATCTCTGTACACAGCCAATATATCTCATAACAGCCTCCTTTTTCCTCTGGGTAAAACAGGATTGATATGGGCTTTGTGCTCCAGCAAAGATTTAGCCTAGAGATTCAAAGACTTTAAGATTTCATCAAACCCTTCTTTTCAGTACCATCTACAGACAACCTTAATCTTTTGAATATTAGACATCAATATCAAGTGTCTTACCTCAGCTGCCAGCAGTGACCACACATGTCAGAGTCCTGGTGTGAGGAGGAAGAGGCTTGGTTGCTACTGGCATTGCAAATAACTGCTGACTTTGCTGAGCACAGAAGCTGGGTTCTGTGTGAATCAGGCTTTCCCTGTATTTTCCTTTGGGCCACAACCACAGCAGCACAGCCCCAGGAGACACGGATTCCAAGGCACAGCACAGTAATGCAGCTTTGTTCAACCATGCAAATTCCTTCCTTGTGATGAGAAGACATTCAAATCCAGCTGAATTAACCACAAATAGATAAAGACTAGGAAAACTAGGAAGTAGGGGAAAGAAGTCCAGTCACCTGGACAGAGAACAGAAGTTCTGAAGTCACTGGGGTATTCACAGCATTACTTTTCGTGTTTAGGCAATAGACTGCCTGATGTTAGAGCAGGGGCTTCACTTCAAAACCCCATCTTATTTTCCTATGTTCTTTAATACAAAGCCTGCACTGGGAGCCCGTTGTGACTGGGATTGCTTCTAAAAGGAAGAATATTTTTAGTTAACTTAAACCAACAAGAATTTAAGAAGCTAGAGCCTGTGACCCCTCTGTTGAACTTCTCAAGAGCATAAACCCCACAACTGCCTTCCAGTAAGGTGTCCTTGCAACAAGGATACAAACGTGAACATTCAGTTCTTAAGAATTTCCTAACCAAATCTTGCATTTTGTAAGCAAACACTCTTCTAGAAGCGATACTCATCAGCAACAAACAAAAGCCTTTTTTATATCGAGTCCTGAATGCCCTAATCCTTTTTTGGGCTTTATAAAACATCTGATACATCCACTTAGACTGCATACAACATTTATATTGTTCCATTCAGTGGAAAATCAGAGAATAGTACCCTTATCTCACATTTTAAAGCCACATTAATTATCTTTTACAATCCAAATCAAAATTAAGTGTTCTTATTTCATTTGGGAATATTTTTAAAATAATTTAGGAGCATGAGGGGAAGATAGGGAATTCCACGTTTATGTTTTATCTGGAATTAGGCCAATGATCAAAATAGTGAAGTGTTTAGACCATCCCACATCACAGAAACTGTTGAATAAACTGTCTTAAAGAATGTGCCTTGCCCAACTGATGAGGCCCAAGACCCAAAGCCAGCCTTCAAATCTGTTCAAGCAAGACCAATTGAAAATTTAAGAAGTTTCTTAATGCCTCTCATAGCTCTGTATAACTTTTGTGGGAATATCAGCTTGGCCCACCTTGTATTTTATGGGAGAAACATCCTTCAATGGTTGTCAGGAAGTTGATATTGACAGACTGATAAGTCACCAAATTCCTGGCACATTCTTCAGAGAGGGAGTGGAGCCCTGGCCTCTCCTCTCAAAGCATGGCCAAATTGCAGGGAGAGGGAGCTGGTAACACCCCTGCAAATATTCTGTACCTTCTCCCTCCATCTCTGCCTCCCTCCCTCCCTCCCTTGTGCTCCCCCTGCCTTGCTGAATATTGACATAATCTTTTATGTAAGGGGGTAATTTAAGCAGGATACTGCTTCCACCACTGAGCAGCTCAGAGCCTGCCTGAAAAATAATTCTCACGGGCTATTGGATGTATGGGGCCACATCCTGATAGGGTGCTGAAGGGCTAAATGCAAAGAATTTATTGCTCTCTTGTTTCTCATGAAAGACAGAACATATTTACTGGAATATAACCCTCCCTTCTTATGCCATTTATAGGAAACACATATGCAGTGTTTATAAAGCAGTTAATATATAACAGACAAAACCAGATTACCAGTCTTTGGAAGAGCAAATATTTGATCAAAAACTCCTAAATGGGACAGACATCTTCACTTCAGTTTTAAACATAGCTGATTGAGAAAAGTAACAGAAGAGCTACTTAATAGGTAAGATTTATATGAAGCATTTAGATTGTAAAGGAAAGATTATTATATTTTTATAAATATATATATACATGTATGTATTTATATATATATACAATTTTATATATTTATCAATGATTCTCTAGATGTGATGTTTTAAATGGCTGCAGATCTTAATCAGTTTCTTATGTATTTTTGTCTTGCTCTAATGCCTTCAGAAGAAAAAGGCATTTGCACAAGAAACTTCTTTCTTTGATATTGACATTACTAGAAATAAATATTTCTTAAAATGGAAATAATGTTCACTTTGCTCTAACACACATTTATTAATGAACTGTCTGCTCTATATATAAAGCAAGTTGTCTAAAATTAGCAATAAGCTTCACTCAGGTCTAAAAATATGAGTCTATAATGTACATAAATCCCACTCTATTGTTCCCAGAACTGTGTTTACTAGTTCTGTTTTTACTAGCTCTATTTCTATTAGTAAAGGTGAATGATACAGCTGCTGTAATGTTAACTTTAGATGTTTGCAATCTCAGATTTGCAGTGATTACTTAGTACATCTGCAAGGTTCTTATTCCCGTGATGTTCCTTACACCAAAATCAGCAGCATTTGTGCATGTGTTTGCCTGAGGATGCAGGAGTCTTTTCTTGAGTGTTGAAAGGTTTGGGGTGTACCTGTAAACAAGACCTTCTGTGTCTGTCCTGCCCTTCCAGTCCAAGCCCTCTCTGTGTTGGGAAGGCAGAGCCCTCTGGAAGGCAGCTCAGCACTTTGCCCAGTCAGTCCCTTCACATCTCCTGGGGGAGCTGGTGGCCGCCTGGGCCAAGCACCGTCCCTGGCCTGCCAGCGAGGGACACGGCAGTGACGTCTGCCAGACATTGCACAGGAATTGCACTCTGCCCAGCAAAGGTGAGCAATGCACCCTGCAATGCCCAGTGAGCAGTCAGGCCTGGTGCTCTTTCAGAGAGAGGGACTGCTGCTGCAGCAAATCCCTTCCCTGTGGTTGATTATGATCAAAAGCAAAATTTTGCAATCCCTGCCTCTTTGCTAGAGCTGACTCTGCAGTGTCCAGGGATGCTTCTTCAAAGCAGGGATGACTCCCAGAGGAACGAACCTCCTTCTTTGCTGCCAGGGCAGGTGCAGCATTGCAGCAGGAACAGGACCTCTGTGCCTGTGTTACTTCCCACCAAAGTGGGTCACTGCATAAGCAGGAGGAATGCCCAGCAGTTACTGCCATAGCTCTGAGCTGTGCTGCTTCAGCCTGCCAGGGGACAGTCAGTATCCCAGCACTCCAGAAGTCGCATGCACCGCTTGACCAGCAAGGCAGGAGCTGAAGTCAACTCATCCCCTTCCCTACTCCACTCCTGCACAATCCAGGCACTGGGAATCTCATTAAAAATAAATCAGGGGTTAATGGGAAGAAAAATAAAGAAAAATATATTCACTACATATTTGCCACATATTTTACTCTGTTCTCTGTCTGCCATACTCTCGAGAGCAGGCATAACATTCAGCAATTTCACTCCTCCCGATTAAGTCATGACAGCCCATCTGTGTTGCACCAAGTACAGAACGTGACCTATTATCTCCAAAGAAAATAGCACAACACCTGACTGCCAAAAGCACCTCGTGACTTGGCACCCAAATGTCTCAGTACTCACATCAACATACCTTTTCAGGACTAACTCCCACAGCCTGAATCAGCCAACTGTGAAATTCAGCTGAACTCTGAATAAATCGGATAAAACCAGCTTTCCCATATGCCAAATCACAAATTATACAATGACCATAATTTGCTGTTACAGATCCTCAGCTTCAAAGGAGTAGTCAGCAGTTGCCATGTGATTCTTGATTGTTGAATCACTTACTACATTAATGACAGGCCATATAATCCATCTTTCCATCTCATTTATCCCTTTGCCCACTGCTATACAAAAGGAATCTGTGAAGGTTTGGTGGTCTGTTTAATTTACAGTGGGAAAATGCATCTCCAAAGACTGTGGTCATTCCAAATTTTTCCATAAGGTGCAATTCAACACTGCTATAAGGGAGAGAATTCATATATTGCTTTAATGGAAAGATGGATGATAATTATATTTGTATTTCATGCTTGAAAAGTGCATTCCATTTGCAAATTTACACAATCAATGTCCGATGCTAAGGTTTGCCTGAGGTGTCCTGTAAGATGTGCCTGGTTTTCTCCAAACATTTTGTTGGCCAAATGAAAGATTCTGTATTAACTTTGCTCAGAAATCAAAACTTGTGTAAAATACTGTATTTTTTAGCATAGAGCAATTGCTTTATCCTTGTGCTATTTGACATTGAAGCATCTATTGTTAGGGAGGAGACAGCACTGATAAACCTACTTCAGCATTTACTGGACAGCAAGGTAGAAAAGAGCAGGGAATGCTATGGCATGTGATCAGGAGAATGATCTGAATGTAGTAATAAACAGTCTATAGCAGAAGGAGGAAAAGTGACATGAAATTATGAAAGCAAGCATGTTGTTTCCACCACATGCTGCCTAGAATTCTTGTGCTTAGAGATGGTAACAGTTTCACAGGAGCAGAAGCTGCAACACAGTGTCTAGCAAGTCCATTTTTCATCTTGGATCTGCATATTGTGCTTGAAATCTGAGTTTCATTTTGTAAAGGAAATACAAGTGAGCAGGAGAAAATCAGAGAGCTACCCCTGATGTGAACCACCTACAACAAAAGATCATGATATCTTTTCTGAATTAATTTAATGATGTTGGAAACTTCTCTTTCACTGATCTAAATCTGAATTTTAAGATAGGAACCAGACCTTAGGCTTAGAGTAGAAGATGCAGAAACATCACTTCACTACCTATAACCTTTTGCATTGGGAATGGAAGAACAAACTAAAAAGTCATTTTGTTGCCTTTTTTCTAGGAAAAAAAAAACCAAAAAAAAAAAAACAAAAACAAAGCCAAGAGCTCATTATTGGATGTCAACATGAAAACAGAAATCTACATACTTCTCTTAAGTGAAATATGTTTTGAATTCATCAAGGCTGATATCAAACCTAAATTTCCAAAGGAGGAAAAAGAGAGTAATTTCTTGGAAAGAAATAACAACGTCAGTATTTCCAAAGAGTGGTATCATCACAAAAATCTCTCTAAGCCTTTTGAAGACCAAGGTCTTGAAGACTTCACTCTTCACAACTTCACTGAAAACAATGCAAATTTTGGATTTAACCTCTACAGAAGAATTGCAATGACACATGATAACAATGTTATCATCTCTCCCCTTTCTGTATCAGCTCTCATGGGCGTCTACATGCTGGCAGCTAAAGGAGAAACCTACAGACAAATTGTAAAAGGTCTAAACCTCCATGCTGTGAGGGACAGAGTGGATCACCAACACTTAGCAGCTTTGTTTAAACAACTGATGGGTAACATCACAATGAATGAAGAATTTCTCCTTGTGCAAGGTACTCTTTCTTTTATTCGAAAGGACTTCAAACTCAAGGAGTCTTTCCTGAATTTGTCTAAGCAATACTTTGATATGGAATTCCTGAAAGTGGACTTTGAAAACTTTACACAGGCAAAACTTTTCATAAATCAAAATATTAACAAAAGGACCAAAGGAAGAATCCCAGGGCTTTTTGAAGAGCTGGACCGCCATAATAAACTGGTGCTTGTGGACTACATTGTCTTTAAAGGTAATTGCTGTTTTTGTTTTGCAAAATAGTTATTTATTAAAAGAATCAAGACTCTAACTTAAGCTACATTAGGGGGAGTTTAAATGAATTTAGATGTCCTGTTTTCTCTGTGTCTCTAAGTTTACTTTCTTCTATTAAGCTTATTTACTAGGAAATTATTTTTTCATGATAGGGAACCACCATTCTTCTATGCTTTCTTCCATGCAATAGAGTCCCAAAGAGAACAAAGAGCCCTGTATCAAACTGTCTCAGTCCCTCTCCAAATTATCCCTCTTTATGACTAGAAACCATGTTTTATATTTGTTCACCCATTAAAATGAAGAAGTCTTAATCACAGTAGTCTTGAATGCTGGAAACTGGGCATAAAATCACAGACTTATTTAACATAGTACACAAAATCACTGAAACAAACATAATTTCTCTATTTCCATCAAGAATTATATGCCCCAGAGGAACCCAAGTACCCCATTATATTACCTTACAGGGGGCGGGAAAGAAATACCAGTGATAGACAGCAACCATTTCATGGAGAGGTCAGTGCACTGCTGAATCCCCATCCAAAATATTGCATCATAAAATTAAATACAGAACATTGAACAGCTGGTAGAGAATTTAAGAGAAGGTTACATGATAGGAAAGGTCAGATGCTCACCACCAGGCATTTAATAAACAAAAAGAATGTAAATTCTGAACTTGGGTGGCAGCTAAGCACCCTTAGAAAAATATATCCTTTCTTTCTGTGAAAATGAAGAAGTTTATTTTGTGGATTACTTTGGGTTTTTTCTGTAAAAAAAAAAATTATTTACAACAAATATAAAATAAACATGAAATTGTCATTCACTTATCCCAGACACAATTGACAGCCACTTCAACTAGATACAGAAAATATCCTGTAAATGTTTCAGAACTTTTTTTTTTTAAATCTAAACACATGGAATTATTTCATTTCTTTCTTTCTTTCCTCAGGCAAGTGGGTCTATCCATTTAATTCCAAATTCACGGAAATGGAGACTTTTCACATAAACAAATACAGAAGTGTACAGGTACCCATGATGTTCAAGTCAGATAAAATTAATTCAACTTTTGATGAGAACTTAAGATGCACTGTGATAAAGATACCTTACAAAGGGAATGCCCACATGCTCATTGTTATCCCAGAAAAAGAGGCAGACTACATTTCAATTGAAGACCATTTGACTACAGAGCTTGTGGAATCCTGGCTTGGAAACATGAAAACCAGGTATTGACACCCATGGATGGGGCCCTAATGTCTTTGGTGTCTACTGCAGCAAAGCAGAAAAGCAGCAAAGCCCAGCAGAGATTAGCTGGTCTTCCTAAGCCTTTTACCATGTTAGCATCTCTGTGGCAAGGGGTATCTACAGAGTAGAGGTCCTGTAATGGCCTATCCACAGCCCAAGTGGCATGGGAAAGTTTCAGCTCTGAGGGGACAAATCTTTGGCTCATCTGTTAAAAATGCCTCTCTCTCTGAGGGCATGAGCCTTTCCATATTCTTCCTTAGGTCTTCTCTCTCCTTAAATTTATCACTGCCAAGCAAAATCCACAATAAATCTAGACATTTATGAATCATTTCTTACCATGGGAAACCCAGAGGAATTGACAAATTTGAATATAAAAATGTAAACACAAATGACTCCTGTGAAATGTAGTTCCTGAAGTGACAATTATTTTCACCAGTCAATAAATTAGTGTGTCACCCTGGTATCAGGATACTGCAACTGTTGGTGGAAGTATTTACAAAGAGAAGGAAATGATTTCTAGAATAACTGGCCATCAACAGGTTAGAAATTTTTCTGCCAACCTAAATGCCAGTAGAGACTCTTCAGTTTTTGTCCCATCTTTTTCAGTGTAAAGATAATTCCTGAGTAGTGTGCATTTCAGCAGTCAAGTGACCTGTTGTTTGCATTGAATTTCATTTTTTTTTAACAGAAAAGTGGATTTTTCATTTCCAAAGTTTAAACTAGAGCAAAAATATAAAATGAAGAAACTGCTTCAAGGTCTTGGAATTAAAAAGCTCTTTACAGATTCAGCAGATCTTAGTCATCTGACAGATCACGAATATGCAGCAGTTTCACAGGTAAGCCTTCTAAAATGATTTGCTGTTTGGATTATAATAGTATATAAATGGCACAGCCAAGATGGTCAATAAATTTATAGGGACAGTAATAGCAAAGAACCTCATCTGCCAGTTATTTGCAATCTACCCATCTTAATCAAGACAGATGCCACTTCAGGTATGAGGTGTGTAGAGGTAAGGGGCAATGACATCCCATAGGTGCTCAATGTCTCCCAGAGCTAACCCATCACAGGAGAAAAGCTCTGTCTCAGGAGGAATATGGTTAGCAGGGAATAAGCACAATTTCACAAAAACTGTGAACTAGAAAGATGTTGTAAATGACAGTCAAATGGCAAAAGCCAGGGCAAGGAAGGAAATTCAAGGAGGGAACTCCTCATACACAGTCCAGAGACAGGCATACTTCTCAAAAAATAAAGAACTTTAGAAAGTTCAAATAATAAAATCTCAAAAAGGTAACAGTGAGAAAGAGAAGTCAAAGCACTCCTGGCTTTTCCTTCTGCATACCATGGAAGAGAAAAAACAGAATCTCACAACAAAGGATTGGCACAATAGAGTTGTACTCCAACCCAAACAGATGTTCCACTTCATATGCTGAAACTTTTAAGGAATTTTTAAATAGGTAAAGGCAAGGGCAGTAAACAGCCAAGAAGACAGGAACACAGCTCCATGGAAAAAGAGGAGGACAAAGGGGTATTTTGTACCACTGTTTAAGGGAGAGCACAGATGAATTTCAGAAAACTGATAGAAAACACAGGCAGAATGAGAAGCAGAAGAGAATAAAAGACAAAGGATTTGTAAATCACACCAATATCAAGAAGGAACAGGTCTGTGTGACCAAAGATGTCTTATGAAAAAGAAAGAGGTAGTCTATAGAAAAGACAATTCACTAATGATGGGAAATTAAAAGTCATGGTCAAAGAAAGGAGGTGAAAGACATAAAACACAGAGATAATTGTGCCCACAAAAATGGAGTGTGTGGAATTAGATGAAAAGCAATTAATTCTAAATACAAATTCATACATTACAGTAAAAGTAAAAACATTTATGATACAAGTTGAAGCTATAAACAAGACCCAAATGAAATGAATCTGGCATAGGATTTAAAAACACAGCTTTATAAACTTATGCAAGGAAATTTTAACAGGCAACTGCTTGTGGTTGTGGAGGGTTGTATGTCACGGACAATCCAGGACTGTAACTCCAGGAGAGGCTTCCCAGATTCACAGAATGGTGAAGGCTGGAAGGGACCTCTGGAGGTCACCTGGTCCAAATCCTCTGCTCAAGCAGGATCACCCACAGCAAGTTGCTGAGGGCCATGTCCAGACAGCTTTTGAGTATCTCCAAAGAGGAAGAATCCACAATATCTCTGGGCAACATGTGCCAGTGCTCACCCTCACGTGAAAAAGCATTTGCTGATGGTCAGAGGGAACCTTCTGTGTTTCAGTAGGTACCCTCTGCCTCTGGTCCTTTTTCTGGGCGCCAATGACAAGCCTGGCTCCACCTTCTTTGCACCCTCCCTTTGGGTATTTTTACCCTACAAGAAAGAATCCTTCTGGTGCTGCTCTTACAAGTCTCCCTACCTTTGTGATTAGCCAGTTAATAGGGTGATATAATAAACACTTCTATACAAGTTTCAAAAACTCTAATGCTTGACCTACACGTTTTCGAAATTGTGGTGGCTTAACAAAACAACCTTTCTGGGAAGATGTAAAATCCTAAAAATAAATATTTAATGGATAAAATTGCAGTGATTTTCAGTTTGGTATAAACTATTTCATTGTTGGGAAATATAATGGCAATCTGCAGCACTTTTCTCCCTTCCTCTTGATCATGCTGATTCTCAGCAGTTAACTATTGTGTTATGAAAAAATCACGCTTTAACAGGAGCTGCTAGCTGGTATTAGAAGCATATGTGCATCAGCTACAAAGTGCCAGAGGAGCATCCTGTCCCTGAGAATTGTGAAAGACAAATTTATTACTTAAGAATATGTAGCAGAAAGCTCAACACTGGTGAAGTCCTTCAACTGTTTTCACATAAATAATTCTTAGAATTAGGAGTTCAGGAGCTGGAAATCCTCTGACTGACCAAGCAGTTCACCAATACCGACACAAACACAGCAGAAGCACTCAGAGGTATGCACAGGCTGAAAGAACAAAATGGGAAAGATGAAAAAACAAAAAATCAGATTCCACCAGGCTGCAATTTCAGTGGGAAGGGAAGGTCCTCAAACCAATCCAGTACTGTACCTCATTGCTGTACAAATTTAGCCTGTGCTACCAAATGCAGAAATTAGAAATATACAGAGGAAAAAGCCAAGATTGGTGCATTTCCCTAAGCTCTCACGAAATCAACTGTGAATGAAATATCCAGTCAGTGTTTGTGACGGGTGAAAACACACTTCCTACTTTTGAGAAACTCCTTTGCACACTTAGGTGTCATAGAGGAGCACTCTGTACAAATGCAGTTGCTGCTTCATGCAAAAGCCCCAATCTCTAAGTGAGGTCTGTGCTCAAAAATGTGGAAAAGTGCAGTGACTCCTGAACTAGCATCCACACTGAGAGCACTGTGGGCCCAGTGCTGACTCCTCTGCTGCTGAAGTAGATAGCACATGGGTCTACCAGTCCAACAGATTGTACTGACCTGCTCATTTTAATCCTTAACAGAAGACTGAATACCTTCACCTGGAAAAATAATTTTCATGTTAGTACTTATTTCTGTCCCATATTTTATTCCTATCTTGCACTTCAGGTTGTCCAAAAGGCAGTAATTGAAGTGGATGAAGAAGGAACTGAGGCTGCAGCAGCAAGTGGGTCAGAAATCACTGCATTCACAGTGCCTCCTGTCATCAAAGTGGATCGACCATTTCTTTTCATGATTTTTGAAGAAACTTTTAAAACATTACTGTTCATTGGCAGGGTGATTGATCCAACAGAAATGTGAATAAAGGTAATAATTTCTATTCTTTGGTATGTAAGAGGCTTTATTTTTATTTTATTAATTTATTTTAGAATAAAAAGACTCTGAAATCTGAAATGTGAAAACCTGTTTTGTCTCTCCAGCTAGCACTAGGTCATCCTAGCCATATTTTATTAATGCCACATAACAAGCTAATTTCATTAAGGCTCAAAGTGACAAAAACATGACTTGTAAAATCCGCCTTTGAAATTAAAAGAAAATCCAAAAACCACTGAACAGAACTTTCAAAAATCAGTATTTTAGTGATAAATCCAAATAAAAAGCCCCAGACATTCACATGCCAAAATATTCAGGAAGCTCATTCCCAAATACTGCAGATTCCTCAGTGTTATCTTCTGTTGCAAAGAGACTTAAGAGCCCAGTGACCTCAATGTTTGCAGAATTTTGCCAGTTATAAAAACAGAAGCAGTATCAAGCCCTAAAAGAGAATTTATAGCCTCTGTCTAGAGATCTTTATTTTATTACTTTAGAAATTACATTACATCTATCATGAAGTCTACACTGTGAGTGTGACCTCCTTCAAAGTGTTTTGCAGACTATCAAATAACCTCATTTTCTCAGAGGACATGATGTGCTTTAAAAATATTCTTTGAATTTAAAATAAAGTAGTTCTGGAAAAGAACTTAGGTATTCTGATTTTGGAAAATCTGGCCTGTACTATTTCACAGCACAAAGCTAGCTGGCCCTCTCCTAAACCCAGAGTTTCTACCTGTAACATCATCTAGACACCAGGGTGAATTATGTAACAGGACTCAATGACTGAACTAAGGCAAACATTGGTAGGAAAAAACATACATCCATTAAAGTGGAATAAATCTATTCACGGAGTTGATCCTAAAATCCAAAAGGTGTTGCCAAGCTGTTTCAGAAAAATATTACCATGATCTAAACACAATTTCATTTGTTCAGTTAGAGCAGTGCTTCCAACAGAATGACAAGATCTTAACATTTAATAGATTTTAATTAGCAGAATTCTATGTATAAAGTAAGAAACAATACAAAAAGTTACTTCTAGTTTTATGAAACTAACAGATCTCAGCATTATTCTGCTTGCTCATACAGCCTTCACTAATTAATTACCCAAAAGGGAGCAGAAGACTTTTCAAAATCATTTGGCAAGGAACTTCACAGGTGTCTATCAGTAAACACATACAAACAGATACATCTGCTAAAGAAAAAAAGATACATTATAGGATAAAGCCGGTAAATCTCTAAAAATCATCTCAGTTAACATTTCGTGTCTGCCCACAACAGCCCAGACAATGATGTAAGCCACTCACAAAAGGACTCGGGGCAGGCTCTGCTCTCTGACTACAAAGGTGCATCTAACCTGACTCCAGATTGCAAAGAGAATCATTCCTTCCTGTCACTGGTCTATATGAAAACAAACCAATCCCACTGCACAGCTGACCTTCAGCTGTTATTCCTGAGCTACAGCTGACCAGCAGGTAAAAACAATGCTCTGCAGGGCTCAGAAGCATTGGTGCTGTTTAACAGAACTAACACAGAAGGAAGTGGCCCCTAAAAAGACTGTGTGGATGGAGGTCTGTAGTGTAAAGGACTGATGAAAGTATGCACAAGACACCAGAGGTATTGCACAAGGAAAATGTCCAGTCCAAAAAATGTCTTAACAGAGCATTTAAATATGACTTTGAAGGAATTTAATACACAGAAGGGTTACTGAGTAGAGCATGTGTTATCAGCATTAAATAAATTAATCGGTTTTAAATGACAGACAATGACAACCAAGAAGAAGCAAAAGGCAGTTTTCAGAACTCATTACATGCTTATTAAGGGGAGGAAGAGCTTCAGATTTCTGAACTTAGAGGTTGTTCTGCACTGCTCTAGTAAAGGCATGGAAAGGGCAAATACAGTTTTGAGTCCTGTTCCACAGCTGGCTGCTGATGATCTGAGTTTGGTCCCTGGCAAAGGTCAGACTAAGAACAGACTGAGCAGTCTCCTGTGGCCCATGGGTGAGCAGCTGTAGCTGGCATTTGAGTCAGCAGTCCCTGGGGAACTGGGACTATCTGTTGGCACTCATAAACCAAAAGCAGAGCCCAGGAGCAGGCAGCCCTGGTCATCTGTACGCCTGTATCAACACTGAATGTTAGACATCAAAAAAATTGATGAAGCTTTTTAAGAAAGTTGTGATTTACAAGATCCTGTGCCACACTGCAGAACAAACCAAAAAATTAAGTATTTCCACAGACCCCAAACAATACCTGTGACTTAACACAGTGAATACAGCTAAATCCAACTGCAGTGTAGGAAGCTTAAGAATTCAGACAGTGCTAAATCCAAAGAAACATTCTGTACTTCACACAAGACAGCATACATCCAGCATTGTCACTGTTTTAAATAAATACCCTCCATAGGTAAGTGCTTTTATTTATTTTAATTATAAAAGATGCCCTGAGATTTTTTTTTCAAGAACATGCATGTACAGCATTGTCCTAGGTTTTATTTTGAGTAAATCATCATTCATGTTTTTACATTATAAAAAGTAACCACACACGCATATGCATACACAGACCAGATCATCTTTATCATACACCAATAAATTTTAAAAACCATATATTTCTGATATCAATATATTTATGCTGCCTCCATTTTGAAATAGAGAAGCTGACAATAGCTTCATAATCTCTCTCTCAAGTATTGGCATAAATAGAACTTTTTAAAATATGATTGCATGTTTTTCCACATAAATTTTGATAGAAACATTAGCATTAATACAAACAAATGCAGATGACATCACTGAACCATGACAGCTTGCAATAGCAGTCGATTAAAAACTAGATTTGTTATTATAAATTATTAAAGTGAAAATACAATTTGAAATACTAAAAATTAAAGCAAGTATTTATACAACAAAACTTATGAAATAAAAGTTTTTTTTTTACATAATCTGGAGACATTTGATTTTAAATTTGAAACTTACACAGAATTTTTATGAACTTTGTACTTGTAAAAACATTAATTCCAAATTCACAGCACAATGCTTCAAAAGTCTATGTTCTTTTATAGACTGATCATTGCTTCTGGATTTTGGTCTTAAATTAGGTTTGCAGATTCTTTAAAATGTGGGATTACTTTTTCATATTCATAACAATTCCTTCTATTTCTTGCTTAAAGTATGGGAGCTAAGAGTTGCTAAGATTGTAAATAAGCCAATTAAATAATGGGTGTGTGCATTCTAAATCCAAGAATTCAAACTACAAAGGCATAACTGAAGAAAACAAAATCTTCTCTTTAGCTGCAGCAGTAAAGAGCAGGTAGCTGAAGTTATATTTCATATCATTTCACTACAATGTTAGAATTCTGCAACCATTACATTGCTGATCTGAACATATTTTACAGCTTGGAATTTTATTTAAAAGATTTATTTTAAAGTTTTAACATTGCAGGATGCATTTTATTCAGTCCAGGCATTAGGGAGTCCCATCTGCTGCTCCCACCTTATCTCACCAGAGCATTGCTTCCTCCAGTCTCTGGTTCCCTCATTTTTCTGTCAGATGGTCTAGGAGTTTGATTTTCTGTTTTTTCTTCATACAAAAGAAGAAACACACATAATATATTGTTACTGTACTATTACATTACATAACATAATAAACTGCTATTGTGCACAACATTTTAACATAACTCTTAGCTGCTCCTCTTTAAAATACAAGCTGCTCTACTGCACCCACTTTAAAAGCCACATGGACACATTCTGAGGGCATTCTTCTCAGGAAAAGTGAAGTTCTCCATTAAGTTGTCTACAGAAGGTCCTGCAGAGATCCATCCCAATGAGATGGCCAAGGTGGTACAATCAGGCTACTCATGGCTACAAAAAGTGCCAGAAGTCTGGCACATGACAGTGTGATTTCTAGGTCTTGTGTTGAACACAAGGTCGTTTGGGTGGTCTCTGGATTCCTCATTCCTTGATCTTTTCATCTTTAAATATACTGTTTTTCAGCTTCAAAGAGTTGTAGCTGTGTCAGTTAACAACTATTTGTATCAGGCAGAAATATTTCAAAGAATAGGGCATAACTTTTAGAATTCTCTGGAAATATTAACTTGTATCAACATTTTACCATATCATTTACAAAAAACACAAATATATTGTTCTGTTTCACTGTTGTAAAGCTGCTGAATATTTAAAAACTGCATATATTATATGATACTGTATCAGTGTCAGGACACCTACTAGCTTCATCATAGAGATGGGACACAAAACACATGCCAGTCCCACTGGAACTCAGAACTCCCAGCATCTTAAACATCATGATGAAAAGATGATTAAAAGCTGTAAGTAACTCAAAGTGTAGTAGATGAGTGCCAGAATTATTTCATCTTGTGCTTAACTTTCTGTGCAATCATATGACTGGATGAAAGACATTACTTTAAGATACTTAAACACATAACTTGTACATCATGGTCACACACAAAACTGGATGTCTTAAAGGTCAGCTGTGGATATCTTATAAAATGCATTCATTTAGACTTATGGTAGCATAAAAACTAATTTTCTAATAATAAATTAGAAAATTCTAATAATAAATTAGAAAATTAATTTTTATGCAACAATAAATCTAAAGTTTTAATTCAAAGTGAAATAAAATCAGGCAATATCTGGATGTCTAGAGAGATGCAAAATACTTCAATGCTGTCTATAAAGTGGATCTATTCATTGACAAATCTATAAAGTTTCTAAACAGTTTTAAACAATTGCATGTTGAAATCAGCCACATTACAGCAATATAAACTCAAGCAAAACAGCTTATATCTAAATTAATCTCATAAAGCTGAAAACATTCAAAAGAAATAATAAAGCCACATAGCATAATGATACAAGCTTGGGCTGCTTGATAGAACACAGTGTTCATGAATTATGTCAATGTCTGCACTAGGATGATTCATGATCTAACTGGCAGCTCTTCAACAGCAACTCAGAAAAACTTGTCTGCTCTGCAAATTAAGTAGGATCTCTTGTAGGACAAAGTACCCAACCAGTGCTCTTTCTGATCCTTTCCTATTCCCTCAGGTACTTAAAGGACACAGTCATCTCTTCTCTGATTCCCTCATTAAGTTATATGGGTGCTTCTTTAGCATAATTCTTGCATTTTCTACTGCCTGAGTATTACCTAAGACCTAGCAACTGACACACTAAAACAATACTTTCTCGTCACCTGCTTGTGAGCACTGGAGCATGATTTACTAATTTTTTTTCCTGCGTTTATGTTATTTTTAAAAAGAGATGAAATCACA
This sequence comes from Rhipidura dahli, assembly GCA_013399225.1. Lineage (NCBI taxonomy): Eukaryota > Metazoa > Chordata > Aves > Passeriformes > Rhipiduridae > Rhipidura > Rhipidura dahli. Next base: position 746,552 of record VXAC01005948.1, read on the forward strand.
CTTATGACTTAAAAAAAATACCAAAAATACCCAGTTGTTATCTTCTCACAAGTTTACTGCCTTAGTGACTCCACCAAAGGTGATGCTCATTGATGGGCATCTATTCATTTGCACTTCTCACAGTACAATTTTCAAATTCTTCTCTCAGAGTGATTTCTGTCAGCTGTTTATATATTTGGATATCAGTTTTTTCCATCATTCAATTTAGAAAATAATGCTTCCTTGAAACCAAAATTTCTGTTGGTTTGGGTTGTTTTTTTTTTAATTTTAGTGTGCATATACTTAGCACCAGGCCTGACTTCCTGAGCAAAAGAAAGATAGAAAGTACAGAAACATATCTGTAATTGAATGCATTTACCACCAAACACTCCTGTATCTCTATCTCTTAATATCTCCTTATAGAGCTGCTTCATTTTCTTATGAAAACAGTTCATTTTCTTATGAAAAAGTATTGGGTCAGTTTACAAAAGAAAAGTTGAACCTACAGCACAGCAGACAATAAGACCAACTTGAGAGATGCATTTTCCCTTAAGAACACAAAACATTAAAACTCCTATTCAGAAGTGAATGTAGGACATCCTAAGCTTCCTCTTCTTTCCCCAGAAATGTTTTTGTTTCCCTGGTATATTCTCTTGGCTTCTGACCCTATGCAGTTCAGGGACTTTCTGAACCAGAAAAAGCATCCAGATCATTGTGTTTGATCAGATATTACTTTCAAGCACTCTGCTTTTAAGGCATTCATTTGGGAATTCATTTCTACACAGAGACTTGAAGCTGTGTTTCTTACATTCCACTCTCCTGCCTGAAGACAAAGGTGCAAACTGCTCTGTGTGAGCCTTTTTCTGTCCCTTTGTATTTAAACAAAATATGACAGTTTTATTTTACATGACAGATAGAAAAACCTTTGAAATTTGGAAAAGTTTTATGTGGTATAAAAAATTTGTCTAACTAGCCTTTGCACCTCACTGCTTCGTGAATATTAATCCATTCATTTTCCCCAAGTCCTTGTGGGACAGCAAATAATTGGAATTTCTACAGATTGCTAAAAATATTTACAACATTTGAACTAATTTTCTGGTTTTAAAGTGAGGAAAAGAGGCATACAGTGATTAGGGTGAAAGAAATGAGGTTTTGAGCACACCTAATTTTTGAAATCATGTAGCGCTCCATGACATTTTATGTTCTCAGGATACATGCCCCATTTACTTTACAGACAGCTGAAAATGTCAGCATGTCTACTGATCTAACTGCTGACTTTGAAATGGTGCACTTTGAAATAAGTGACCCCCTAATGATCACCTATAAAAAGTCTGAAGTACTGTGGGTATTTTTAAGAGAAGGCATTACACACTGGCAAAGACAGGGACAGAGGGCAAAGTGATTCAGCACCGTAAAGTACTATTCCTCTGAAATCACTTAACACAAAGAGTCCATCTGAATTCACAGTTGACCTTCCAACCTTTTCTACCAAAAAAATGCACTTTAAAAACAACAGGTCACTATGCAAGTTTGAGCTCATTCTACAAAACAATTTATCTTTTACAGTGAGGATGGTAAAATTCCAGCAGAAAAAAATCAACTACACAAGGAGTTAAATGAATGCTGTCCTGAGAACTTCTTTTTTGATGTTAAATTTTTGAGTGCTTTATTTTAAAATTCAGTAGTTTTTATTAACTTAAAATCCTGAGTAAAGTTGGGGAGACATTTTAGTTTGTTTTTTAAAGGAAACTGAAACTACAGAAGTAGCAAAATATGTTCATACAGATATTTAATTTACCAACTGTAATCATTACTGTTTCCTCTTTATACCTGGCAAATCAATAATATAAGATGTTTCTTCTTTCCTATCTTAGCTGCCAGTTGCAGCTTCTGTTACACTGAATTCTCCTTTCCCAGACTCCCTGTCTTGCTACAGCTGGCTCCTTTCCTTTCTCCATGCTGCCTTGGCTAAGAATGAAAATCTCTGCTAGCAAAGAAAAGCCTCAGTTTGAGCCTACAATATTACAGATAATCCCATGACAGTGATTTAGTTATAGTAAAAGGAATCTGCAGGGAATTTGCTGCTGGAGCCTGCAGAGATTTGGGTGAGTATATGTCACAGTGGTTTTCTATGACTTACAGTTTTATCATGGGAGCAAAAAAATACATCTTTGATTTTGTTCTTGCAAAATGCTGAATGTTTAAAGGAAAGCAGCCTGAGGGAGATGCCTAGCATTGAATTTTTGGGTTTTTTAAATGGCTCTGGTAAAGCAAAGAAGGCAGCATTAATAACAAGTAGCATGAGCAGTTCATCGTCAGTCTCAACATTCATCACAAATTGTTACATAATGATACATAAACGTATATGTAAGCACACAAAAAGAAGGAAAATTAAAAACTAAGTAGTCTAAAAATACTTACATTCTATTTCTCCAACTACAGGCAGCTAAATCACTGTGACTGTAGTTATTACCTATCAAAGGCACTAACCTTCACTTTGTCCCATTCCACCCTCCCATTTAGGTACCAGCTGAATGCAAATGTGTGCAGGAGAAAAATGTGAAAGCCTAATTAGAAGGTAATGCCATCTTAGGAACACTTATAATTGCATACTTCACATTCCTACCCTGCTATTTTAGTATTTCAAAATCTGTGTGAAGAAGTGTAATAAATACAGGCTTAATTCTACATGGCTCTTTTGAGTTTCCTTTGAAAATGTTACCCCCAGGCTGGGTGTAACCTCTTGTCAACAACTCACATGCTCATCCTTCGGGACTGGCTCTCCTTATTTCCATTGCTCTTTGGGTCAGCTGAGTTAAATAAGTTGCGAGAAGAACTAGAAGGGAAGGCAGCATTCCCACTATTACCAGGAGAATGAGTCCGGAATGAATCATCTGAAATAAAGAGCTGCAGCTTAGACAAAGAATTTTGGTTGAAGAATGTACACAGAGAGTAAACAGAATGAGCTGTTTTTTCCTGTGGCAATAGTGGCATATTTCCTATGGTCCTAATCCAAAATTTTAATGGAATGGTTTCAACTTAACATTTCTTCAAGTATTTTTATGAAAAAGCCCCACTAAATAACTGGAATACACATTTTCAAAGAAAATATTAATACATTTTAAGTATGTAACAAGTGTGATTTCTTGGGCCAATCTTTAGCTGCTTACAATTTTTCTATTTAATGTAACTTGATTGTCTAGTGCCTACTGGCAGTGATGGAAAGACACGTTTCTCTAGGAAGCCATTCATCTCAATCTTATCTTTAATCATCCACACTCTTTAAAATTTAGTGGACAGAACAGCAAACAGTAGTTTCTCTCTCTTAATTCAGTAGAAGTTAAACATAATATTCATTCTCCTCATGTAAAAATAGGTGGGGAAAAACTGCAAACCCAACCTTTTTATGATATCTGAAATTCCAACCAGGACATGACAAACTCTGTTTGTTTTTACTATTTTTAAATGTAAATTTTAACAAATGTGTAAGAACAAAAAAGAATCTGAAAAATACACTTACTAGACTAGCACTTAAATACCCAAAACTGTTGGAAATCTATTATTCTGCTTTCTTTAGGAGAAGGACATCTTAGAGTATGCCTGTCAAATTGGGCCCATACAATCATCACCCACACAAAAAACTGAAGCAAAATACAATACAATAACCTACTTACCACTAAAGGATAACATACAACTCTTTCCCATCCCTGATAGTGAGGATGTATATGCTGTAGCAGAACTTTTACTTAAAAACAAACAAACAAAACAAAACCAAGTTGGTTATTTCTGGAAATATTCCTCTCAACTGTATCATCCTGCTGTTTAATAGTATTAGAAGTTATTTCTGAGTTTATATGAAAAAACTAAATGAGAAAGTTATTCTGAAGTTTCTTTAAGAAATGTACAAAATTAGATTTAGCAATTCATACTGAAAATTATTTTTAATATTTGATAAAAGGTGAAATATATTAACTTAAAAGGAATTCATAACCATTTGTAGGCTTCAGCATGCCTTAGATGGTATTTCTCCCCTCAGTTAATCAATTAAACACAAAGCTGAAGACGAAAGTCACAATTCAGTAAGTACATCACTACTCTCAGAGATCTATGAGTGTATAATTTCATAACAGCTGTCTAAGAGTAAACATCTGCCTATAAGTTAAGGAATGAAGATTATAAAGATACTTAGGACACTTGTCTATGTTGCTGTATTTTGGGTGCAGTACTTGAGTACTGAAAGATTGGCTTCGAACCAGCTTGGATTTTTTTTCTTCTTTGCCTAAAATTATAAAGAACATTTTTTAATATGAATATTGCATTTCTCAATAATTAAGAACATTTTAAAATATATTTTTCTGTCAATCTAGGGTAGCTGAAGGAAATGATTTAAATACTTCAATAAAAAAAAATAACTCTTAGGTCATTATTTATATACTACAGAATAAAACAAAACAAAAAACCATAGAATATACATTCAGTTCTAGGAGGGGAATCTTTTCCTCCATGCAGTAGGAGAAACTTGGGTCCACAGATGTCAACAGTAGCTCTGCTGGGGTTTAACCTGATGATGTGAGATCAAAGTGTTCCAGGTGAGGTTTTGAACAGTTCTTACCTGCTGATGTACCAGAAGAACTTCCAGAAACAGAGAGATTGATACTTTTTGCCAACAGTGATGATGTTTTACTGTCTCTACCTAAAAAAAAACCAAACAAACAAAAAAAAGTCCAGTATAATCCCTTCCCTCTTAAAACTTAAATTTATATAAGAGAGATAACATAACATATTTGCTCCAGTCCTGGAGCAAAGAGTAATAATATCTAACCCAAACAGTAATAATATCTAATCCAGTGCTACTGGCACTTAAGAAACACTACAGACAAGTACTTACACTATATTCCAAAATGAAAAATAACAGAGAACTAAAATTGTAATTGTTTTTTAATAAAGTCAAAATAAAACTCTTTATTCTATTCTATTCTATTCTATTCTATTCTATTCTATTCTATTCTATTCTATTCTATTCTATTCTATTCTATTCTATTCTATTCTATTGTATTATATTATGTCAGTTTTCATAAATAACTTCAGAAATATATGCAAACAAATTTCATTTCCAATTTCTAAAACTCTATTGTATAGTGTCTCTTTCCTGCACCTTTCTTTACTACTTTGTAGAAGAGTAAAGCATGTGATGCCATGATGATTTTTTTGCCTTTTATTTATACCCCTTTTACACCTTTTTACAATTTCTGTATTCTTGGTGCTTTCTGCCGACATTCTTGGACTTGTTTGTCAGGCTAGGAGACTGAACATTTCAGAAGCCTTGTAGTCAGGGGATCTGTGTGCCCCAGACCCCGAGGTCCTCTCCAGAACACATTTTGTAAACTAAGATAGAACCATCCAGGGGAAGGTTCCTTGGGGAGGGGGGCTCATTTGAGCCTCTCATTGAGGACTCTTTGATAGATGTGCTCATTAGTAACACCTACAATGCTACACCAGATCTTTTAGGAACGGCCATTGCGGGGTGCATGGAGGTGCATTCAACCCAGATGTAGTGCACCTAAGAATCCTTAAAATAAATACCAAGGTAAAATCCCTTTTTCCCTTCTAACCATGTTTGACTCTTGATTTTAAGAACAGGAAAAGGCATCACATGCATAAACAACATACACACAAGTAAACAAACTTACGCTTCTTTTCAAGCATTTTATCATTAATATTTGTAGATCTTCCTTCACTTTTCTGCTTCTCCTTTTCTAATTGTTCCTAAAAGAATGAATCATTTTCTTAGATATTACTCAGGTAAAGTAAATATATTGTGTTTCCAAATAACAGTTCATTTCTACTCTCTCCTGCTAGTAATACAACCTCTGGTAAAAACCCAGGGAACCAATTAAATAGTACAGAATGCAATCAGGGTACGTATCTCATTTAAAAACTACAGCCTGAAGAAAGCCCAGAGTTGAAGTTCAAATCTATAACTTATTATTAAAACTATGCCTGGCTTTGGGGGGTTTTTATATTTAAAAAGGTACAGAAATTGGCAGCTGGCAATGTAAAAGTTTTTGGTTACACAGATACTCTAAAAACAAAGTGGGCAATATTTTTATTTCATACAATTCAATTAAAATGTTTTTCTTAAATGTTAAGGTGTGTCAGGTATACTCAAATTTTATAAAGATCTAAAATTAACATCTACAGTTGATAAATCTTTATGCAAAACAAAACCAACTATGTAAAATTGTTCAGGTTCATGGAATTTATTTGCTCTTCTGTAATACTACCCAGGCCAAAAGTATCTTCTATGTGGTGAACAGATATCACTCCAACTTCAAAAACTATACAATATTAGCTTATTTTTCTGTAGCATTTTCATAATAAAAAGTGTTAAGTGAACCATAATTGTTCTAATCTATTTTTTTTCATGTAGTTCTAATTACTACCCAATTAAGAAAAGAAAGAGGTAATTAATTCAGGTCAGGGTTAATGGAAAATAGTTTCTAGAAATTCAGCTACTAAAATTAAGTAAACTTATTAATATATCCAGCATTAAAATCTTTAGCAGTCAGACACATTTAAGTGGGCTGAATGGCTCTTCATCTGTCTGGGACTGCAACAGGGCACAATTTAGAGTGTCCATCTCAGGTTCCCCAAAAGCATGCCTCTCACAAACAATGCTGAATGAGGCCTTAGATACAGAAGGGTTGCACAAATCAGAGGCCTGTATCATAAAAATTCAGGTTCTCTTCTAAAGTGTAGCTGTAGAAACAGGGTAAGAATTGATGCCATTATACAACACACAGTGACACAGAGCACACTGGAGGCTATTTTGCACCACTGAAATGCTTTCACGACAAAAGCATTACTTGTGTCTACCTGGAGACTGCTAGAGCTAAGTTCCAGACTGTGAATGTGCACATGCAGGTCCTGAGAACAAAGCTGAACCATTGGCTTGAGACACTGGGAAGTGGCAGGAGGTCTGTGGGCCAGGTCTATTTGCTCACACTGACCTGCAGCAGCTACTGACATCAAAGCAGACCACAAACACAGGGAACAATGACATTTTTGGGACACTCCTGAATCTGTTCTAGTTCACTACAGAGATAATTTACTACAAGTCGGAGGAAGCTTGTTAACAATATCAGGATCTTCTGAATCCTATCAGCTGCTCAGCTTCTCCCACCAGCAGCAGAAGGGAGGACTGCAGAGGTCTAATCTAGGCTTTCTGGAGATGAAGTGTGTGGTGAAGATGTAAGCTGGGTGCTAGACTGCCTACTGCAGCTTTCGCTTTTCTCTTCTTCCTGGCTAACAGGAAAGGCTGTAACACAGAGCATCCTTTGGCCTCCTTGGGACACAAGAAGTTATGACAATTATTGCTTTTCCTAGGGAAGCTGTTTGTGAATTCTGAGGTGTTTCATTGATCAGTTTATTATGTTATACATGGTATTTCTCAAGAAACTCAAGTTTGCCTTTCTAATTGATACAGCAAAATTTAGGCAGTAAAGAAAAAAAGTTACATGTTACTTTGAAGGACTTAGCCCCATTATAAAGTGTAAAATGAAACCACACACAGATTATGAACCTATCAGGTCTCCCCAATAGATATGCATTTCCCTGACCTTAAAATTATTGCCTCATCAATATTTAGCTACAAACTATTTTAAAATAATGACAGTGTACTGATAAAATATACCATTTCCAAAAGGAGATGTTCTTGTCTCTCTTTTTCTTGAGCCAATAAATCATTTTTGTAAAATCTTTTTTGAAACTTCAAAATAAAATCAATAAAAATAAAAAATCACTACATGAAAATGGAAACTAAAAGTAGTTGGTAAGTATTAAAGTTACTAAGTACTTACAGCATCTACAGAGATCTCCATTCTGTCCAATTCTAACACTGTCTATAAAAAAAGATGAAAACATTATTTATTATTACTCAATGGCATGACCCACTTTGAAGTGAAAAATTCTCTTTTCTTCCTGAATATTTGAAGCCCATGCTTTTAGTTTTGTGCTACAAATGCAGTTAAAAAGTGTCAGAGAGCATTCTGAGAGCCCTGCTGAGACTCACAGAATGAACAGGCTCACAGACTATCCAGATGGAACTCAAAACACACTCAAGGAAGCACCAAAGCAAGAACAGCTATAGCACAGGCTCGGGGACCAGGACTGAAAAAAGCAACTCAGGAAACTGTGTACAGCTCAGAAGGTTCCACAAAGGTGTTCACCCAGTCTCTCCTGCAGACTGGCCCCATAATGAAGCCACCCACTTGAGCTATTTCACTTCATGGTTTCTAAGTTTGAGCCTAAGCACAGACATTCCTTAAAGATGTACTTATTTTAATATTCACATTACAAACACATTTGTAACATTTTAAAATCCTGCAAATGCTTTGTCTGTGTATTGTAAAATATATAGATTAACAAGGTATCTCTATCTCACAGACCTGATCAGTTTTACTAGAATCAACATTTAATCCATTCTCTAGTCATTCGCTATTTTTTCATAAATGGTTATTGAGCCAAAATCCTGAATTTCAATCAATACAAAATAACTGCAGTATAAGTAACCAAGGAAATAACCAAGGAAACATTAACACTCCTAAATTTCACGGATTATACTACACCATCTTTCAATTGTTCAAAATGACATAATAGACAACAGAATTTTTTTAACTCCTGTTCCTACATGGAGAAAATCAACAATAAGCATAACTTCTGTAATCTTAACTTTCAATGATAACCCCAAGACAAAATGCTGCTGAAAAAGAAAAATGCTTACTCTTTTTACAATAGTCAGGACATCTTTGTCTTTCTCTTGACACAGAAGTTTCCTTATACATAATTCCAACTGCTGAAGTAAATGTTTATCAGTGGGAATCTTCAGAGTAGATTTAACTTTTGGTAACAGACAGCATAGCTTCATTCTACAAAAAAACACCCAAAACCACCTAAATATTCACCTTTTGATGCAGATGTTTAATACTTGTTATTAATTGTCATGTATTCATGCTAGCATTTGACACAAAATAAATAATTTAGGTGGTCCTATTTTTCAGAAGTGATTGTTGCTTATGTGTTGTTTCCTGACATACTGTTTTCAAAAACATCTCTACAGATCATGACCACAGTCCATAAACATACCTTTGGTTTGTTTGATGGGGTTTTTTTTAATCTAGAAAAATATGGAGCTATCTGAATTTTCCAAGAGATCTGCACACTTAATTTTATCAGTTACCTAAATATCCTGGAAATCTTGTGCAGTGGTACAAAAGAGCCCAAGTCTCACCAAAAATCATGTTACTGCAATTCCATACAACTGCAAGGATGAAAATGTATGATAGACTAAAAAAAAGAAATGAAACACCTTCTTTTCCCTTCCTTTTCTTCCTGTTTATGTCCTGTCTGCCCCTGCTTGTGCTGTTCAACAAAGCCAAGTGCCAGGTCCTGCACTGGGGTCACTCACAACAACCCCACAGAGCACGACAGGCTGGGGCAGAGTGGCTGGAAAGCTGCCTGGTGGAAAAGGACCTGGGGGTGCCGTTTGACAACAGCTGAACATGAGCCAGCTGTGCCCAGGTGGCCAAGAAGGCCAATGGCATCCTGGCCTGGATCAGCAACAGTGTGGCCAGCAGGACCAGGGCAGGAATTGTCCCCCTGTACTTGGCACTGGTGAGGCCACACCCCAAATCCTGTGTTCAGTTCTGGGACCCTCCTAACAAGAAAGACATTGAGGGGCTGGAGTGTGTCCAGAGAAGGGCAACGGAGCTGGGGAAGGGTCTGGAGCATGAGTCTGATGAGGAGTGGCTGAGGGAGCTGGGGGTGTTTAGCCTGGAGAAAAGGAGGCTCAGGGGAGACCTTATCACTCTCTACAAAAGGTTGTATTGTTGGGGTTGGTCTCTTCCCCCAAATAATAAGCAATAGGACAAGAGGAAATGGTCTTAAGTTGCTGCAGGGAGGCTCAGATTGGGTATTAGGAACAAGTTCTTCACAAGGAAGTTTGTCAAGCACTGGAACAGGCTGCCCAGGGCAGTGGTGGAGTCCCCATCCCTGGAGGTATTTAACAGACGTGTAAATGTGGTGCTTAGGGATGTGGTTCAGTGGTTGACTTAGCAGTCTTAGGCTAATGGCTGGACTTGATGATCGTAAAAGTCTTTTCCAACCTAAACAATTTCGTAGTTCATTCCCTTGATTCCAAGATATTGTTTCTAAACTGTATAAATAATGTGCTCACTGCTTTTATTTCAGTAACATTTAAATACTCTGCAAATTGAATTTAAAATATTTCATACAACTGAGCAAATAAGAATTCTTTGATTTGCTCAGACTGTAACAGCATGTAATAATGACTAGTTTAAATCTACAGAAATAGATTAAAAGAAACACCAAGAACAATACATGGATATATTCTCTGTTGTACTCAGAGTCAACTGGCTTTGGATCAGAGACAATCCTCTGCCAGACATGGTAACTCTGTGATTATAAACATTCAAAAAAAAATTCTCATATGAATTCATCTTAGACTTTTATGCCTTCAAACTACTTTAACCATCATAATTTCCCATTACCAAGAGTTACACCACACTGTAAAAATCCAGAACAGTATCTCCCTCAGTCTATTTTAAACCATCACCTAACAATGTCTAACCTGTAAACTTCACTCCACTGGAGACAGTGCATTTCTTTTGTAAAAGAACAATCCAGAAAAGAATTACGACAAAATTAATTTTAATGTCAGTTAAGGGATTGCAAGTTAGTTCAAGTTTCCATTAAATTTTAATATTGTATCAATAGAGCTTTTAATTAAAATATTTGTTAAAAGCAAGAAGCAGCTTCAGATTATATACAAATTTAGTTTATTGTTTTAATATAATCCTCTTAATTTAATGACATGAGACACGAATGTTAGGTTGTATGTACAAAATGGCTTAATTTTTAGGATCCTGCTGAGTTGAGATGTGGTAGTTATACAAAACACAGTGTCTCTTTTAAGTTTCACTTGGTAATAAACAGTGTGTGGTAAAGCTCCCTAAGAGCACACCTGTATTTTACACTTTTAATTTTGTTTCTGATGTGCATCATTCATGTTGCCATCATTAACGGATCTGAACATCCCATATTAATGCTGCACAGAGTCACCATCCCTGGGGGTATTTAACAGACCTGTAGATGGGGTGCATTTCTTTCCATCTATTGCTGGCTGCACTGCCTCATTGCTCCCTTCACTCCCAAACCCCAACGCTTTTGATTAGTCTCCCAAAGACTCAGAACTGACCAGCTTCTGGGATTTTCTAGCATCATTCCCACACTCCCCTACATCTTTAATACTGGTTATTCTGAAGGGTCTTTAACTTTTTACTCAAATCCCATTATTTAAGCAAAACAAAAAACTTCTAACAGTATTTCTCAATATATTATTTAAAGAGTTTTTTTCCTGGACACTGCTACATATTCTTCATACCTGACATTTGCCACTGGGTCATGTGTAAGTTCAAGCACAGGTAAAAAGAAGTATTTACAGAAGAATGATTTTGAAAACAGTTCCATAATGAATTCACAAGTATCTAAAAATCGAAGTCTGTTCCAGTAACTTTTTCCTTGGCCCAGTTCTGAAAAATAAAAATTTGCAGATACTGTCTGTCAAGTTTTCATTGTCAGATAGAAAACATTTCACAGGTTGACATTTTACCTGAAGATGATTATAATGGGCATCAAAAGGCACAACTTCTCAGCCTATCTCAGTTCTTTCTTTTAGTGAAAAACTAACATTCTGAATTCAATTAATTTTGTCAGTGAGCACTTGAAAAAGCAAAAATAGCAAGTGAACTAATTACTATGTAAACAAAGATCTCTATGCCTTTCAAAACCACGTCACAGGAGTATCAAAATTACTGTGTAAACATTAAGTAATGTTAATGGGAACGGTTAAAACTTCTCAACTATCTTTAAAACACATAGCATACACCAAAATGTCAACTTTAGGTGACTGATTAATAAATTAATTTCTGAGGTTTATTCAGCACTTCTTATGCTGAAGGTTCTAGAGAATTTTATTTCTACAGAGAAACTCTGCTTTGCATACTGCTGCTTAGCAATTTTGGGTTCAAGAAGTAGGGTTGGAGGGGTCTCGGCATATAATCCATTTCCTGCATTGCCTCTTCCCCAGTCCTTTCATATAAGCTCCAGATATATTCTTCACATATGCACAGTACATTTTACTGGTGATAATAGGAGCAACTGAATGTATTCCAAGAGAAATCCCTCCAGTGATGGAAGGAAATTACACTGAATAAATGTAGCTATAAATAGATCTTCAGTCAAAACTAACTCTGATTTCTAAGTAATCGAGGAAAAGTCATCTTACGTTCAATCAGTTTCTGAATAACCTCGTGTCTCTGTTCTTGTTTGCGATTGTAGCGCAAATAAACGCACAGAGTCCGAGCTGCTGCTTTTTGCACTGGCAGGACATTCTTGAAAGAAATAAAGGGAACACAATTCAACATATCTGAAAGAATATGACTAAAACCATGTAACAATTCTAGAATTAGAAAAAAAATAGCTAAAAAGTAGCCTAACTTTATAAAATTTGAAATAATTGTCATAATGTAAGGGAGATTCAGGAAGTTTGGCCAATTCATGAGACACCTACTTCTTTATTCCTTCTGCCCGACTTGTAGACTCAACTATTTTATAAGCACTTTAAAATATTCCGTGTTTTCAAGGCACATTCTCTATTGCAGGTGTTAGAAATAAAACTTAGAACATCCTCTTTTACAACACTTTTATTCTTGAATTAACTTAGTAAAATTTCAGACCAGTAGCTTTAAATGATAATTTCTTTTAGAAATACAGTGTTCTTTCATAAAGAACAAACACAATGCAATGTATGAAATCAGGAAAAAGAAGGTATATGTCAGTGGAAAAAGTTTTGATTTAACTAGAACCAAACTGATGATGAGCACAAGGAAAGGAAAGAAGTCTTGGATAGGAGGAAAACTGTCAATCCAAATTTTTCTCCTCTAATGGGGGCAAGTTTTTGGTGAAAATTCCAATAGAAAAAAATCCCACAGCCTGATATACCATATGGAAAGGACAGTACTTTACTGTAACAGGAAGTACTGCACATACCAAATATCCTGTGGTTATTGCTCTAACTCACATAAACAAATAAAAGCAAATGAGAAAGCAACAGGTGGGCTCACATTTGTCAAAATGATTGTCAACATTCTGTGAAGAAAACGGTAATAGATCTGATCACTGGATATGATGTGAGGGAGACATGCGTATTTTTGTAGTAACTTCTCATGCGTTCTCCATTTTAAAGAAGTCGCTGCTCTCTGTTCTGCTGTTGTTAATGCAGGAATCAAGTCAGGAATAGAGAGTAACTACAAACAGAAAGATAAACACTGATTTTACATTTTTGAGCTGTGTGTCTTGTCACTATGCTTAAAAAGCACATCACAACAATGTAAGATAGGAAGACTAACCCAAAAGCTATTCCAGTACCTAGCTAAATAAAATTTCATCTCCAACCCCTTCTCCTGACAAAGGAAAACTAAACACAGTTCTCTTTGTAACACCCTTTTACAGATATTAAGACCATTACGCCAACTCTCCTCAGTATTCTCTTTCTTAAACCAAATGAATCCCATTTCTCTTTTATCCTCTTCATCTTTGCAGTTATTGTTCTCAATCCCCTAATTAGTTTTAGTAGGAATTAATTTTAGTAGGAATTATACACCTTTTCTCAGTAGGAGGCAAAGAATTTATAGCAGCCAAGCTAAACTCCCTTTAGCACTAAGAAAAATGAAACAGACTGCCACAGAAACAACTGAATTTGCCACATGCTATATATATTTACAGCCCTAAACATCTGACAAATTCCAATTTTTAAATTATGCTGTCAATTTCTGTCCATACAGTATACAGCTACAGTATCTCAATTTATCCACACATTTAGGAAGTCTGCTCAAAACCAGCATATTTTCTGTTCCACCTAAGAGGTGGGGAATCCTCCAGAGCCACATAGAATTAAATTAGAAAAGTTGGGAGCTGAGTTAATTCAGTGTCTTTACTTCAGGAAATAGATTTCCTTCCAGCAGAAACCTGAAAATGGCACCCATGAGCAATTGATACATTAACATGATAAGGATTTAAAATAGGTATTAGCTATCATTCCCTTAACATGCAACCAAATTTTGTTTGCACTTAACAGTGTTTAATTAGAAAAAGATGTATAATTGATCATTTTTATATTAACTCTAACCTTTCCAAAAATTTTTTTAATGTTAAAATTTTATAAAGTCAACAATCAAAAACCCAAACAAACAAAAAACAAAAAACCCCCACCAAACAGAAACTTCGTATCTCTCCAAAGCAGAAACTGATCATGAAAGCATTTTCTTATAAAATTTGTCTGAAATTTGCTATTACCTTCACTTAGAAAGAAAATTTTAAAAACCACATGAGAATACCCACCTTGCTTTCTGATCCACTGTTTTCTCCTCCGTTAGTCATTAGTTCAAGGATTTCAGGAAGGTGACCTACTAGGGCATCTAACACCTATTTAAAGAAAAGCTGCATGAAAGAGGTCTGTAAATGAACTCAACTCCAGTTTTAACTCTCACCAACATATCCCTGCTGACACCTTTAAAGTTACTGCTCTCTCATGTTGAAAAAAAAAGGAGATTAGTTGCATTGATGAGGACTGGGATTTAAAATTGACATTTAATGTAGTAAGTAATATAAGCATTACAGGTCTCAGTTTTTATTTATGTATTCAGACAAGTTTTCTAAAATATCCAGAGGATATAATATTTTTAAATGAACATTCATCCTCAAGAAACATCTGTGTTTCATCAGAAGCCTGATTAAGAGCCTGAAAAAACAAAAATAAATGCTTTTTTGTATTTGTCAGCTGTATCTTAAAAGCAATTTTTTTCTGTGTTAAGAAAAGATACAGTTGATAGACAAAATACAATATATAGCCTACAGTAACAGACTAACCCTACTTTCAAATCTTGTGAGACTTTAACTTGACTAGAAAAGTACACAACAGAATATTTTTGTACCAGTTCAGACTGAGGTGGTATGTAAGATAAAGCTCAATATATTTTTTTATTATTCATATAAACATACAGAGATCAAAACAAGGAATTTTTCAAAGTCACCAACGTTTCTAAGTCTCAACCTTCAGGTGTTCAACTTGAGAAATCTTCTAATATGGGTCAGAATTTCATAAACTATAAGTAGATGTTTTACAAATACTATTAATTTCCCTGAAAACATCTAACAAAAGGTACTGAATGAAAAAAAGAGCACCTGAATACAAAATTCATTTTCCCATGCCATATCCAAAGATCCTCATAGAAAACAAGAAACATCAACTACTGGAGTAACTGGAATCAGAGGAAATGGTGACTTTGTCTCGAGCATAAATATGTCTCTTTTTTCCATCCAAAAAAGTCTCACTACGTTAACTGCAATATAACTGATTCATGTTCTATGCAGGTTACCTTGGATCAAAACTATTTCTGTAAATTGTGATCTCTGAACCATACACAACTTTTTCATCTCATCTTCAATTGGACAATAAAAATAAAACAAAGCAAAAGACCTTGAATCCCATCAACTATTATTTTAATATAGTACCAAACCCAAGGCTTTTTAGAGTTTGTAAGGTAATAAATAATATAGCAATTAAAAATATTTAGAATTAGTATTTTTAAAAGCTAATAAATTTAGTGTGGGTTTACTAAATTCAAACACCTTCCTATTTTCCTCCTTTTTATTCACAGAAGGCTGGCATCTTCATGCGGCATCTGTGTAATAGAGGTAAAAGCTGTTAATCATTTCAAATTGCTACTCTACTGTGTTACTGAAGAGTTATTTAATATGAAGATAATCTGCCTCAATGTAATAAGCAAAAAAAAAGTTCCAGTAGAAGTGCATTACCTCCAGTGACTCATCCTGTAACAGCGTAACCAGTTCTTTATGTATTGTATACACATCAGAATTTAAAAGCTTAGCAACCTAAAAAAATGACAGTAAGATAGCAAGGTGAAACATTCTTTAGTTCCACGGCACACCACCACTTACTTTACAGCAAGCATGAAGAAACACAGAAAAATTGTTTAATATCAGCCTCCTAAAGTTGTGTATTTTCCCACTGATCACATTAAAAATATGCTTATATAAAAACCATGAGTAAAGAAACTGGTCTATTATCTAACCATGAAACATGCTTTTAGAATTAACTCTATTTCACATTTACCAAAAATGTTTAAGGCTACACTGCCAGGCTAGAAATTTCCTAGTGGAATATTCAAATGTTGTAAATTAGAAGAGTTAAGAGTCAGCCTGCCATATAATTTACAGAAGATAAAATGTAAACATTTTCTTAGCCAGTGTTGGATTTTAAACTTCCCCAACCTTCCATATGAAGTTTTGACTCCTTACTTCTTTGGGTTTTTGACTATGACTTATGTGATTCTTAAGTCTCATGTAAATTTTTAAAAAACACTAGCAGTCCATCTCCATGCTATTAAAAAGTTTTTATAGCAAGCGTACCACAAACTCGAGAAATGAGATTTTTTTGCCACAAGGAATATTTAGATGACCTTTTTTTAATGTTTTTTAAGCCAAGTGAAAATAAGAGCTTACTTCCAATCAAGAAGCTTTAAGGAAATGGCTACAAGGACTTTTAATTTTTGAAATGTAATCCACCTAAGAGGGAATGCCATAAATTACTCATTTCTGTCTGTCACGTGGTTGCCTAGTTATGTTGTTAAAATTAAACCAACAAGAAGTAAATGTACGTTTAGACTAAGGTATAATTTTATAGTTTTTTTAAATGAGCTAAAATACTTCCCTTATATTCAGGCAGTACCTTAATAGTGTTATATAGCTAAAACAAAATATTATGTATAATTAAATGCTGATTTTACAACTTCAACAATTATGCTGCATTATCATTCATTAAAACAAGGCATCAATAGGTAACGAGAACTGGAAATACACACATATTTCTTACAATGGTGGAAATAAAGCCGTTTTTATCTCTACTAGTCATTTAAATATTTTCAGCAAACTGCTCTGATTTACCAATTTCACCAGCAACAAAATGGGATCAAAGCTGAGCTTAAGGACTGAAACATAAGGATTCTCAATAAGAGAATATGAAAACATTGAAGATTTCCCTATATTGGTTTCTATATTTAGGAGAATGTATTTTTATTTCTGGAATTCACTCCAAATAGCTAATAATATCTATGCATTTATACATTTTTTAAAAAATTTATGAAAGAAACATAGTAGAACTTGTATAAGCTGAAAATAAATATAAGAATACATATGCTGTTACATCTGCATGAATTTCCAAGTAGTTTCTTATTAAATTGAGCATTTCATTTTGATTTGTTCCACATAAATATTCCTCCCATTCCACACCAGCAAACTACAGTTCTGAAGGTTTTCAGGCACAAAAGGGGCAAGTTCCTGTCTCCCATTTGTCTGTTCTGTAACACCACTGAAAAACTTCAAATATAATAGTTGCTACATTTGTTTATGTTTGTGGTACTAGATCATTAAAAGTTTCTTTAAGCTTTTGCTCCTTACAATCTGATCAGAGATTCAGTAGTCTCTTGTAGCCAAATGTCACACAAATAAAATAATGTGTGTATATGTGCTATCTACAGAGGTTGGAAGGAACTGAACACCCTTGACAAACTAAGTAAGTTCAATACATTTTCTCCAGTCTTTATTTGGTGGAACAGTCACAAATGTAAGCTTAAAGAAGAAAACAAAATAAAATAAACCCATGCGAGCAGGAACAAAGAACCACTGTAGACTTACTTCAAAGAAGCTTATGGCCATGGTATATCTGACAGGAACTTCAGGGTCATGACAAAGGCAGAAGAATATAGAATAAAGTTCTAAATTGAAGTTCTTTGGATCCACAAAAACAATCATGGCCTGTGGAAGGACAGTCCTTTTTTAACTACACAGCTAAAGGATCACACTATCAGAGATTATCAGATGAACTTGAGAGATAATGGGTTGTTATTTCAAGGAGGAAGTGTGGAAGTTTTGTTGACCTTATTAAAACACAGGCACCAAAATCCAGAGCTGAGAACTAAACTGAATTTACGTATTTCCTAAACATGTTCTAGGCTTTTTTTCTGAAGATAAGGATTAAAACCATGAGATATGAAATGTCAGTTTTATAAATATTGTTAATATTTCTGTACTCTAGCAAAAACTGTAGCTGGACACTTCAAAAACAAAGAACATTTTAGCAAGCTGCAAAGCAAGAATCTGAATTTCAGCATGATTGTGTTTGTACATACCTTGGTTTAGCTCAAATAAACCAACAGATGTCTACCTACATACAGTGTGCTTGCCTTTAAAAGGCAGAAGAAAAAAATAGTTGTCTACTGGCTCTTGGTGCAAACATGTTTTCATTGAATACAAATGCAGAATGTCAAAATACAGAGTAGATTTACAGAAACATGACTGGTGTATTTAGAGACCTCACATAAAACTGAAAAGACTTTCTGTACTCAGGCAGGAACATGACTAAAACATGAACCCAAGCATTCAGTTCCATCTTCAACTCCCTAGACTGTGACACACAGTGAATGTGAAAGCGTAGATTCAAGGGGCTTGAAACTGTGGACTCTGTTTCAGAGACATTTTCCCAAATCCTTTATCCTAAGAGTTTGGAGAAAATTTGTAGGAAATAATAAGACCGGTAAACTCTCAGAATACCATTTCATCTCCAAAATTTGCCAGTAATTGTCTGAGGCTCTGCAAAGAGTAATATTGCCTGCAAACTCTTTTGGACAACCTCACTAACTGAAATTTTGCAGGTAAGAGTTAAAATTTAGCTAACAATGAACAATTTGGGAATAACTCTTCTATCAATCATGTATTCCTATTTAGCAAACTATATGCATGAATTAATATTAAACCTTAAATGAATATTACTTACTGGAAAATTGTAAGCACAATTCTTCCTCACTGAAATATATTTCTTTTCCTGTTCCAGGGTTTGCAGATGTAGTTGATTATCATTGTGTCCATTTTCCTGCTGTAAACCCAGTGTGGAAAGCTTCTTATAAAATTCCAAAAACCGCAAGTGCTGTTCAGGAGTAAAAATGCCTCAAAAAAAGAAAAAGAAACCAAACAAAACAACAAACTTTCCTCATTACAAATGCTATTAATAATGTACCCAAACAAATCCTATTCTAAAATCTATCAAGTATCTTGATTTTATCCCTCCTTTCTTTCCCATTCCCTTGAATCTACCAGAGTATAATCACTGCACACGAGTACTCAGAACAAACTAGAATGCAACTAGCAAGAAGAATTCAAAAACTACAGGTGCTTTAGTAATAAGAGAACAATCAAGGAAAGGTTCAATTTTCTACTCCAGAGAGGGAAGAAAGCTATCAGTGATTGGTACCAAGAAGGCTGAAATGCTTAATAATTTTATTTTCTTTTTCAAATTCCACTAGTGTCATAGGCTGAGTACAATCAAAAACTGTGACAAAGATTCAAGCTTTAAGCAGAGAAGCAACACGTCAGTGGATCTTAAACAAGAGGTTTTCAAAATGTGCAGAGTCAGATGTGCTTCATTCCAGTATTCAAAATACTTAAGTACTAGTTGCTGAATTCTTAAATAAGTCAAATAATGGAACAGAAAAGGGCTGAACTGTACTGTTATTTAATAGTTAGAGAGGGAAAGGACAAGTCATATAATTACGTAAGTCAGGTTACTTTCCACATGTTTGACAAAAATTGAAACAAAAAAGAAATTTTAAAATCTACTACAAAATACCAACACCACCCTTCCTCCTTCCAAAAAATAGCAGTAGACAACATGGCAAAAGGAAAACGTGTCAAACTGATTAAATTTCATTCTAATAGGGGGTAACAGGACCTGTGAAACAAAAGAGGCAGTGAAGGTCATGACTTTCACAACAAGGGAACAGGAATGAGAGATTAAAAACTATAGAGGTGCTCCAAACTGCTTGGAAAAACAACTAAGAGAAAGCTACCCATGGACTACTGTCAGGATAGACAACTGTATAAAGAAAGTTCTATCCTGGTTGTGGCACTATTCAGTATTTTCACTGATTTTCTGGATGCTGGACATGAGACTTTGCTTATTCAGTATTCTGAAAGCATCAACCAAGGACAGAGACTGCTTATTCTTCACAGGCTGAGCTTAAAATGACCTTCAGTAACTGGACATATGGCCTGAACACTTTTATAGACTATTAGAACAGCAGCAAGGTACCATGCTTAGCCTGATCTGCATCACCTGCACAAGGCCAGGTAAGAGAAAGACTAACTAGCTGCTAGATTTATTTTTCTAAGAAAGCCATTTTTTATACTGAAAAATGTGAACAGCAGTATATCTGGCAAGACACATGAAGTAACTCTTTCACTTTGTTCAACTGTCCTAAGGTGCAACACTTCGTCAGATGGAGTTCAGAGGTGAAGAAAGATCAGGAATTAGTCATTCAACCTAGAGAAAAGAAGACTGGAAAAACATGATAAATACAGGATGGACTGTCCTAGCTCTCTGTTTTTGAAAATAACAGTTTGACACTGTGGAACAGCCATTTCAAGTAATTTGCAGTGAAGTAATGGTCACTTTGATAGTCTCTAACATAATCATGGAGGTTCATTTTAAAGAGTTGTAGGAAAGATCAGAAGTCTTAAGAGTCTAGGGGGAAATTATAATGTAAAGTCATGATTCTGTGCTGTTCCTCCAAAGGTAATATAAGGTGGGCAGAATTATCAAGGAAAGATGTGCTGTGCTCAAGTGAAAATTCAAGCACAAATTTTGGGTATAAAAATTCTGAGTTCAGATTTGGCCTCAGCTGCAGCTGGGGAATCCACATGCCATTAGCTCTCCTTTCTCCCCTGAAGTTCCCTATGGGCCACACTCTGCACTGTGCCTTAAAAAAAAGGAGATCAAGCACACAAACAAACATACAAAGCTAACGTCATAATGTTTTCAAAGGTTTCTAGTTTCAAAAATTCAGTCATCCCAATCACAAGCTCCAGAACACCCAGATAAATCAGTCAAACCAATAAAGATAATAACACCATGTTTCCATCTTTGACCCTGTCTAAACAAAACAAAACCAAAAATTAAGCAGATGGTCACCCTAAGAGGAAATTTTCAAAATCTAACTAACTACCATTTAATTTAATACACTCAAATCTGGATATTTTCAAAGGGGTTCAAATTCTCCAATCCTCCCTTATTTTTAAGATTTTAAAAAAGAAATTAAATCATACCATATAATCCATTACACAGTTTCCCTAAATGGAAAGATAAAGAGACTAGGATAGATTCATCTGCTTTGAAGGATTTTTCACAGAACGATTTCACTAATGGCAGAACAGTTTGACTACGATCATCTGAAAAACAAAAGAAATTTTTAGAGTTAACCATTTGTCAACATTTTAAAAAGAGCACAGAGACTGAACTTCTGTAATAGATTAAGAAAAATTTCATTTAACAGTCTCAGAATTACTTCTGGCAGGCAGTCACTGAAAAGAGGTAGAGAGAATGATAAGCATGTTAATATAATATAGCTCCTAAATTTATTACTGTACCTGTTTTTTGCATTTGTTTGTTTGTTGTCAGTGAAAAGGCATCCCCCATTAAAGGATGAGACACAGAATAAATAAACAGTCACTATCTTCTCCATTCACTAAGAATATAGAGAGAGAAACAATACTGCAGTACTCCTACAATAAGATTTCCTACAATAGTAGGCACACAGGGAAATCAAGATTGAACATGACTGTGACAGTAAACAGAAAAATCTGGATATGCTGCAAGCTAATTTTTTAAACCTACTGAGAAGTGTTTCAAAATCTTTTGGTATATAATAAATTCAAAGAAACAAAAAAACTAAGGACACAGGAAAGAAATTAAATCATTTAGAAACTAAAGCACTCTGCCTCCTTATAAAATAAGGAAGCAAATGTTTAAAGAAATTTATATATTTTGACTTATTTTAAATAAAATCACTGTATAAATATATTTGACTTTTAAACAGATTATGATTTTTTTAATGGTAGATCAACAGCCAAATTCAGCAAATAATTTTGGCTGAAGAAAGTTAGGTTGGCCTGAAGAAATATTCTAATATTGTAGGAGAGAAACTCTAGGATGTAATTTTGGGTCATCTACCTTCAAAAGTGTCCATTTTCTAGTTCAGCCATGAAAGCAAGCCAAATTTCTAGAAACACATTCCTTACAAACCTGTAAATAACCCCTGATTGCTTTCTCTAAGCTGCTTACAGTAACTCAAAGCAGTAGTTACAGCAGCAGGTGGGGGAGAAGGAGTGAAGACTGAAAGGTGCAAAGAGAGGCACAAACTTGATGGCATCAATCCAAAGGCTCAAGAATTGCAAAATTAACCTACTATCATACTTAATCATATAAACACTAACTGCTGAAAAGTTCATTTATGGTATTCTCCCTAAAACTATATTATTTTTCCTTTTCCTTATCCACTCCTCTATATGGCTTAAATACTACCATATATTGTAGTAATTCATCATAAGTTCCTGTACGGTACATTTTTGATGAGCTAACACTTTGTATTCTGTGTATTGATAGCACTACATAAATTAAATATTAGCAACACAACATTCCCATAATTTATACAGTAATTTTACTCATTCCATTTAGGCACATTATATTAGAAACTTGGAATATGATAACTGATTTCATGGACAACCAGTTCACTTCCCTTAAAACTTTGTGCATATCAAGCACTGCAAGACATGAAACAGAAGGAAATAAATATAAACGACAAAGCGATAAACAAAATAAAATCAGAAATGTCCAAATCATGCAGATGGAACAAAAAGCATTTAAATACAATTATAAGATGCACTAGAGCACTAAGAACTGGGCTAGAAAGCCTAAATTCTTACCTGCATCCAACATATCAAGCAGATTCACTAAGGTCTCAAAAGCTGCCAGGCGTACGCTGCTGCCCTCATCTCTTGCCAGTTCCACTAATTCAGGAAGCACCACAGTTTTTGTGAGTTCTGTCCTGCAATGTGAAGCAAGCAGTCAAGAGAAAACTTACAATGAAACAATACTGCCACTGCAAAACAGAATTCTTCCTTGAAATACTCATTCAGATATTTTTTGGGAAGTCAAGAAGGAAAAACTGACAAAGTTCTAAGAAAATTAAAATTAAAGAAAACCACCAGTCAATTTCAGGACTTTTTTTCTTTGTCAACCAAACAATCATGCAAATTTAAAATGTAAAATTTCATCATTTAAAAAGCATTCAGATTAGCTCAAAATAAACCAAAGAAAATGTACTCTGAAACAAACCAAGGATTCCAGCTATTTCACTATGTCACTAAGAAAATTCTTATGATCAAATATCCTCAATATGATGGTCCAAAGCCAAAAATTATTAATTATGAGCCATGTTGGATTGAAGTGTCTGGAAATTTTATACATCAAAGATGGGCCTTCTTTACAGAGAGCACCTACTGCTCAGAGAAAATGTGATTTCCCAACTAGTCTAAACACTGCCTTTTAGCCTTGGTTTAAAGTAGTAAAGAAAGGGCTCTGCTTGTCCTTTTTTACCTTGCTAGGTACTGACCTACTAATATACTGCTAATACTTAACTCCAGGATGCTGAAATGACAATGCTCAAAATACCCCTTCCAATCAGACTTAAGTAGTAACAGTTACACCTTTTGTAAGTCAATATAAACAATAATCCTTTCAACTCCCAGGTAGAATAAATTAAATTCAATTTATTTTAAAGACAGTAAACAGAAATTTCCTTTCCAGCATGGTTACTTATAAGATACAGCCACCTTGTAACCACTGAAAACAACACTTTTTCATTCTTCTTTCACACTGCTTAGTATATGTTGAACTTAAACTGCATTTGGAGGAGTGAAGAAAATGGCACAAATGCACACTTTCAGTTATTATTTTAACACCTGGCTGTTCATAAACCTATTTTAAATGTAAAATAAAACTGCTGAAAGCAAAGTCACTCAGATTCATACTAACTGTAAATGCTTTCTAAAGGCTACCACCAAAATAATTTTCGTAGTTGTAAGAAATACTCTCTAACTATATGCACATCCTGGGTAAGGGATACTTTACTCAGAATAACATATTTGTACTGTTTGAAAAAAAATCTGTATAATGCATCACAAATCATTTTCAAAGCCAAATTCATATGCTTACTTCTCAGCTCCTGACTACAGCACAGGCTGACTGAGAATGTTAAAGGAATCCATGGAAATGGAGACAAATTCTCAAATTAAAGACACAAAAAAATTCCCATGGGATTGAGCAAGAACAAATGTGATAGATGAGAACAGACAGCCTAAGAATGACCAGGAGAGTGTAGGACTACATCCTAAATCAAAACATAGAAATAGAGGGAAGGGGGAAAGAAATTAAAAAAAAAAAATTGCAAACATTTCTTTGGATTTCCACTTTAGTGGCATCAAAAATCTTCTAACTAGTATGACAGACAGAATTATCTCTCTCTTGAAAATACAGAAGTTATGGAATAAAAATACCAGGCTAGTCCCTGGAGGAAAAGAGAACCCTCCCTTTCTCTCATCTTTAATCTCCCATTAAACAGAATTCAATTTTGTGATACATGAAGATACATGAGACCCATGTACACAGTAAAAATAAATCCAAGTTCAAACTATTAATGGATCAGTTTAGTAAAATGCCTGTTAAATTCCCAGTTTTACAAATATCAGCAGTATTGACAAATAGTACCTTTCTTTTATTTAATCCTAAACTCTTTTATATTGAAAGACATTTGATATGGAAAGTGTTAGAATGATTTATCGTGCTAGGCTACATTTTGATATAAAAAAGAGTAAGTACAAAAAAAATTAGCAACTTTATTGTGATGAGTATAATACGGTTTTAACATTATTCACATCCTCTGAGCTTCTGCAGGACAAAGACCTTGCAGAAGAAGTGCCTAAAGCACATAGATAGATAGGATTATTTTCTATGCAATAAAAAGAATTCTTTCTGGGAATCTAGAAATTACTAACCTACATGACCTTACAAAACAAAAAGGACCTAACAGCAGTGCTTAGCTCTTGCTGTGAGTTCCCTTTATCTCTATATTCCCTAAGCACCTTGCTTCAGGAATTTCTGGTGGTTTAGTTTTGGGGGTTTTCTATGGTTTTTTAATTTGCTTTTTTTAATAACTCAGAATCTAAACCACAATATAATTTTCCATAAAAAAAACAAAACCAAAAAACCATAAATCATTCCACAGCTATAGGAAAGCATCTTTTCCACAAACACCTGTACTAACATAACAAACTCAATACTTAATGGATCTTTCCAACTACAGTTTCAGCCTCATCCTTGAATTTGCTCATAGATTTACAATTTTAAAAGCCAGATGGACACTCGAGAACTAATCTATCTCTGCTGTCAGGCACTAGGTAGGGAACATTACTTGATACATTTTCCAGTCTGTAAAAGAAGTTACTGATTTTTTTCCTCCTTGACAAAATACCAGATAGAGAGACCTTGAATTTTAAAGTATTTGTTCACTCAGAGACCAAACTCTGTGTGTAATTAACATTTTCTTTATTCTAGTTCCAGTTTTTTTCAATCTTATGTGTGAACACTGAAGGCCTTCAAGCTTCAAGTGAAAGCTGATATTGAGCTGAAATTTGCTTACAAAACCCATTTGGCATCCTTTCTCAAACACTGCACAGTAATTATTAAAACTGCTAATACTTGTCAGAATTTTTAAATAAGCCACATATCACCAATGGATAACTGAGATGATTTCAAGAAGCTATAGATGAAGTAATTATTTACAAAAAACTGTTGAGTTTATGGTTCAGCAATTTTACTGTAAAAGAGAAAGAAAAATCTAAAACTGGGAGACAACTGCCAACAGCCAGTTCCTAAGAACACATCTGAACATTTCAAATTCATTACTGAGTATGCATGAATTCATCAATTTTAAAGGGAGTTTTTAAGTTACCATTTTAGAGATGCATTTTGCATTTAAGATCAGTTATGCAAATTGCACTCACCCTATTCCTCGAGCTACATGTTCCAGCTGCCGACACATGCAAGTTCTAACTTCATATTCCACATCCTGGCACAGTGATTTTACCAATGGAAGAACCTCTCTTTTAATACTAAAAATGCAAACATTTTTTATTAATATATTGAACAAGAATATATAAAATCCATTGAGTAGTACTGAACTTTACTCATCTATTACTTGTTTATCCCATATAATACTGATTTATCACACATAGTAAATGATTTTTCTGATAATTAGCAATTAGAAAAAAATGTTGTACACTGGATGCAAATATGTGCTGCAAAGAAACAGGAAAAGGAATATTTACTGTCATTATCATTTGCTCATATTTCATCTATTATTTATTATAAACTACACAAATACTAGGTAGGCTACTGTAGTAGAATGCTATCCTCATTTAATAACCATCTTCAGCACAATTTATGAACAGCCACTGAAAGAATGCAAAGAATTATATAAATGGAAATGCAAATCCCAATTAAAAGTCTGTAATACCTCATCTTTGACATGCAGGTATCACCCAAGACATAATTAGAAAGAAAGGAGAAGAATTTAAGATTAAAAGCTCGAATGCTGCAATGCCTTCAGGCAAGTAGACCAGATTCATGTAAATCATTGGCAGACACAAAATAAAAATTTTGATTCCTATTTAAATAAAAACACACATCCAACTTGGCAGAATCAGCCATTGTGTTTCCTTTCTGTCATAAGTATTCATAAAACATCTCTACAAAAATTCTTATGTTATTGCAAAACTCAAGATAAATAATATGTAGACACAGACAAGCAAATTTTCAAACCAGCTTGTACACCCTCAATTTATTCCAATGAAAATTAATTTACTTCTTATGGAAAAATTTAGCCTCAAGTTTCAGAAATTGTACAGTCTTGGAAGTTTGGCATTTTAGAATACTCTAAAGTGGGGACTACATAAAAAAGGACTTTATAACTTGGAACACTGGAATAGAGGGTAGAAAAACTAATATTCTATGACAAGGACATATAAAATAATCTGGAAAAACATCAAATATAAAGTTTTTAATTACAGTATAATTTTATGAGGAAAGCTGTGCCATTCTGAAGAAGAAAGTGCCTACTCCTGGGGACAGATATATCTTCTGGGCCTGTACCAAGAATCCTACTGAAAGGGGAATGAGAGTGTGTCCTGAATTTTACTCAGTCTGCCACATTCTAAACCTGAGGACCCAGCTCTCTTTTCAGGCCTCTGCACTGCACTCAGAGCTCCCTACCAGATGAAAAAGATGTCCCAGAAAATTCTCAGTTATCTTCTTAAAATGTAGTGGCTGTGCAGAAATGGTGCTATTATCTGTTTACTGAAATAAGGGAATTCCTACTTCTGAATAGCAAGAAATCACCTTGAAGAAACACAATAAAAGAAAATATAATTATGGAATTGTGGCTACTAATTAACACTGCTTTATGTTCACATAAGATTCCAAGTAATCTGTAACGTCACTTATTTTCATGAGAATGTAACATCAAATAAATAAATGCACCTGCTATGCTGACAGAGTCCTAGAGATTTGGAATATAAAGATTTAGGCAGCTTTGGTAACATTCTCAAAAAAATTATACCATGTTCATTAACTTTTGAATGTCCAACACGTGTAGTCTAAACAGCAAATGAAGATTTAGATAATTTCCTTTTGGCTGCTTCTATTTCTTCTTTATTAAAGAAAAAAAACCATAAACCTAAAGAAATCTATTCCTAAATATCTTGTCATATTGTCCTGTTGTTCTTCTTTTGTGTTATGATGAATTCTTGCATTCTGGGGCAGATCAAAATCATTATTAGAGAGGACTTCCTCAGCTAGGCAGCTTCTCTGCATTTAGTAGCCCAAAGTGGATTTCCATTGTGATTCAAAGTCACATTGTGCCAATTGCCCAGATAGGAAACACATTTGGTGAAGTGGTCCTACATTCATAAGCCTGGGTAGACTGACCAAGGAATGTACCACACCAACTGCTCTGGGCAGATGAGTTACTCAGATTTACTTTCATCATTGCATCCTCTTTTGTCCAGACTCGCAGACATTGAATCTAAGGGCTGGATAATATCAGGGAACAGCAGTAGTTCCTGATGTGTCTACATTTTAATTAGGTATAGAAAAACACATATCTACAAGCTAAATTTGGTTACATAATAAAAAGTTAGGAATAGAATTCTTCTGTTTATGACAAGAAACTCCAAAGAGATGAAGCTGTGTTTTGTGTCTGTAAGTTGCAGAGAAATCCCCTTTGTGGCTTATTTTCTAGTAAGAAAAACATGACATGAAAATGGTATCTATTCAAATCTAGAAAGAGCAAACAAACTCAAGTTATAAAATGATTATCATTAGCAAGTCCGAACATGCTAGTTAAATAATGAAAGGGATCTGTAAAAACCAAAGCATTTCATTTTTGCAATAAGGTCTACTTTTCTTGTAGTAATTTTTGCCCACTAACAAAGATATACTGGTTTACACTGTAGAATGAAAATGTATTTACAGTCTACTTACATATGAGCTTCGAACTTGTTAGCTACTTTTCCCATGATTTTACAACTAACTAAGCGGGACTGAAGTGTTTGAGAAAGCTGTGCTTTGGAAACAAGTGGATTCAAGATCTACATGGGAAAAAAAAAAGAAGAAATATGAGCAGAACAAATATGAGCATTAAATAAAGTATTAATCTTCTTAAAAAAAAAATCTAGAAAAACATATCCCAAATGCCATTAACCTTTTCACTGAATTAATCAGTACTAGCAACAATGGTGCCTATGCATGTTAATAGTCCACTTTGTTTAAATGACATCTTTAAAATTACATTGCAATTAGATTTTGGAAGTGACTAGAATAATTTCTATGTGTTTTGTCCAGCCTAAGTTTTTATCCTTTAGAAGTTTGTTTTTTAAACAGCTCTGGATTTTACTCTTATTTTAATGAGAAATTTTATCCCACACAAACAATCATATATTTAAATCTCCGTATTATTTTAAATTATAAACACAGTAAATATGCCTGTTGAAAAGCTTTTGAACTTAAGAAAAAAATGAATACTTAAAAGTGAAAAAATTAGCTGACTAAAGGGGACTGGCATTGTAACTTAGTGACAGATTTTCTTCCTTCTTGAGCTACCCAGTGAAAAATTAAGAGTGTTTGCAGTGCATTAGGGTTTTGGTACATCAAGAACAACTGAAATACACTAAGGAATGGATGTCCAGCATTCAGTTCCATTTAACAGATGTAGCAGACTGTAATTTTAGTCCAGTAGCCAACAAAATGTAGTTTCTCCATGAAGACACAAAGTGAGATACTGTCCTGTAAACCAAAACAGACTGCAGGAAACCATGTTACTTACTGAGAATACAAGGTTCAGTGCAAGGGTTACAGTGCAGTGTAAGTGTGTGATGCCTTTATTTGCTGAAGAACACTACTTTTTTAAGGTGACTTCCTGTCTTGCCTTTTTGCACATTCATCTCTTACAGTGTGTTCCACAACCATTACCATTCTCACAGGTACAGAACTGCCACAAATCTGACTGAGGTGAGTAAAACTTGCAGGGAAATACAGTAAGTGAGAGATTATTATTACCTCATGTCTGACAGTTTCTTTTGGTAAAGCTTCTATTACAGCAAGAAGGGTTTCTAACCATGCATTGCTGACACCTGTTTAAAGAAATGAGTTATATGTGATATGTTATACTGTACATACCATGACTAAACCAAAACATACATCAGTTTTACAAAATTTGCTCTTTTTACACACGTCTTCAAGGAGCTATGTATCTGAAAGCCACTAAATATTTAAGACTTCAAAGTAAGAAGTAGGATAAGTAATAAACAAAGTCTACCCTCATTTCTTTTCCCTTTCAAATTCCTAAATAAAATTAATTATTATTCTGATTGCTTTATAAAGCTAATTTCCCTCATTAGAAGCATATATTTTTCTTATGCCCACTGAAACTTTCTAGTTTCACAATAGGCCTTTTTTTTCCTTTGTATTCTAAAATTAGTGTCAAAGAAATTAAGAAAAAATAGTAAACACAGAAGAATTGTCAACCTCCCTCCATCTTCTCAGCCACAAAAAGTTGGTACTTCAGGAGAAGCTCACACTCAGAAACAACTTTGGGACTTAATCCTTCAAAGTCAGAGGGTTTTTTGCTTCAAGGGGAATTAACGTTTAAATGTCAGTATCAAAGTGGTCATCATGCAAGAATCTTTTTGTTCATGCCAGTCTAGATACAAAGTCACAATGATTGCCCTCACTGTTGACACAGTATTGGAGGGTCACTAAAGAAACAAAACATGTAATAGTCATCAGACATCAGAGTGGATGTACATCCCTGACCTGCATCTCTGTGTTCCACGTTCTGGAGAATGATGTGCAGGAAGGAGTGGGAGTACGTATGAATGGACACCGACTCCTCTTGCAGAACAGTCAAAAAAGAAACAGCAGCTGTTAACTGCATTTCCACTCCTGCAACATGCAGAACCTCCTGTACAATTACAAATTATAACAATTTAGAGAGTGAGGCAGAAATGTACTGAAAGAACATCAAAATTTTTACATTCACTTTTAGAATTAATACGCAACAACCAGGGTAAACTATAAAATTTGCTGTAAAATTATTTTCTCTTAACAGCAATTTATTGCAGACGTTAAGTTTTCTTAAGATATAGTATGAATATTCTAAGGAAAAAAAGTTAGTTATAATATCTTTTGTGACTTTAAGTTTCATCAGTGCATATGTGTGGATTTTTCTACTTTACAAAATGAGAGGTAAAAACAGACCAGCCAACACTTGCACTTCTGCTGTTTACGCCCATGAATTAAAAAGAAGTATTTCATTCATTCATTCAGTGAGAGATACTAAAATAGCAGAAGCCAATTTAAATTTCATCCCTTGACTAATATGGAATGCAAATGAAAAGTACATATATATAGTCTTAAGAATAAAGCAAGATAAACCAGAGTATTTATCTTGCTAACTAAACCTTTAGTAGTTCTGAGCTCTGACACACAAGAAAGTCATTAATTAGGTTGTCTTTAAAATTGTAAATTCAGAAGTTAAACAAAGTTAGGATACCGAAATGAAATGAAATATTACTATTTTTTTCATTTTAAAAAAGGCAATTTAAATTTTAAATTTCAGATTTATGCACAGACCTTGCAGGATGCAATCTATGACATAGCATCCATTATAAGTAATGGTAAATATCTATCAACTAAGTGAACATTCCACTTGTTTACTTTTCTAAACATGTCTCTCTATTTCATGAGAAAATAAAAAGTTCATTATTCTACTACTAAAGCATTACACCCATTCTACAAGTGATTCCAAATTCAGTAAGAGTTTAAAGCCCATATTTCCTATTTAGCACTTTATATATGTGGTTTTGTTTCTTTTTTAAAGTGCTTGAGATGAACAGTGTTTTCTCAGATCACTCGCCAAAAATCAGAAAGAAGCCTGGATCAGATTTAAAAACAAATCATTTTGCAGCTAAGTGCATGGCTGCTTATGGATTGGACAGGTGCACTCTTCACTGGGTTACAAACTGGCTGGATGGCTGGGTCCAGAGTGTTGGTGAAGAGAATTACATCCAGCTGGCAGCCAGTCACAAGCAGGTGTCCCCAGGGCTCAGTGCTGGGGCCAGTCCTGTTTAATATCTTAATTAATATCAAGGACAAGGCCAATGGTCTGAGGTTCAACAAAGGCAATCACCGGGTCCTACACTTGGGTCACACAAACCCCAGGCAGTGCTACAGGCTGTGGACAGAATGGCTGGAAAGTGGCTTTTGTCACTGGAAGGGTGGTCAGGCATTGGAACAGGCTGCCAGGGACATGGTGGAACCACCATTCCTGGAAGTGTTCAAAAGGCAGGTGGATATGGAACTTGGGGACATGGCAAAATGGGTGGTGCTGGGTAAACAACTGGACTTGATAATCTTAGGACTTTCCAACTTTAACGATTCTACGACTCTTAAGTGTTGTATATCAGAGGGATTTTGCTGAGAAAATAGTTCATAGAGAACATCTGAGAAATTACTATTTGACTTGGTAAAAACCAAGAAGTTTTCATTCTACAAATGTCAAATAATTTGTACATGCAAATGTACAATTATTAGTTTATCTTAGTTCAGGGAGAACCATAACTTACCTCTCAAGACCTCAGTTTACAGCCATGTTTCTGTCTAAAAGGATTCTCTGTGTCCTTGCTTCCCCAAATGAAAAAAAGAAACAGCACTGCGCTGCTTTCCAACAAAATATTCACATTCAATAGCCATTTATTTCCACAGACTATCTCTGTCCTTGTTCCTCCACTGCTATTACAGCTACAGCCAAGAAAGAAAAAGGACACCTACCAATTTTGTATTTTGAATATTTTTGGGCTCAGAGTACCCATCCATATTGTTCTGGGATTCTGGCTTATACTAGTTCAAGAAAACACCCCCAAGAGAATCAAAAGCACTATCTTCACACTGTAGCTGCTAACACAGCAGTGCATACCAGAAAATCATGGAGCAGTGCCAGGTAAACACTTGGACTTGATGAACTTAAAGGTCTTTTCCAACCTAAATAATTCTGTGATTCTATGAATTAAGTTTTCTGTATATATTCACTTTGCACGCAATACAAACAGGGTTACTTACCAACAAACAAAGTTTCCAAATAGTCTCCTCCACTGATCCACATAACTCTGGATAGTCATGTGTGAGAACACATTCTCTGGATGTGCCTCCTCATGGACCTCGGGAGACATTGAAATATAAATTTCTAGACTGCTTACACACCTGCCTGCACTGATGTTTACACTCAGAACTATACAGTTCCGCATTCAGAAATGTATGGGTCTCTTCTTTCCATTTTCATACAGCCTAATTTGAGTAATTTAAAGTTACTTAATTCAGATTTATTTATTTAGAAAATAATTAATTGTTCTATACATGGATACTTCACAAATTTTCACTCCAGACTAAAATAGCTCTCCCTGTCCATCTTATTCAGACCAGCATATTTAGTGGAATTTAAGGGCATTAGCATGTTCGTAACTATTCTAATGTCTACAAGTTAAATTCAGGCAACACAACTTAAAATTTAGAAAGCCTGGTTTATTCCATTAATTGGAAAAAAGAAAATTCACCTCTAGTTTAAATGCACATTGTGTCCTGCAACAACAGAATTCTCTTAAAAGAATGCTGCAAGCAGAGACATAGTCAAATCATTTTAGTAATCACATTGATATGATAGAAATTTTCAATTAAGACTAGAAATAGAAATAATAGAGATTACAGAAGCTCAAGAATACAGTGAGAATGGACCTTAAAATTAATGTTAGGTATAAGGAAGGATGAAAATTACCCCACCTTTACCTAAATATAAAATCAGCTATGGGAAAGAAAAGTTTTCAAGAGGAGGCTGATATATTAGGAAAATAAGTAACTATGAAAATGAGTTTGGAACTAATCAGACATCACTGAATAAAGCTTGATGTATACACAACAACAAGAATAAACATAGTTTGCTGCAATCACAGCATTTGGAAAAATGTCTTATTAGTCAATCAGATAGACACCTGCAATTGCCCTCTCTCACTTTTGGTTGCAGAGCTCACAGATGGAAAGCAGGAAAAATATTAACATCATTTGAAAAGAGACATTTTGTGCACAAAGAGAAATGCTGGTAAGAATGTCTAAGCTTTCCCTAAATCTGCATTTCAATGACTTCCAAGGTTCATGAGGAGGTGCATGCAGAAATCCAAAGTGGGGTTCTCTATGCAAAAGAACATATACAAGGATGCAATTTCATTTTAACTGCAGAACTTAAAAAAAAATTCCTAATCTCATTTCTATATTAACATCTATATTATATACCATATGTTTGTTTAAAAAGCATTACCAAAATACTGACAATTCAATAATTACTTACGTATGTCACATTTATTGATGTATTGATTTTGCTCATCTCAGCCCTAAAACACTTATGTTAAATATATAGTGTCTTTGGTATCATTTTACTTTAATTAGATTTCACAAAATGGTAAGTATTTTGCATACACTCATTTCTACATTTCTAGAAGTAACCAGGTTTGGCAATTTTTCACAAATAAAACAAAGATTTGCAATATATTCAGACTGAACACTCCTTGCATTTATTTCTTTCTTCCTCTGCTGTACCCTCAGCTCTAATAAAAACATTATTTTTGCTTTGGGTGTCTGCAAGTATGCTAAGTAAGTCCACTGGTTTCCCTATGCAATTGTATGGTAAAAATACTTTCAAATAAACAGCCCTCTGGAACTACTACACACTTCATCTTTCATGTGCCAATTTGATTTCACAGATGATTACTCCCAACCTAAAGAAGTAGAACCAAGTGCAATAATTTAAATCAGCTTATTTCCCTGCAATGGCAGATTACATTTGCAAGACTCTGATCGCAGTGGAGTTCAATTATGCCTTTACAGACTATTAAAGTTTCCATTTAATGGTCAAGATGATTCCTCCAATAAAGACAAGGTTAGGAAAAAAAATTAGGTCAAGTTAACGATGCCAAATACTGTTTTGCAGTGCACATGGCTACAACAAAACTTTACTTTTATTACAGATAAATAATATTAGATAACAGAACACCATTTAAGAATTGGCTTTACAAGAGCACTGCCACAAAAAGGAACTTAATTCATATACATTCTACAAAGTTTCCATTTATAAAGCTCAAATGTGAAAGAAACACTTGGATTTAGACTGACCTCATTATATTTTATATTTTTACTTCTCTCTGGAGCCCATTAACTTAGGTTTCATTTAATCTACAATCTAGGAAGGCATCCAGTTTGGGTTTAAATGACACTGTAAGATGAAAACCACACTACTTTTCTCAGCAATTTGCTCAAAGATTGATTGCATTTTTATGAAGTTGTCTGCTCCTTTTCAAATATTTCTATCTGCAATTTCTAATGCTTCTTCCTTCATACACTGTTTTCAGTTGCATGTCTTTAATATCATACAGGAAGATACTTTAATAAAATAACAAAGTACAGCCTGATCTAAGAGCACACTGAGATCCAACTCCCACTGTACAAGTACTTTCCAGGCTCTAGGCCCTATTCATTCAAATGATCATACTTCCAAATATCTTCTTCATCCCTATATAAAAAAAATTAAAACTAGAATCAAAAACTGTATTCCCATACTAGACTTTTTATTGAAGACAGGCCAAGACCAGCACTTCTACAGCCTGAAAAATAAGGGTAGAAAATCCCTGGTGTTTCTTAGTCCTCCTTAATTTCAGGAACAAATTTGCTCTCAAAGTACAAAACCAGAGGCAAAAATGGACTCAGTATGGTAAGCATTAAAAAACCAAACCAACTTTTCTTGAAGCCAGTAGGTTGGTTTAGAAAGACTGCATTATGTATGTCAAAATAACGTGGTAGTAACTTGGTGTTAGTTGAAGAGTTTCCAATTACTTTGCAACTTCAAGTCATTCTTAAAGCACTTTTACACTCATACATACTTAAGCAAAATGCCTATTGACCTGTCTCTGTCTTTGCTTTGTCAGGTATTTGTATATGTTGATAAGGCCCTCTCCAACCCTCTTCTTCTGCAGGGGGCCAATGGATCTTTAGAGTTATTAAGTTTTGCATTTGCATTTGTGATTTAGTTTGTTCTTATTTGGCCAAGGCTGCTCCTTAAACCATACCTGAAATGAACTTGTATGTTTCTTCTGGGCAAGGATTCATATCTGGGACAGAGTGGAAATACAGAGACATGTATCTTCTCCACCATCACAGAATCACAGAATAGTATGGGTTGGAAGGGACCTTTAGAAGTCAGCTATTCCACCTCCACAGCAATGAGCAGAGACACCTTCCACTAGACCAGGTTGCTAAGAACCACATACAGTCTGACCTTGAACATTTCCACGGGTGGGGCATCCACAACTTCTCTGGGTAATCTGTTCCAGTGTTTTACCATCCTCATGTTAAAAAATTTCTTCCTTTTATCTAGTCTGAATCTATCCTTCTTTAGTTTAAACCCAGCACCCCTAGTCATATCTCAAAAGGCACTGCCAAAAAGCTTGTCCTCATCTTTCTTATAAGCCCCCTTTTAAGTACTGAAAAGTCACAATAAGGAATACGCAGAGCCTTCTCTTCTCCGGGTTAAACAACACAAATATGCTTTATACAAACATATCTCTACATAAAATTGCTGCATAACTTTACATGGTCAGTATGCATCTATCACAACTAGAAGTGACTTACATAGACAGCTAAAAGCAAACTATACTCTTCTGGACAGCACTATGGAAATCTTAATGTTTAGGTGAAAGGAGATTGAGAACATCAAAATGAGCCATTAGGACTGGATGGTCCTCAAAAAGAATTCTCAAAAAGCTATCAAAACACTGGTAAATCTTTACAACATATAAGTAGTACTAATTCTGTTGGGGTTTTTTTCCCTGTTGTAACAATTTTTAAAAATACATAATACCTGTAATATTTCATAAATTCAGTGAATCAATGTGGAAGCCTACTGGACATACATCTCCTGGCGACTGAGTTTGCAATAAAAGTGGGATTTTTTTTCTTTTGTTAAAATACTTAAACTGGCATAAAAAGATACATGCAAATATCAATACACAAAACTTACTCTGATTTTTGGTAAAACCCGACGAAGTGTTTCTGCAGGATTCTGTCGCATCAGGACTGGAAGATTTGCCACCACACTTGTTCCTTGGATATCCTGACCAGAACTTACAGAAACATAAACATACAATACATTACTCACAATGATGGTAAGAAGCTCACAGCTTGCATTAAAAAAAACTAAACAAAACCAACAAGAACAAACCTGCACTACTCAGGTTCTTCATGTAAGTGAAGAGAGGCATTATGTTTTTCTATAATATGTGGTAAAAGACAACATTTAAAAATATCAAGCTACCAAACTATTATATATCATTTCCTACATGAAATGCTTTAATTTTTAGTGTAGCTTTGCATAAAAATATGAAACTTTTGATAGATCTTTTCAAACCAGATGATTAAGGCAGTGGTTTCATGGAATATTTTGTATTAAAGCAATAGAAGGGGATAAACCATAGGAAGGGGACGAATAGAAGATATAAACTACATGCAATGTACAACATTTTAACAGAAATCTACTATTATTTCCTTTTTGTAGAGAAAGCAGTCAGATGCATAGTCATATGCACACAAACATGATCAAGAAAGGATGCAAAAACTTAGTTAAATTACAGATCTTTTACTTTTCTACTCATTCCGTCTCTCTCAATGGTATCTCACAATTGAAAAAGTAAACAAAAAAAAAGCAGTATGGGAAGGAAATGGTAGGCAGCAATGAAAAAAAAGTATGAGGTGAAAACAAAAATTACTCAGAAGGATGAACTCCTAGAATAGAATCAGAAAGCAGGAGGGTCTGGTTGCCAAAATTAAAACTAAAACTAAACATCAACTCATCCTTTCCTTTGGCAAGGCATGCATATCTCAGTATTATCCAGTAGTAATGCAAAAAGCCAAGGTAACTTGGAGAAGCTATTTAATTGAAATTTTAGTCATTTTGTATCAAGATGGAAGAAACCCTAACTGCTAAAAAATGCAAACAAAATGCTACCATTATCCATCAAAATGTAAAGAAAAGGGAAGCATTTCCCTTTAAACCAGAAATTCTTAGTGACTGGCTTACTGCCAATTAAGAATGAGAAGCAGGAGGCATTTCAACACCTACACAGTCTGTAATTTTCCAACTGCAGGAGATTTTTCTTCTATTTCTACCAAAAGAGCTGCACCATAGATTTTCTTTAAATATTGAAGACTTCAGAATTATTGCACATTATTGCTAAGTGCTTGGATGTACACATTTTTGTACCAATAAACAAATTAAAATAAATGCTAAATCTTTTCCTCAGATTCACAGTAAGCTCACTGTTATGAAGGCACTATTCCTCTATTAACAGTGCCAACTGCAGAAGAACACAACAGAGCCCTATACTTAGAAGCAATTTAACTCAACCTCTTTCCTGCTAGCTAAATCCACATACCATTTCAGTATAAAACTTCAGGACTCATCCTCTGAGTTCATCCTACAGGAAATCCCAGTGACTTTACAAGGCTGGGAATCCTCATGCAGGGGGGGAAGCTCTTATGCCCCAACACTCCTGTACTAATATTTCCTTCCTCTGTGACAGCAGCTGCTTGCTGCTGGCCAGTGGTACCAGACATGGTCTAACTGCAACACCCGTTGTAAAGCACTTTTCAAACACTTCTCAAGCACAAGCACAGCACTAAGCCTCTCCCTCTAGCCCCTGCATTTGGTTTTACTTGTTTCTTCTACCTTAATAAAATGAAGTCCACATAATATTTGGGATGCCTTGAGACTGAAGCAAATCCTCTTAGAAAACATATACAAACATATGAAGGACAGAAAAGTGCCTGGGAGAAGTCAGCCTGGATTTGTGCGGGGGAAATAAATCCTGACCAGCCAACCTGACAACACAATGACTGGCTGAGATGGTGGAAGGTGTTTTAACTTATTTTAGCAGGGTTGTTCACATTGTCTCCCATCATATTCCCTTAGATGAACTGATGAAGTACAAGCTGGACAAATGGAAAGTGATGTGGACTGAAAACTGAGTGAACTATTGAGCCTAAAGGGTTGTGATTAGTGGCAAGGAAGCCAGCCACAGGTGGTTTACCTCACGGTTTTCCTTACTGGGGGCAACAGTTTAAAGTTTTTATTAATGGCCTGGGTGATAGGACAAGGTGGACTCTCAGAATGCAGATGACACAAAACCAGGAGGAGGGACTGACAGACCAGGAGACTCTGGTGACTCAACAAGTAGGAGAAAGAAACCAACAGGGATCTTACAAAGTTCAGCAGCAGGAAATGCAAGTTCTGTAGGTGTGGCAGAATAGCCCCATGCACCAGCAGAGTCTGGGGGCCAGCCAACTGAGAAACAGCCTGACAGGAAAGAACCTGGAGGCCCCAGGGGACACAAAGCTGACCAGGAGCCAGAAATGCATTCTTGCAGGAAAGGCAGCTGACAGCATCCTGGGCTGCACTCAAGAGCATCTCCAGCAGCTCAAGGGAGATGATTATTCTTCTCTGTTCAACACAAGAATCTCACAGACAGGCAGCAGCAAGTTCACCACAGTATTTGAGCAGATGCTTAGACAAAAGGGATTTTTAATCTTGAGAAGAGAAAGCTTGGGGGCCTTATCTGACAGGCATAAACTCTGATATGAGACAGTAAAGAAGACAGAGTTCTTTAGAAGAATCTTTGCAGATTCTTCCCAGCAGTGCCCAGTGACAGGATGCAAAGCAATGGTAACAAATTCAATACACAGGAAATTCAACTTAAACCTTAAAAAAACCCACAAATTCTTCTATGTCAGAGTGTTCAAATGTTGGAATGAGTTGCCCACATAAGTGGTGCAGCCTCCATCTGTAGGATTCAAAATCCTGAGTTCAGGACAAGACTGAATTTACTGCTCTAACTGACACTACTTTGAGCAGGGAGGTGGACTAGTTGATCTCCAGAGGTCCCTTCCCACAACCATACCATGATTATATTCAGGATAGGTGTTGCCAGTTTTGCAAACTTTCATGAAGCTTAGGGGAGACAGTAAGATTTCTTTATTAATTTTTAAAGCACTTTTAAAGACAGATTCTACAAGATAAGAACAAAGAAAATCCAAAAAGGCCCTGGGTACTCAATTAGAAACATTTGTATCTGGAAATGGATGGAAGGACTACAGCTCCTGCTACAGCATGAAGAAAGAAGATTAGTCACGGAATGTACTGCAAGGCAATATTATCACAAAGGATTTTGGAAAAGAGAAGATAGATTTACATCCCTCCTTCATTCACCCTAGCCTACGAAACACGACTACAGGAGCAGAATACAATATTGTAAAGACTGAGGTACAATGTTTACCCAAGCTCTAACTGGGGCTCTGTTTGTGAAGAGGCTTTTCTTTCTCACTCTGGCTAAGTGTACTAGTTCAGCAAAAATGATGTGTTAAATAGTCATTGTTGAATCAACCACTGAAATCTGTGCTCTGTGTAAACAGAAGTTCTGATCAATGGCTGCAGGGAATTACAGTGTTAACACCCCTTAAGTGACATTGTTTCCGGTGCAAGATTCTATAATGTTCTATGCTAGTCTAAATCTGAATTTGTTGAAGACAGAAGTAAAAATTTAGCAACTTCAATGAGTCAGGGATTAGAATAGCAAGACCAAAAAAAAAAAAAAAAAAGAATTAAGTATTCAGAAACTAATTGGGTATTAGGAAAATGAAATTCACAAACATTCAAACTTGAAAAAGGGAGTCCAAAGGTTGTGGGAATCTTTGGAGACATTCATAACTCATCTGGACAACGTCCTGAGCAACGTGATCTAACGTCAAATGACATCAGACTTGGAAGCTGTCTCTGCTTTAAGCAGGGCATTGGACCAAATGACTTCTGGGGTCCCCAACCACCTAAACTGTTCTGTGACTGGGATTCATAAACCCTAGATCTAATTTCCTATTTGTATAAAAGCTCAGTATCTGACAGCATTTAGCCTACTCAGAATGATTCAATTTCAATTCTCCCTCCAGGATTTCTCTTCTCCTGTACAATCTATTGTTGCCAAGGCAAACTAGAAATCCAGATAAACAGTTCTGACATAAACATAGAAGTGTGTGGCCTATAAAACTTCCTCTGAAAACACCTTTAGTTTATTGTGAAGATTTTTACATGGCAATCTTTCCTATGCAGATGGGTAGACGCACCCTTAAAATCTATTACACTGCTTTCTAGGTACTGCTCTTGCTAATAAATACTAACACTTTTAAAAGGGTTTTTTGGGTTGTTTTTTTTTAATTTTTTCTTTGAATAGTTTTAGGTTTTTAGTAAAAAAGTGGAAAATTCTAGAAATTAGAAAAATGTCTTGAAGTCAAAAATATTGATGTGTCATTTTATGACTACTTTTCATTTTATTTTAAAGTGAATACTCCTTTGATAAAATACAATCTAGTATCTTCTGTAAAAGTACAACCCTTTCCTTACACTGGTGTAAAGGAGTAACTTTCATTTCATGTGAGGTTTGCTTACATTTCAATTATACTTCTTTAAACATTAATTACATAACAGGAATGTCTGAACATCTATTCAACATTCATTGTAGCAAGTATATTATAAACAGACTTAGACTCATGGAAAGATCTGTCATTTTGTTAAAGTAACTTCCTTTAAGAGTCTCAGTTCAACAGAGAATTGTGAGCAATATAATTATTAGCACAGTCTTGAATCTATATATTACGAGGGAGTAAATCTGCAGAAAATCCAGAGTAAACAAAAGAGAAGAGACTTTAAGAGACTTCTTTACGAGAAGAAACTTTAATTTTAGACTTCCGTAACTTTGCTGAAAATACGACAGTATAAAATTAATCTGAAAATTTAACTCCATAATAATGTCAATTTTCAAGAAGTCAGAAGCCCTAATAATATCATAGGCTGAACATCTCCTTGCAATTGACATTATAGTCCTTTCCTAATAAATCTAATTTTCAAAACCACTTTCTCATTTTCCTCTTCTACTTAAGATATACGTGTGCCCATGATAATTTTAGAGCACATCAGAATAAAATCTACATGGTCTATAGATTAAAAAAAGAAAAAACAAATCTGGTTTTAGTACATATCTGAACTTGTACCATTACACATGAAACTTCTACTGTAATTAAAGTAAGAACTGAAACCCCAGATTTAGCTGCACAGTAGTTTTGTATTCATAGTAACCTTGTTTACCAGGACAGGTTTGGTCAACTGAAGTCTTTTATTTCTGTTTATTTCTTTCATCTGTCAAAGAGAGAAAGGAGAATGTCTTAACTCATACAGATATCCCTTTCTGTTCCTGAACCAAAATAAATACTTTATAATGACACAATAACGTCTTTCTTCCTAATATCATCAGTTTCTGTGAGTTTATACATTAATTATTATGAGTAAACATTGAGCTTTTCTCCCTTGAATTTCAAGAAAAGTTTCAAGATTGTAAAAAGTGCCTCAAAGGAACACATTTTTCCTCTCAAATATTACCCCAGTATCAACATTACAATCTCCTAGAAGATAAATGTTTCTTCATCCTTAGAGGGCTTTTACCACATACTGCATTTCGTATGGCTGCTGGGTAGAAATCATTTTGGCATATTTTATTTTGAGCCTGAATGTGAAGTGTAAAGCCAGTCTTTTTACTTCAAGATTGAGATAATGCCATTTCCCACTCCTAGATGATACAGCAAAAATGAGCTAGGAGCTGGTATTATCTTTCATCCTGCTAGTCCTCATTCACTGACCCAGAATTTATAATTTTCACATTAAACAAGATTTGTCATGTTCACAGCATGCATGATGTGCTATAGGAAGTCCTCTGAAAAAGTACAAGGCCTGTAATTTTTCTACGCTGAAAGTGGAAAAAAAAAAAAAATCACAGATGCTAACCGAATTCTAGAAGGATAAATTACTTCTGTTGACCTAAATTTCTCTTATAGTCTAATTTAGACACAGGATCTCTTTTCATTCTCAAGTCTTATTTTTTCTATCAGTAT
Source organism: Rhipidura dahli (assembly GCA_013399225.1). Taxonomy (NCBI): domain Eukaryota; kingdom Metazoa; phylum Chordata; class Aves; order Passeriformes; family Rhipiduridae; genus Rhipidura; species Rhipidura dahli. The sequence continues at coordinate 789,273 of VXAC01005948.1, forward strand.
ATTTCTTGCACACAGATAGGAAAACTTTAAATTACCTAGTAATTACTAAAATCTACTTAGAGTCTTCTTCAGTTTGTCTGTCTTACCTGTGTGGGGTATTATAAACAACAGATCCCAAAGCTCCCACTTTATTACTCTGTGTATTTGGATCATGCCTTCTCAACCTTTCTGACCACAGCATATTCCATTGTGTATCAATTCCATACTTTTTTTTCATGGCAACTAATCTAACAGTCATGGAAGCTGATGAGAATTTCTAACAAATAGAAAGCTATAGCTGTACATTGCAACCTCTCCTTTCTTAAGCTGACTCGCAGGTCTAAAAAAATTGTTTATTTTTTCAAGATTTATGACAGCTCCAACAGAAGCTGCCACTTCACCTCAACCCTTGCTATGAGTCTCTTCAATCATTTAAAAACAAATTATGCTATGCTAAATCCACTTGCAATTCCTCAGCATGCTATTAAGAAAAGCACATTAAAGGTCAGGAAAGAAACTATTAACTGGTCTTTTTGCCTATATCTGTGTGGCTTCATAAAAAAGACCTTTCTGTACATGCAAGAGTTGAAGACCATGGTAAAAGCCTGAAGTAACCCTAGCCTTTTAAGAATTAAAGTACAAGCAGAACTTCTTACCCGTCTTTCAAAAAATTCAAACTTTTTAGAACAGGCTTGTAAGCCCTCTAACAACAAAATCTTACTAACAGTAAAACACAGACAAATAGTAAATAAAACATACTTTGTAAAAGAGTTGATCAGCCCTTTTCAAAATCACAGAGACTGGATCAAAAGAAAATGCAAATGTAGGCCCATAGAGACACTATAAATAATGATGAGAACAGAATGAAATATCAGGGTATGAGTACAGTGACTGAATGAAAAGCCACAAGGAAAATAAAAATAAAAAAGCGTAAAGAAACAGTTTGAAGTTTTTGATCACAGCATTTTTCCTCATATGCAAGAGAAACATATCTAGATATCTTAGATGTATTTTATATAGATATAGATATCTAGATAGTGTAAGTAGATAGATATCATATCTAATAACACAAGCTAAGCTTATGTTCTAATTTGAAAAATACAGGAGTAAAATTGTGAGCACCAGAAAAATATATCTGAAATTTTAGAAACAATTTAAGTTTTAGCTGTAGAAGCAGCTTTATTCTCAGCCAAGGAAATCTAACTGTGGGCTCAGAATGACTTCCAACAGTTCAGATTAAATTTCTATAAAATTACTGCTGTTATACTCAAAGGGCCTGACGACTCAAAAGAAAAACTAATTAGAAAATGAACGCGAAACTGTGAACTTACTCCTCATATGAGCTAGCTTTTAGACAAGTCAGAAGTGGAAAGCTTTGCTGGTTCACATTCTATTCATCATTCAAGGAGTATTCGTAGCAGTAATATTCATATTTCCAAGTATATTGGACAGCTATTTCAGACTGATGCAGTTACATGCACCAGTAATACAATGTCAAACAGCTGACTCTAGTGCTGCTTTCTCGTTTATCAAAAGCAACCATAGATCAAAGGCAGCTTTCTGAAGTAAATACACAAATAACTAAAAACTGCTCCAATTCCAAGCTGTTCCTGATTCATGTTCTGTCAAACAAAAAAGTGCTTAATGTTCACTTTGGAAAGTAGGATAAAATTCAGCTACTTAATTAAATAGAAGAGTCAGAGTCATGTCTCCCAAACATACATAAGATTTGTTCCACACTGGAGTGGACAACCACACCAGGTAAAATAATTAACATAACTAACAAATTGAAGTGGGGATGCAAGTCTTTCAAATTCCAGCTCTCTCTGCCTACCTGTGCTGGTTTTGGCTGAGGCAGAGTTAATTTTCTTCCTGGTGGCTGGTACAGGGCTGTGTTTTTGTGCTGGAGACAGGGTTGATAACAAAGAGATGTTTTTGTTATTGCTGAGCAGGGCTCCCACAGAGCCAAGGCCTTTTCTGCTTTTTGTACTGCCATGCTAGGGAGGAGACTGGGGATGCCTGGGAGACTGGGGGGAGACACAGCCAGGACAGGTGACCCCAACTGACCAAAGGGATGTTCCAGACCATGTGGCATCATGCTCAGTATATAAACTGGGGGGGAAGGAGGAAGGGGGAAACATTTGTATGATGGTGTTTCTCTTTCCAAGTGACCATTACACGTGGTGGAGATCTGCACTCCTGGAGATGGCTGAACACCTGCCTGCCTGTGGGAGAAAGTGCTTTACTTTCCCTATTGAATTGTTTTTATCTCAGCCCAAAAGTTTTCCAGCTTGTACCCTTCTGATTCTCTCCCAGCTAAGCAAGTGGCTACGTGGGGCTTGGCAGTTGACTGGGGTTAATCCACAATACTACTCGATTATGTTTAGGTGATTATAGTCCCAGTAACATTCCTTACCTTCAAAATCACTTCAATAATCTTATATAGTCTTTTGTTACTCTATTTTTTTCCTCACATAGTCATATTAACTTATTTCTAGTGGTACAGTTATCCCAGAAAGAGTTTGACATTCTGCAATGGGAAGAATAAATAAAATCATTTACCAATAATTCCACCCACATTTACTAAAATTAGTCCAGAATCATCTCTGAAGAAAAGAATATATCTTTCCTTTGAATGCATGTCAAATATGCTCAGCTGCATAGATCCTTCACAGCATATATTCAGTGTTACCACCAGAACTTCTGGCTTATCTATTTACTGCATTGATATCAACATCATTCTATGGAAGAAAAAGTAACATGGAAAAAGAAAAACTATGTTAAAAAGCATTCATTGATACAATACTATTTGCATGCCATCCCCCTGCCCTCCTCCCTGTGGTTTGTTTGTTACTGGAAAAGAACTGAATTAACTGATCACTAAAAGGTCTGGAATAATAAATTTTTAGTCTTAACTCATGGTGTAATATGAACACACTGTAATTTCATGAACAATACTTTTATTAGATATCTGAAGAGGCATCCATGCAAATGGGTATCTACTGGCAGAATTACCTTAAACACAGCCCCCAGTGCTTAAGTATCAATGTTATTCTGATGCATAAAGAACCCCAAAGTTCTATACAACTTCCACAGGGCCAACATAGTCTTTACAGATGTCTCACAAACCATCCCAGTTGGTATCCAGTATGTAGTCCCCTGAAAATAATGAGCTTAAGGCAAACTCTCAGTCACAGCAATGAGGGCAAAGAAAAGGGAAGGAATAACATTTGGGGGAAAATACTCACATCCTTTACCAAAAACCAGGTAAAGTGAAGCATGAACATCTCAAACAACCTATCAAGTACTAAAGTCTGGTTAGAATCTTTTTCAGCTCATGGGTTTTACAGGTGTGGGGCATTATACTCAATATATCCAGAAGCTGCCACATTCCAACCGTTCATTTAAAAAGACCAAAACCAGCTTCTTCATTTAATAAGGTAAGGTAAGACACTGAAGAAGTTTTTACTTAATACTTTCAGAATGTGCTGTAAACACATAAGATACAAAGATCTGTATATTAATTTTATTGATCTATCTACCCTCTAACACATCATTTTCAAACAGGTGGAACAGTTTAAGTCATCAAAGCACAAGTGTATCTATTTGCAATTAGAGTTGATTTTTACATACCAGTATGCATCTAATGATTTATTACAAACTCATTTATAATAAGTATTTTCTTGCAATTACATGAAGCATGAAAGGGTCAAAAGAATTTACAAGTAACCCTTAAAATACACCTAAATCAGCTTTACATGGTGATAAAAACAAGAAGAAATAGACATACTCTTGGATTAAAACCTGTAGTAAAAAAGCAGGTTAATTTTAAGTAGCCATCATTCTTTTCTCCATTGATTTAGTGACTATCAAATCCTGCAGTTGGAAAAGGCAAAAAGAAAATTAAATCTTGCTCTGAATCTACCTGACTTCTAGTTGCTAAAATGGCAGAGAAATAGGTGTCCTAATCCTGAGCTTTGAAATGAAATTACATAAAAGAGATTAACTGTTTATAACAGAAGAATTTTGGTGAGAGCAGCAATCAGGCAATGACTCATGTTTTGCTATTTAATATGGACATAAATCCTCCCCCTCAAAAAGCTCAGTTACAATTTCAGCAGTGAAAATGGCATCTTTTCTGTTTCTCCCTTTAAAGACAGGATTTTTATCTCCAAGCCTGCCCAAAAATGTAAGTAATATTACCACGCAGAAGAGTATATTAAAGCAGTTGCCTTTCACATTTCTCTTTTACATATGTTTATTCTGCCAGAGACAATACAATCAACCCCTACTTACAACAAAAATACGTTTAGTATGTTTAAAGCATTTTCTTTCTACCCCTAGTTAAGCCTTCTCAATATACTCTTGGTAACAGAAGCTACCAAGCAAATTCACTAAGGAGGAGAAAAAAACCAGCCAGTATATACTACGTTGGAAAATTTGACCACAAACTGGTCAGCTGCACTTCTCATGCAGCACAAACAGTAAAACATCCCATTTTGTAGACATAAACTACTGCAAGCAGAATGCAATGGTATTATTGAGTGCAACATCACTTCTGCTGTGCAGCTCTGTTAATATCAATTGTGTTACCAAATGCTTAGATCCACCTTGAATCAAACTTTCCTGGTCTACTTCAACTGGTAAAGAGAAATGTTTTGGAATTCAACAAGCAGGTTTGAAAAACTTTTATTTAATCCTGGCATAAACTGGTGGCTCCCGTGCTTAATGTAGTTCTTTGTTTTTCAACAATAGTCATGGGGAGGCAGCAGGGGTGGGGAGAGGGAGAAGCTAACTGACACCTACCCAAATTAATTTACTGGTTTTACTTCAAGAAATGTGGAATTTTCACTAGAGGCATAATTGACAATTTGGACACAAAGCTACTCCCATAAACAAAAAAAAATAAAATCCTCCAAGATTTTCTGTTTATACCTTTTCTCTTGGACTGTCACATAAAACCTTGTGGAAATTTTCGTAATTTTATTTAAAGTTACAGTGCTTTGCCATTTAAAAAAAATAAAAAGAAATTATACCATTCTGATTTTAGATAGATTGGTGAAAGAAAAATAATTTTTTTTTCCCAATCAAATAGGAGACTTAACTCTAAAAACTTATGAGAAAAATGCCCTAGGAAAAAATGTTGTATTGGTCTATTTCCAAAGACAGAGGTATTCTCTTAAACTGGATGATTCCTGAAAAATGGAAAAAGACATGAAAAATGCATAAATTGTTTTTTCCCTATTAGAAAGAATGCAAGACTATGCTCTTTGAAACCGGTCTTTCTTTACTACTGTACATTATACTGACTTAGCAATGTGGGTCACCTTTATTTATATAATCTTACAAACACTGTCAGTTTAAAAAAAATGTCTGAAGTCGTACAACAAACCCCTGTTACTATACTCAGCTTGGACTCATACACACTTAAAATGATGCAATTCCATTCATGCCAGTTCATCCATCCCTGCTTACACACTGCCTAAATCTGACTTGCTCATAGTAAATTCAGGAACAAGTGGAAGAGCATGAAAGTAGCATTACATAGAAACACTGAGGCTAAATTCACAGTGTAACATGTTTCTGTAAACAAAGCAACTGCAATTTTGGGATTATGCAATGACTAAGAAATACTGTCTGCCTGTAGTCTGTTAGGAAAGGTAGTATGTAAGGTATATAGATGGGCAAGGCATTTCCAAAAACAGTTAATGAGTTCAGTAAAGCACAGCAATTACCCTTGGTCCTGCTCTGAATTGATACAACTGACAAGGAGTGACTCAGCTACTCTGTACATGAGAGTTGTACACATTCTCAGAACCCACAGTCACACAACATGGAATAAACAAAACTGCTGCTGGAACAACCACTACCAAGATACAGAGACATATCTAGAGCCTGGTATTTTTATTTCTTAACATTAACCCCTCATAGGGTAATGTTTTTCAAAGAGAAACATGCAGAAACATTTATTTGAATGTAAAAGAAGCTAAACAGAATAATTTAAATAAGAATACCTGCATCATCAAGAGTCCTTTTGATTAATAACATGGATAGGAAACAACTGGTACCTTCTGCTTGTGTAAAAGTATCTGAAAGTGGCAAAAAGACCTCAGACAGATGTGTTCAGGAGATCTAGCAGAAATTTTCAAGGGATTCTTAATTTCTTTGTTCATTCTGTTTAATTATTACTATTAAACCAGAAAGACATTTTTCTTCCTTTTACAGGGGTGGATAGGCTATAGGGAATTAGCATTCAAAGGGAAAGACTCCATCCTGTCAAAGAATGTCTCCATGAGACAGCAAGGTTATTCATGGAGACAGGACCAACCTCAAACTGCAGTGAATGTGATAGCCATGTAAAAGCAGTTTTAACAGACTGAGGGCTAGGAGTTTGGAGAACCCTGATTTTCAAAGCCTGCAAAGGACAATTACTGTTCAGACTGGAAAGATTGGATCAGACTCCTCTGATCTAGGAGGATACAGACACATAGGAGGGAATGAGAGGAGAATCAAAATATAAGAATGCCAGTGACACATTAATTCTCAGAGGGTGAATTTCAATAACAACTCAGTTATGAACAATTCCCATCATTATGCTTTTGTACTACTGGGTTTTTTAAAAAATCTTTGCCGGAGGACATAACTGTCTTTGGCTAGAGATGCCACTTCTGGACTCAGTTTTGGAATCTGAAGCAACCTTCTTATTCAGGTAGAGTGTCCTGTAATTGTGTATAATTAAAACAATTGGTTCTTTAGCTGTAATATGGGTTTTGCCAGACTCTGTCAGTAGAAACCCTTGCTATAGAAATCACTTCAATTCCCTTTTCTGTTTGTCCTCAAGAACTGTGGAGAACTCCTCTTATACAAAAAGCCGCCCCTAGAAGATTAAAGAAGATGTTACTACCAGCACTGGAGAACTTCGCAACGAATAATGTAGACCTCTTTGAGTTGCTTTGTCTCGAGGACTGTCTACATTCCCATTTTGTTTTCCCAGTGAAAAAAATTCTCAGTGATTAAATAATCCTGGGTTTTCTTCCTGTGACACAAAGCTCTGGGCTACAAGGCTTGACAAAATCCAAGGTAACTCAGTGTTGGTATTTAGAGTACCAGCTGGTGGAACAAGGACAAAAACATTAATATTACTAAAGTTAACTCTAAAAATAGCTAAATGAACTGTTATACAAGTTTACCCCAGAGAGCAGGATTAATTTTAAATCTCAACAAAGCTATTTCTTGTCTCATTCCAAATTCTTCTGTCATAGCGTATCTGCTAAGGCACAGATACAGCCCCAAGACTGCAGTCCTAGTTCCTGAAGTTCTTAAATTACAACCAGAATTTCACCTCAGTAAAACAACTTCCCTTCACATAAAGTTTACAGTGTACCAATATATAATGGAGTTTCATCCACCTTGCCTTGCGGATATTCAGAAAAGCTTTTAAACGGCCCTGAATGCAAAAATATGGGGTGTAGCAGCACTAAGAGTCAGTCTTCTGAAGTCTCAGAGTACTCCAATTTTTTGGGACAGGTAGTGGTGCATGCTACTGAACTGCTTTTAGGGAAAGAGTAGTTGGATCAGTGCAAGTGCTGTTTCTTCTTTGTGTCAGGAACATAAGGAGTCAAGAATGCAGGGCCATGGAAGCATCACATCATGACATGTACAAAAATAACCAAGTAGTCCTCAAAACACCAGAAGGAATTTGCAAGAAAAACATGTTTGGTGAATAAGGAATGGGTTGGATGTTCACATTCAGAGGATAGTGGTCTCAATGGACATGAGTGACAAGTGGTGTCCCTCAGAGGTCTGTACAGGGACCAGTGTCATTTGATATCTTCATTAATGACTCAAAAGGATCAAGTGCAGCCTCAGCAAGTTTGTCAGCAACACCAAGCTGAGCGTTGCTGGAACATCATGAGGTTTAACAAGACCAAATGGAAGGTGCTGCCCCTGGGTCAGGGCAACCCCTGGCAGCAACACAGGCTTGTAGACAAACAGATCAGAGCAGCCCTGTTAGGAAGGACTTAGGGGTGTTGGTCGGTGAGAGGCTGGACATGACCCAGCCATGTGCACTGTGCAATAGCCCAAAAAGCCAATTGTATCCTGGGATTTTGCATCCAAAGCAGTGTGGCCGGCAAGGCAATGTGACACTGTCCTCCTACTCTGCTCTCATGAGACCCAACTTGGAGCATTGCATCCAGGTCAGGGTTCCTCAGCAGAGAAAGGACATCAACGTGTTTGAACAGGTCCAGAGGAGGGCCACAAAAACAACTAAAGAGATGGAGCACCTCTCCTGTGAGGAAAGGCTGAGAGAATTGGGGTTTTTCAGCCTGGAGAAGAGAGCAGCCTCTTATAGAAGCCTTACAGTACCTAAAGGGATCCTACAGGAAAGCTGAAAAAGGACTTTTTACAAGGGCATGTAGTGATAGGACTAAGGGAAATGGTTTCAATCTGAGAGTAGGTTTAAATTGAATATTCAAAAGAAATCATTTATTGTGAGGGTGAAGAAGCACTGGAAGAGGTTGCTCAGAGTTCCTGTGCCTGGAAGCATCCACAGCCAAGTTGGATGGGGCCTTGAGCAAACTGGCCTAGTTGAAGGTGTCTTTGTCCATGGCAGGGGGTTGGAATTAGATAACCTTTGATCCCTTCTGACCCCAGCCATTCAATGATTCCATGAAAATTGACTAGAGATATGTGTTTCAGTCCCTAGCACACAACAGCCATTATTTTACTGGGCACCATCACGGGAAAGCATATTCAGACTAGCCATAAATGGACAGCTTGATTTACTCTTTGAGGAGTCTGTACCTTTGATGTATTCTAACACAAAATATCACATTTTCCCACCTACAACTTCATAGAGTTTCTGCTGGCATTTCCCGGTCCTGACAAAAACTAGCGCAATACTATCATCTCTAGCCAAATCGGGCAAAGGATAAAAACACATATTAGTAATATTGAACAAGCATGAGGATAAAAGCTCCTTATAAGCACAAAATGTTTGTGCTTACACATGAATTATATTTATATTTAATTATTTAATTATTTATATTTATATTATTATACTTACACATGAATTATGTGACCTCTAAAATGAGCTGTGAAAGTGTTAAACTTACTCATTAAATACCAGTGCTCATCTAAACAAAATAAAAAGAAACTCACTCTCCTGTTGGGCAACATGCTACTTATGTATGGGATGCATCATATGGAAAGAAAGAAATATGGGCAGTATTTGCTGGATATTCCTATGTTGAACATTTCTAGGAGAGGATGATAAGTTTTTCCCTGGACAACAGAACAATTTTTAGAAGTTAAGAAAACCCACAGATTTTTCAACTATATCTGATATTAAAAAAAATACATCTATACCTTGTAGCCACTTAGTTTCTCCTTATTTCATCATGAGCAAAGATGCTCTGAAACACACACATAATTGACATCTCTAGAGAAGAATATGACAACACATAACAAGAAAGAACTACCTGGTCTCACATATCACAGCTCAGGCAGACTTCCAAACCTCACATAGACCTGATCTCTCTTCTATGACCAGGAGAACCACCCAGTGGTGGTGTAGGGTGAGGCTATAGGCTATGTGGACTTGAGCAAAGCCTTTGACACTGTTTTGCCCAGCTTTTTCCTGAAGAAGCCGACAGCCAATGGCTTGGATGGGTGTGCTCTTTGCTGGGTTAAAAACTGTCTGGACAGCTGGACGCAGAGAGTGGTGATGAATGGTGCTGCATCCATCTGGCAGATGGTCACCAGTGGTGTTCCCCAGGGCTTAGTATTGGAGAGAGACCTGTTTGATATCTTTTTATCAATGATCTGGACAAGGGGATTGAGGGCACCCTTGGTCAATTTGCAGATGACACCAAGTTGGGAGGGAACGTCACTCTGCTGGAGGGTTAGAAGGTTCTGCAAGGAGATCTAGACAGGCTGGATCCACTGAAGGACTGAGGCCACTGGTCCAAGGTTTGACAAGGCCAAGTGCCAGGTCCTGCACTGGGGTCACTCACAACAACCCCACAGAGCACGACAGGCTGGGGCAGAGTGGCTGGAAAGCTGCCTGGTGGAAAAGGACCTGGGGGTGCCGTTTGACAACAGCTGAACATGAGCCAGCTGTGTCCAGGTGGCCAAGAAGGCCAATGGCATCCTGGCATTCTGGATCAGCAACAGTGTGGCCAGCAGGACCAGGGCAGGAATTGTCCCCCTGTACTTGGCACTGGTGAGGCCACAAATCGAATCCTGTGTTCAGTTTTGGGCCCCTCACGACAAAAAAAGACAGTGAGGGGCTGGAGAATTGAGGGCAACAGAGCTGGGGAAGGCTCTGAAACACAAGTCTTGTGAGGAGCGGCTGAGGGAGCTGGGGGTGTTTAGTCTGGAGAAAAGGTGGCTCAGGGGTGACCTTATTATTCTCCACAACCACCTGAAAGGAGTTTGTAGCCATGTAGGGATCAGCCTCTTCTCTCAGGCAACAGGTGAAAGGATGAGAGGAGATGGCCTCAAGCCAGGCAGGGGTAGTTAAGGCTGCCCAGAACAGTGGTGGATTCTCCATCCCTGGAAATGTTCAAAAAATGACTGGATGTGGCATTTAGTGCTATGGTTTATTTCACGTGGTAGTGTTTAGTCAAAGGCTGGACTTAATGACCTTGGAGGTCTTTTCCAACTTTAATGATTCTTTAAGTCCATTTTATGTCAAAGGCCTTGTTAAATAAACAACAGCTGATACTTTCTATTCTCTGGTCATTTCAGCCAGTACTTTACTTCACAGATTCAAAGCATACATTCAAAATTAGAGTAACAAGAACTAAATCTGGTTTGCTATTGATGGGAGAGTCATCTACCAGCTGTGACTTCTTGCTCATGCTCCCATTTATAGCAGCACAAGCAATCGCATTTTGTTCCACACTTTGTTGGAAGCAAGCATCTGAAAAACTTGTTAGAATTAGCATCCTTTCCCTAATCTGACTGAGATTGTGTGGCTGCAACAGCACTAGCATGGGTACACAAAATTTATCAGTAACATGCAGCCACATAATGAAAGGAGAGGGGAGCTCTGATACCAGGAAAACTTCTTTCAGCTTAACTTGACTGTGAAACCAGACACCAGGAAACCATAACTTCAAAAATACCATAAGCCAGCCAAACACAGTGCTAAGTCTCAAAGACATTTCACCCCCTCCCAAGCATTGTTCCCATGCTGCTCTTCAATTCCTTTGTGCTGGCACAGGTCTCTTTTAGAGTGTATAAAGTTCTGGATCACACAGAATCAATCAGTTTTAAAACTAACCATCATTTTCAGGATTTGCCTCAGATAAAGTCCCCAACGTGCTGTGCAAGCAAAAGGGCAAACATAGCACAAACACCAGGACAGAGAGAGGGCAGGCACTGCCATCTTCTTGCACTGACTGTACCCTGAGAAAGAAAACTGAAATGTACATTTTTGTCTCTCCTTTTTTTTTAATGCTTCTCAAAGCACTGTATTAACTCTGATCTGTATGCTCACAGCTGGTTCCTCAGCTGCAGTTTCAACTCAGCAAACATGATTAACAGAAGTATTTGCACAAATCTAAATTTAAATAAAAGTATGGGACTTAGCAACACTTTAGGAGTCTACAGGTACATCTTTTATTCTAAGGTGAAAGAATCAATTTTATACTCATTAATTTATTTGTCTAACACATTTAAGGTCAAGAAAATAGTTTACCTGTCTAACAAAGTGAATCAGAATGAAAATTTTATAAAATTTAAGTTGCAATTTGAAAAATAAAATACGAGGAAAATTAAGAAATACTTCTTACATTAATAATTACAACTTGGCAGTACAGATGGCAGAACTATTTTCCATTAGGCTGAGCATTAAGCTGGATCGTTCAGTATACCATGTATGTATCAGAACCATAAACTGTATAACTGGAATAGAGTAGCCAGTTTTCATGATTACATTACACACCAAAAAAATTTGATACAATGCAGAAAATCAGCTCCTAAACTTACGTGTAAATTAAAGCTTTCATTTAAAATCAAAGGTGAGTTGCCTTCACCTACAGAAAAATGAAACTTCCCAAAACTAACATAATCACTAAAAACTAGACAAAAAAATTAAAAACCGCAAACTTTTAAACAGCAGTGGTTTTGACGTTCACAATTAACAACACAGAATGTATTAAAAGATGCTTAGAATTTGAGAATGCTCTAGCTAATCAAGGATAGCTACAATAAAGTACAACTTTTCTTGTTGTTGCTGTGGTCTTTTTAAGTCATCCTAACTTCAGAGGCATTGAATTATTTCCAGTCTAGATAAGAGTACCTATTGTGTCTTCACAAACTATGTTAAATGTCTTAGAAAGGGATTGTGTTGTTTTCTACACTGACAGACAGGACCTCTCCAAAAACAAAGCATACTTTGTTCTCAAAAGGGTGAATAATTCAATCTTCCAGCTTGATAACTCATTATTACCCTGTTATTTTGAGTAAGACACAAATGTCAAGGTCAGGAAGCTTCAACACTAAGCCAACACAAATGAAAAAAAAAGGTAGCTGAATACAAAATCATACAGTACACACAAAAATGTAGAAGTTCCAGGGAAATTTATCAGAAAAGTCCTCAGAAAACAAGCCACTCTGCAGTGCACCTGCCACTAAGCATCCAGAACCAGATTCTCATCAGGCAAAGAATACCTACTGTTGGTTGTATACCATAAAAGAGGGAGCTACAGTAAGACCAATTAATGTAAGTAATAACATGAATCAAGCATCAGAAAAAATGGAAACTAAGATTACAGCGAAAGTTCACAGCAGTAATAAAAATTATTGTCCCTGAGCTGCTTATTGCCACTGTTCTGGTAGAGGTCACGATGCCCAAACTATTCAGTTGCTTCAGTGTGGTCTGAAGCACACTGTGGTTCTGTGGTTCTCTTAAGCTGCTGATGGTTTTATCATAAGCCATCAATCTTGACACTGACTTGGTTGAGATGCACAGCTATTTAGCTGTCCTTGTTCTTCTGCTGGCCCAGCAGCATGCAAAGCCCAGGCAGAATACAACTCTTCAGTGATTCCTGTTAGACCCTCCAGAAACCACCAAACACACAGGCTGATGCTCTAAAACAGAGATCTGAGACACTCAGATGCCTCTCACTGCAGAAGTCCCCAAACCCATTTGATTTCAATGAGAAGTTCATAGACATCCCTGACAGTCTGTTCTAAGGAAGCCCAGTTTCTCTACCAGAATCAAGGTTAAGTAAGATTAAAACAAATTACAGTCCACTTTGCTACCACATTCTTATTAAATTAGAACTTGCTCAGTCTAATTGCAGAATGTTACCTAATTAAAACTGAGTACTCTGGGCATCAGTGATTTGAAGGAGAAGTTCACTTACACTTATGTCATATAAAAGTAACCCCTGGCCACTAGGAGAGCTACTACATCCTCTCCTTTTGCTTGCAGAACTGTTTCTACATCCACATGATGAAGCAAATCAAAGAGTTGATTTATCTGAAAACTAATGCAACTAAAAATCATCAGCTTTAGCTAGATCTTCTTATCAATCCACCTCATTATATAGTTATCTGAAAAACTGCACTAGCAGAAAAGGGGTGACAGAAAGCAAAGACATTCACTAGAAATAATAATGAGAGAGAGAGGATAACTTTTTAGGATTATCAAAGCTGAAATTATCACTTTAGAATGTGGAACCAAATTATAGGATAGGTAACAACAAAAAAACAATTACAATGAAATCATGTCCCTATGGAAGTGAGATCTCACACAGGATCAATGTGTCGATGTACTTACCACGTGCTAAAAACACTTGTAGGTATAGAATTATGTCATACTTAAGACAATGAAGAGAAATTTACAAAATCTGTGACCATACATCATGGCTAGACACAGACATAACACTGTGGAAATGCAAAATAATCCTTAGACGGTTACAAATACATACCAGATGAGCAAAACAATTAACTTTACAACATCAAGAAGTAAAAGACCACGCCAGAAACTCTATGGTACTACTGGCAAATGAGAAGTGGAGGACACGAGGAGAAAAGCGAAGAACAACTGATGAGACTCTGAGAGTTGGGAAATTAATACTTTCTCATCTATACAGCAAGCAAGAATCAGTCACTAGGAAAAAAAAATCTATCCTCCCCAACTGGGATGTCAATGTACCCATTTTCAGACTACAGCAGTAAAAGACTACAGGAGCAGAAATCTTCTAAAAACAAGTATCTAGTAAACATAGAACAACTCTGCATATAAGCAAATCCAAGTTCAAGGGTGGGGAGGAAAAGTGGGGGGCAGGTTTTAGAGGGAAGGGGTGTGAAAAGAGAAGTGGTTGAGGTTTTTTGTTCAGAATGAAAATCTTTAAACTCTTCCTGAACTTTCCCAGAAAATCATTATTAAACATTATTTGCTGTAGCATACAAAGGTTTCACTCTGTATTAATCAGCTCCATTGCACTGTACAAGCAACACTGAAGATACCTCAGTAAATTTAAAATCTTCAACTTGCAGATTAGGGTGCAATTAGTAAGTAAATGACAATATAAAAGACACCGTAACAGAAGTAGTATTTTGATGTTATCTGTAGATACTTAAGGTGAGAGATTTGTTTTCTATTATTGTTCTTGTATATTTTTAATGTATATGGAGATAAAATCATCCTTTCCAAATGGGATACAACAGAGGCATCACTAACAAATTGTTTCAATCTCAGCAAAGCTATTTCTACAGACAGATTTTCAGAAAAGGCAGTGGCTTTTTAGATAAGATCAAGGAGAGTCCCACATAAGGAACAACCTGAAGGACAGTGAATAATGCATCTGTGTGAGAAAATGAGGCACAGAAAGACTGGACTGACATTACTGTCAAACAGCAACAGGCAGGTATACTGTACTAAAATAGATTAAAAATTCCTGACAAGCCAAAAGTACAGGCTCTCTACTGGGTTACAGGCAGCTTTTCAACTCTGCTTTTACTCCACTCAGTACAAGGACAGCAATATGCTATTCAACAGCAAAAGCTTCCAGATTATATTAACATACCTGCACAGTAAGATTACCTTACAGAAAGCCTATCAAGCAGAGTTGAAGGTACCTTTCAGCAATGAGAACAATGCAGAGAAAAAAATGAAAGCTTCATTAAAAGAAAAAGAATGTTATGTCTCAAGAACAACTGCTAGAGTAGAGAAAATCAGATCAAGATGCCAGGAGAAGGTCAAGGCCAGGCTGAAAAGCAATTGATTAGATGAAAGATACGAAGTGGAACCTTTTGCCATTTAAAAAGGAAATGATCTAGTTAAGACATATATGCTGGAAATGTGATCTTTAATTAGAAAAAGAGCAAAGCAATTTGCTACCACACTGGAAAAGAAAAAAAAAAAAATCACCTACACTGGTTGTTGTGAGGTAAAAACCAGAACTGATATGCAGCCTTTTGGTGATATGCAGCACAAGCAAACTGTTTCCTCTGAAATTCACTAGAGTCAACAGACTGCTTTCATTACAGGAACTAAGAACAAAGAAAGTTTTTAAATCCTCTATTTAATAAATTTCAGCATAAAAAAAAACCCAAACCATAAACAAAACTCAGTATCAAATGCAGTATCACTGGACAAAAATGATAACTTAAAAATAATGTCATGCACCCCAATAACAGAAAATTAAATCACCAAGAATATGTATTCCAAATAGTGAGCATAGGCATTGACTAGAAAAGCACTTAAAACAGCAGAATAAGCAAACTGAGGGGGAGTTGCAGCTGGTTCTCCAATTACTAGGTATTGTTTAAAAATGCATATTCAACTCAAAATCCCCCAGAACATTTGTACTCTCAAAGATGACTTACACAGTAGTTGAAAGATCCATATTTTAAACTACCAAATATAAGTTTTTCAAGTATCTGCAAATAAATGCTTTCAACAAGGAGGAGGTAACTCGAAAAAAAATAGATCAGAGGGAAGTATTAACACAGTATATTCTACCGTAATTTCTAAGGACTGTAAACCTGATCTCTCAAGTTTTTCTCTTCTGAAAGTCCAAACATACACAGGATGCTGGAATAGCTCTGTTACCAGCCTGTGGTAACTGCCCATGAGCGAATATTCACTTAGAGTGAGTATGAACTCCCTGAATGATTGGTCGTAATAACATTAACACTCAGGGAGTCTTGCAAAACCAACTGCAGGGGAAAAGATGATTAAGTTCAACTCCGTGCTGGTGAGGACCAAATTAAAGTCTCAGAAATGCTTATACATATAAACACACACGCCATTATCAGGTGATTTTTTTTAAATTACACTACCTATTCTTATCTTGCCTATATGCCTAACATAGTTGAAGGTAAAAAAAAACTACTAATAGACTGAAAATCAAAGGAGTGAAGAGTAAAACACTAAAAAAGAAGTATGTAAACACGATGGTCAGCAATGTTTCACAGCAACGTTTTAGGAAATACCTGAGTAGATAAACAGCCCTTTCAATATCACTGAGTTCTTCATCAACTGTCAATCTTTCTATTTCTTCTGGTGTCTGTCAAGCGTGAAATAGAAATCATGAGTTTACAATGCCGTACTATTTCTCTGTCTTAATCTTCTTAAAACCCTTTCTCCCCACATATACAGGGCTAGCTTCATGAGTAACTTGAATTTATTCATGAAACCTCCAGCCAGCATTTCAAATTCAATCACATAAATCTTTCACCAGGAAAAGACAGAATGTCAGAGAAGTACAGTTTCAAGCCAGACACTATCACTACTATACAAGTGGCATATCAATTAATAAAAAGACCCAAGTTAGTCGATTTGTTCCCATCTTAATATTTTTATACTGAAAACATTAAATCCCTGCTATCTAGAATTCGAGATTGTAAAATGACGGAAAACAATGTTTCATATCCTGGCGCCGTAAAAAAAATAAATACATAAACTGCCTATTCACTCACTTGTGCATAATTAAAACAGATACAATTTTAAATGGATTTTAGAGCATCGTTCTATTTCAAGGTATATACCTTCAGGCTCCTGCGTACTGGCCTCTCTATAATAGTTAGTTCCTGCAGGTCTTCTATGTATCCAAAAAGATTGCTATGACTAAAATCCATTTTGGAGAAGATTATTGGGCGCATGTAACAACTAATGCCTTCGGCAGCCGACGCGGTCCCCGAGCCTCACATCGCACCGAGGGCGGGAGGAGCGAAGCCGCGGGGCGCTCCCGCCGCCGGCAGCAGTCCCGGCTCGGCGCACACACTGCGGCAGCGCCCGCCGGCCGCCGCCCCCGCCCAGCCTCCTGCCGGCAAACTTTCTCCGCTCGGTCCGGACGGACAGGCGGCGGGGCCGCGCCCGCAGCCCCGAGAGCCCGCTGCAGCCGCCGGTGCCACGGCGGGCAGGAGTTTCGAGCCAAGTTTCCCCTCGTCGCCGGCAGCCCCTGTCCGCAGCGAGGGCGCGGGAAGCGGAGCGTCCCCGAGCGCCGGAAGGGCACGGCGGAGCCCGCGGCTACGGGCTCGCCCCTCACCGGCGGGGCAAGGCAAGGCAAGGCAGGGCAGGGCAGGGCAGTGCGCGCCGCGGNCGCCCGGCCCCGCGCGGGAGCCACCCGAGCGCTGCCCGGCCCCCCAAGCTCCCCTGAGCTGCGGCGGACACCGCGCGGCGGCTGTGGCCTCCGGGGGCTTCATCTCCCACAACTGCAGCATCTCGTCCATTGCTTCTCGACCGTCCCCTGTGGGGCGCCACGCTCCTCTCCAGCGTTGCTGGGGCCCCCCAGCAAGTGTCGCCGCTGTCTCACAGCTGTGTCAACGCAGAATTACACCGGAATAACTGACAGAAGTGCTGTTTTTAATGAAAAGACCAAAGCAGGTTCCTCTCCCAAAGAATGCTTTTATATCAATGTTTTTAAAAAGAAATTGACTTATTTCGCAGTAAATTGTGAATCTCTGATCAAGACACCACTTACACTCTTCATAAATTCTTATTCTTCACCTTTTATATTCTAGACCCGGATTACACACCACTCATACTCGCAGCAGCAGCACAGATTTCCACGTGGATAGTCTTCCTCATATATGCATTTAGGCCTTAGATGCCTTTACCATTTTGGTTCACAAATGTAGATTGCCTTGGGGGTTGAAGGGAGAGTATTTTTTTCAAAATAAAGGTATGCTGTTAACCTCTGATTCACAGACAAATAAGCATGGATAACCTTAAAAGACTTAGTAAGAGAGCTTTTTTTGGTGTGGGTAACTGATGCAAAATACACGCAGGACAAGAATCATCACACAGTTAAACTCAGCATTTACTGAGATAAGTAATTCACCAGACCTCTAGACAGTGGCCTTTCCAATGGTTATGAACACAACTAAACAATCACACTCTGACCAGGAGTTAAAAAATCTGTAAAAATTATGCAAGGGCTGGTTTCAGGGGGTGAAATGTTTTTTTTTACCTTTGTGAAGTGCCCACATGACAAAGTTGTTGATAAAGTAATTCCAGAAATCCTAAAGATTATATGATACTATATAGTATATTCCCCAGAATTTTATTAATTTTTATTCTATCACTGGCAAGTACCTCGGCTTTTATCTAGCAAAAAATAAACATGGTCCCTATGTGTTACTTTTCTGTCTACCAGTTAGGCCAAATCCTGTACTTGGATAAACCAGTAAAAGAGTAAAAAATCAGAGCGTCTCCATTAATTTCAAATGTACAACAAACTGTAAATTCAAATGTACAATGAAATATTAGCAGAAAAATCTAATTTTATATATATATATATATAATAATTAAAGTGTTATGTAATAGAAAAATCTAATCCATTTGGAGTTTTCAAGGTATGATGATGAATTAAAATAAGAAACACTATTTTGAACACCTCCTTTGCAAAAACTTTTTAACCAGAGAGCATCATTAGACAGCAAATACAATAAATAGTTGTAACTGAACCTAAGTCCTCCTGGAGTAGTTAAGGAACTAGCTGTAGGAGAGGAATTTAAAAAAGAGTTTTAAACAATGTTCTCTGCTCAAATTCAGAATCCTCACATGCCGGCTCCTGCCAATAAGTATTAGGAAAACATACTGAAATCCCGAACAAAGTTATTTAGAAAAATCCTTTTGCAAGTTCTTTCACAACCACTCTGTGGTTATTTCACCTTGCAAGTAGTTCTCATGAATTTTAGAGATCTTATGAGATCAAAGATATTTTGTTTTGCATGTCTTCAACTAGGAATTCAATGCAGTTTTCAAACAAGGAATTCCGGAATTCAGTTTTAAAGACTGAAAAACATGGAGTTTAAATATGCAATTGGGCTGATTTCTCATGTTATATTTTACATAAACTTTGTAAGTCACTAAAGCCACTAAGGAGGAGAGTTTTATAAAAATGTGTGAACATTTATAAAAACATAGCTGCCTTACTGCTTTTAAAAAACTGTCCTTCTAACTCAGTCCGGGAAACACTGAGCAGACATGACTCCCATTGATTTTAAAAACTGTAGATGTGTCAAAGAGATCTAAAAAATATCCAGGAAATGTGAAAAGCAGCATATTAAAAAAAAAAAAATCTATACATATCATATTGGACTAGAATAAAGAACACAGAAGGAATTAGATTAAACATATTTCCTTTTGACCCATACATTTGACAGAAAAATAAAGCTTGCATATTTTGTTCCAAAACCACATATATAAAAATGAATCCCCTCTGACAGTAAATCTGCAGGGAAGCGGTCTCTCATTCTCATCTGTGATTAAAGTCATACATGACTTCCCTTCCACTCCTGCTGCTTTCAGTTCCTCCCTTTTCCACTCCTCCCTTCTCTCAAATAAAGCTCTTCTCTCAGCTTCCTTCTAACCTTGTCACAGCTGTTGTATTAGAATCAAGAGTTATTTCATGCTGCTTTAGTGAAATCCAGAGTGAATTAGAACCTTCGTTCTAACACAGGAGCTGTGTAATGTTGCAAAGCCAGTACCAAGTTGATTTCAAATAATCCTTCCTTGATGGAGACAACTGCAGAGCACCTGAGAAAAATGGCACCCATACCTAGTGGAAGAGGAGAGAGTGTTATTCATGCCTTCTGAAGCAATAAGGTCTAAATGCAATACAGGCGAAGATAAAATAATAATAGTAAAAAAAGACAACTACAAAACAGATGGAAGGATTTTATACCTGAAGTATTCTTCAGGTACTTTGCCTCTAAGGATTCTGGGGTGATTTGTCATGTTGGACCATATGCACAGTTCTCCTTTACTTCCCAGCAGTTAGGTGTCTGCCTTCTGGAAACTGCTCTGGAAAAGCTGTGTTTCTGACTGTACCTGTTACACGTACCAAAAGAATTTACCTGTAAATTAAATTATTCACAGAGAAATTGAAAATTTGTAAAGTCCCTGCATGTATTGCAATGTGGAATCAGCTGAAATATGAAGGAACTGGTTCGAGGGATACAAAAAGACACGCCTAGAGATGCTTTCAGGCAAAATAAGTGCACTCCCAATTAAGAACCAGAATTTCTCATGCAATGGCCAAATCAAAAAAGAAGGAAAAAATTCAGCAAAATATTTTTTAATTATATTGGGGGGGAAAAAATACAAAAACCCAAAATAATTAATTTCCCATTTTCTCTAATTTAATGCTCCAAAGAAAAATAAATATTGTTTCATAATGTACACAATGTAGGTTATGCACTGTGTAATTACAGTTCTGCTCAGGACTCAGCACCTGAACTATGCAGAAGTTCAATTCAGAATTCTGTCTGTTTACCATCACTGAGAGACAGCCAAAGCTGCAGCAGCTGTCACTCACCATTCCAAATGAGCGACCTCTGACTGGAATTAGTTTTTACAGTCCACCAGACTCTTAAAATATGCAATTTTGATGTTTAATCTAATCCCTTAGCCATACAAAACAAGGTTGTTTTTATTCCATTTGTACTCCAAGTAAGGATATAGCCACAAACCAAGGTTCTTCAGAAAATCTCTATGTTGAGGCAAACCTGTAACAAGATTAGTATAAAAGAAACATGCACAAAAATATGAATCTACTTCAGAACAATGCTTGGAATGTAGCATACACAAACCTCCTCAGGAAAAATATATTATTTAGTGTATTTTCTGTTTTGTTGCTAAGAAACTGTTGCTTCATTTCACTAGTCATTTGCAGAAAATTTTTGATTGTCCTTTTGCCATTTCAATCATCTCATTGTAACAGCTATATAAATAAACGGGTTATAAGGGAAAAGCACTTGACTATATTCAATGTGCTTTCATCTGTAGCCTGGTCTCCCATATCCTTAATAACTTAGTTCCTGTAACTTAGTTATCTCCAATAAAATCTAAAAAACCAAACAGATAATTTTATGAGAATACAGAAAAAAACCCTTGCATTTATCTTTATGTAACATATAAAATCTGTAAGATTTCAGTCATTGTGTTCTCTCTTTCTCTCAGAACTAGTAATGTTCTCCTACAGTGTCTAATCCTACCCTGTGTCCAAAAGTAGTTAAAAGCACATGCACAAAGATAGAATAAAAACAGAGAAAATAGAAAGTGTTGTTTTTCCTCATATCATCCAACTATTTGTATGGTTTTTTACCTGGCAGTAGGACGTAATAGCCAACTACTTTACAAAGATTAAGTGAATGATTTTCAATTGTAAAAACTGGCTCTGCTATATTCATAAGAGAAAGGTGATGAGTCCAGTTCCTTGCTATGACAACCATGAACACTGTCTGTCATACTCATGTCAAATATTATATTAAAACTAACAACTTTTTGTCTTCAAGTATTCTCTACTCATTAGTTGCCATAGAAACTTAAGATTTCCGACCTAAAATTACTGTTGGCCAGTTTACCAAGTTTCTTCTTGTCATAGTGTCCTTTATTCTTCCTTACCTGGTATTTACAGACTACAGTCATATCTGCTGTAATCCTGGATTAAACAAGCTAAATTCAGAATTTAGTTTTCACTCCTAAAACAGGCTCTTCATTCTCCTGATTACCCTAGCAGTTCCCTTGGCATCTGCTGCAGTTTCACTTCACCTCTCTTGAATTAAGGTGATCAGAATATAGTATTGAAAACAAAACCTTCTGGGTAATAACGCCTCTTGCAAAGAATGAACATCTGTACAGGAGTTAGCTTACCAAATATACTACAATGGCAGCTCACAGTTCATCTTGTGGTCAATTACTTCTGTCATCCACAGTGACCTAAAATTAATTAAGTCCCATCTTGATGGTATAAATTCTCAGTATTAGCTTTAGCTGAGTGTAAGAGAATTCATCCAATTATTCTGGTCCTCAATGTCCTTTCAATTGGCCTTGATAATCATAATTCCCCTCTGTATTAATAACGGTGTCATCAGCAAATTTAATATTGTATCACAGTTATTCACTAAATAAGATTAGTCCACAAGACTTTAAGAAATGCAAGTAAGCTCCATATAGCTGATAGGTTAATCTATCAATATACACACCAATGTGCTCCCCCAAAAGAAACATGCATTTCCCCTCCTCTTTAGCCAATGTCTTTCCCCTCAAAGTTCTGTACCATTCCCTTTTTCCCTATGAAAAATATGTTGACGTTGTCCAGATAGATTAGATGCACTTTATTTTTCTGCCCAGAAAACCAGTTCCCCTCTTAAGGGACATGGACTGATTTCCCATTTCCCCTTGGTCAACCAGTATCAATTTTTATTTAATTTCCTGTTATCTTCATAACTTCCTTTAGCATTCTTCCCTTGAAAATACATTCTGGAGTATCTATTGCATTTGCAACAGTTCCAGATGTTTCTCTCATATTAAATGGAGTTGTCTTTGCTATTCTTCAATCACACTGAAAAATCTTCCCCTTGATAAATCTGTACTTGAAAAAGTCTTTGCTACTGTAACTAGAGTTAAACATGCCAGTATTCTTAAATCTCATGCCTGGAGATTATCTTGTTCTCCTGGCTTTACGAACACATTAGCTGTAGGAGCAGCATGTGTCTGACAAAAGGCTTCACAGAGGGAAGAAACACATTTGTGAAGTTGCAAGAACAAACAGAGAAAAAATTAAAAAAAAAAGGCAGCACAGGCAAAGGGGTGTATATTTTCAAATGAGGTTTAACAATGGAGAACAAATAACGTGGAGAAATACAGAAAAGTATTCCAGAATACTACAGAAAACAGAAAGAGGCATCCAACCTAAAACATTCTTACAGTTAACAACCCATCTCCCAGAGTCATTATCTTTCATGGTGCTATGCCTTAAGATCTTGTCAGTCCTAGAATGGTATTCCAGAACTTCTGAAGATGACAGCAAAGGCCTTAAGCCTGAGAACCAAGGCTTCACCTTGCCACTTCAGGACCAGGACAACAAGCCTTTCTGGCTGCACGCCAGAAAAGAGAGAAGAGCAGATTTTACAGGCTACAAAGCACAGGAGGCATCAGGTCCCCCAGTGGCCAGCAGCTGCAAGTTTCTCAGGTGCACAGTGCACCATGAGTATTAATTTAAATCACAGTATGGTGACATTCTTTTGTTAGCAGAAATAGCTATCAAAATCAGTAATTAAGCACATACTGACATTCTTGCAAAAGACCAAAAAAAAA
>VXAC01005948.1:812851-944275 GCA_013399225.1 Rhipidura dahli
AAAAAAAAAAAAGAGAAACCGAAGAATTTGATTACTAAGTGAAAGCCTACATCAGTTGCTCACTTGCAGATTCAACTGTTACTGGTGCTGAATTCAGCTACATGAATCCCAAAATTAAGGGTATTGGTCAAAACAACTTTTGGCCTAACCTACCTTAGGAGAAGGCCTCTATATTTTATAAAAATTCAAAATATTGATTGAAAAAACATGTAATATCTATTATTTAATACTGTAGGGACTAAATCACAATCTCTGGGCTACTGATCTGCAGGAATGTAAATTTACAGCTGGGAAGAACAGGATCTGTTACCAGGTAAAGTTCTATAAGAAGAACATCAAACCCTTCAAGTTCTCTTGGGCTTTCAGACATACTGGCTTAAATAACTTGGAAACTACTGACAAAATAATAAAATATGTATGTACTGACATGAGTTATTTAAGCAAATGACATGATTAATTTATTTATTAATACAGGGTATTATTCTCAAGTCACAATTTCCTGGTATTTAAATAACTGTTGATCTAAAGAAGTCCTAGGGGGGGTAAAGCAGACCTGTTTCATTTGTCATGGTGTTTTAAGTAAGAGCTAACTCGGCGCTGTCGATAATGGAGCTGTATTTACCAGGAGTTTAACAGCTGACTCTCTGTTAGGACACAAAGGTGAACTTGTCATTGGCAAAGCCTTGTCACAACACACCAAAGCAACATATCTTTCAGGTCACAAAGGCTCAGAAGGATTAATGTCACTGTAATACTAAGCAAATGTTTAGTTCCCTTGGTTATTCCATTTCAAAGCAACTCAAATAACCAAAGGCCTTTTGAACAACCAGTGCACAACTCGGCAGGGAGAAGGTTACCAGGGCTGTGTAGCTCAGGCTGTTCTGAAGCTCGTGGCTTATTACAAACAGGCACATCCCTTCTTTCAAATTGAGATTTAGGGCCTGTCGTTCAGTCCCTCAGTCTATAAACGGTATATAGAGCTCAATACTGATCAAGAAGAAAAGTCAGCTGCACCCTCACATGAAATCTTACTGAAAAAATCAGAATACTCCTGTAAAAGCATCTACATTAAGAAGGTTAATTCAACATAATTTGGCAAGCCATTTCCATGTTAAATCTTTCTTTCAGAACAAAGCTGGAAGGTCTGCAACCACATAAGGACATATGATTATACCTAAGAGTAACAGCTAAGAACTCTTCTGTCTAAATTTTTTTGTATTTTTATTCAGCATCAGTGTTAAGTCAACCACACCAGAATTTCAGTCATGTTTCTTTTGCATCTGCAAATTTGCTTTTGCTAATATGCAATAAAATAAGAAGAGATAAAACTGAAAAAATTGCAAACAAGCTCTTTTGTCACTTACAAATTTGAATCTAAACAACCTGGAAGGAAACGTACTTTTAATGAAGGAATGCAAAAAGACTGCTGAGACCCTTCATTGAGGTTGGCATGAACATGCAGTACCAGTTCCCATCAGTGAGACAGAACTGTTGGCTGCCACCAGCTCAGTACTATGTAAATAAGGTTTGATGGCTGTAGTGTTAAATGTGCCATATAAAACCCTGCTCCCTGAACTCACTTCCTGACTGTCACTGATCTAAACTCATCTTGTACAGAACGTGAGGACCAAGCATCAAATGCTCTTTAGCCTTGCTCATGGAATATGAATTGGAAGAAACTCCCTATGCTGTGTATTAGTAGGTCATTAATGATGGTTACCTGGAACTGGAACTGTCCTTGAAAACATTTAATATTTTAATATGTTAGTATTTCTGCCCTTGGCCTTAAAACATTAAAAAAAAAAAAAAAAAGGTAAAGAAAACAACCCTCTGTTTTCCCATCTTCTCACAGAACCAAGAGACATCTGTAAATCTGTAAATACCAAAGAGAAGAAATAACTGTAGTTATTGTTGTAATTGTGCTGTAACCTATTGTTGTGATCTCTACCACCTAGAAACCTCCAGGTTTTAAGTCACTCATAGCAAGAGGCACTTCTGAACATCAGCCAACCTCTTAGGAGAAACAAAAATCTTCCATTATAATATAATTTTTGACATCCTCTTCCTACAGCAAGATGTGGCTGTGAAGAGCATGTCATCACAAAAGAGGAAAAAACCCCGTGCTGTGACCTCGGTGGTGTTTGCTTTTCGGTAGGTATTTGCTAATTCTCTCCTAAATGCGTTACTTTTCCCGTAATGGTCTTTCAGTAGGATAATAGTAATAGTCTTTACAACAGGGCCACACGAACACACGAGCAAGCGTGAGTAACAGATCTTTTTTTACGGAAGGAGCGATGCCGATGGTACCGAGAGCTCAGATTCCAGAGGCCTCTCCCGCGTTCCTCACGGGATCCGCAACTGGCCCGCCGCCCGCCGGCGCTGAGCAGTGACGTCACCTGTCGGCGGCGTGACG
Organism: Rhipidura dahli; assembly: GCA_013399225.1. NCBI lineage: Eukaryota > Metazoa > Chordata > Aves > Passeriformes > Rhipiduridae > Rhipidura > Rhipidura dahli. The sequence goes on from VXAC01005948.1 coordinate 815,265, forward strand.
TCAGGCGGCAATGGCGGCGCCCGGGAGCGCACGCGGAGGGCTGTGGCGGTAGCGACAGCGGCCGGGCCTGGGCAGAGTCCGCGGTCCCGCTCCATTCCCCTCTGTCCCGCTCCGTTCCCTTCCGTCCCGGGGCTCCTGAGCGCGGTAAGCGCTGGGCGGGGGGAGCAGGTGCCCGGAGCTCCCGCGTGTGGCAGCGGAGGCCGTGCCAGGCCCTGCCGCGGCTCCGGCGGGTGGTTCCCGGGGTGGGCAGGGGTGGGAGCGCTGCGCGGCTTGCGGGGATTTATCCAGCGGTTCTGGATTTTATATCCGGAGGTGTTACAGGAGGGACGCAGAGGGCCTGCCCTGCGTGATATATTTAGTTATATTATAGTTAATAAAGTTGTATTTCAGCTATATTTTTATTACCCTAAAGCTATATTTAAGTTATGCTATTGGTATATTTTAAAAATAAGTAAAAGAATTATTCCATGGATTCTCGTTTGCTTGAATATCAAGGTAGTCTTCATTTCTTGGATCTGAAGCCCTTTTTTTTTTTTTTCCCCCCTTCGGTTTCTTTTTTAGATAAAAAATGAAGGTCAGAAAAGGAGGGAGATTTAGATCTTCCTTTAAATTGAAACGAAAAGGCATTGAAGTTGTAGGAGAATGGAAAACCGTGCCGATCGACCCCAATCTATTTGCTGAGGAGGAGTTTCGAGATATAGTGTGCTTGGAGGAACTTACAGAGTACAAGCTAGTAAGTTCTTCCAAAGTGGGGAAAGTGAAAGAGAAGAAGAGAAGGGCAGAGAGTGCTTCAGAGGAAGGCAATGAGGAGGTGGAAGAACCTGCCGTCCCTCCAAAAAAGAAAAAGAAAAACAAAGATTTGAGAAGCCAAACAGATAAAGGCAATATTCCTAATGGAGCAGAAATGGATGTGCTGGTTGATAAAGAGGCAACGTGTAATGAAATAATTGAAGAAGTGATTTGTGAAGACCATGGACATGTGACTGAGAGTATGTCAAGCAGAAAAGACACTCCAAAGAAAAAGAAAAATAAAAACAAGGCTTCTCAAGCACAGGAAGCCCTTCCATCAGTATCTACTTCTAAAAAAGTCAAAAATTGGACAACAGAAGTTTTATCTGCCTCAACTGATCAAAAAGCTGATGTGTCTGCATGGAAAGACCTGTTTGTGCCTGAGCCAGTGTTGCAGGCCTTGAGCTACCTGGGGTTTAGTGCTCCGACTCCTATTCAAGCCTTAGCCTTGCCTTCTGCCATTCGGGATAATATGGATGTTCTTGGTGCTGCAGAAACAGGTACAAATCTGTTAAAATGATTGTGTGTGCTGGGAGCATCCTGTTTCTCTTCTTTAAATGGAGCCCAGGGTTACAAGTTTTTATGTGTAGAAGAAGCAGCTTTTATATGTTACGAAGAGCTTTTGTCTTTTGCGTAGCTGAGATATTAATAAAGTTTTGAAACTTTGTAACTTAGAAACATGGGAGTGTCCCATCTTTACAAAGCATGCAAAGCTTTGACATCTCAATGAGTTTTTTTGCTTTTGGCAGAAGTCTCTTTTCCTGTTTCTCAAATTGCTTCCTGTTTAGGGAATGGTAAGGTGATGCTCTGCAAAAGGCAGAATTAATGAAACAAACAGGCTCATTTCTGCAGCAGCCAAAAAATGCTCCTGGCAAGGCAAAGCAGAGAACCAGGTTCCTGTGGTCCACTGGTGTGGACCAGTGAATAGACACTGGGCACAGTGTTAACTTTGACTATGACCCAGGTTATACTTGCAGCAAAGCGGGCCCACCCTTTGCTCTGTCACCTGGCTTTGCCTGTACATTGTCACCAGTCCTTGTCCCTATTATGTGCTTCAAATGAGTATTATCGATGATTTGAGAGGTAGTCATGTCCATTTTATGCTCAGCTCATGGTTTGAGCATTGCTAGCCTTCATGAAATTTGTTATAGCTCCTTGTTTGTTTAATGCAGGGAAGTCTCAGTACATTATGTTCATTCAAACTTTGTTTGCAGTTCCTACCTTTGAAGTTTTGTCTTTAGCACTGCAACATTTTTTCCATAAAACACATAGGAAGCACAATTGGAAGCTGCCTCGGTTTAAAGGCTTATTTTACATTGTTTTCATCTGTTCTAGTTGCTTTATCTCACTGCTTCTCTGTAAAATCATTTACTGCTCTCGAGCAGGAAGGTATAATAACTAATACTATACGCAGTCATTTGCATTTTTGTTTTAATTAGAAGCTGTGTGGATGCTATTAGCTTTAATAAGATTAGAAAGCTCCACAGGAAGTGTTTTTGAAAATGGGACTGAAAATTTAAATGGTGTTTTTGTAATGCAAAAAAAGTGCCATTTTGGCAGTGCTGGTGGGCAAATTGCTCTCTAGCTGCAGAATGGAAAGCATGGTTGGTGGCAGGCTGTGTGGTTGCTTTATAATTTTGTATACTCTGAGGTAGTAAGACTGTGTTTTGCTCATTTAGTCTTTCATGAGAGAATTCCAGATTCTCTCCAGAGAGTCCAATGGATCATTGGTGTTTCTGCAGAAACTTGGGAGATATGAACAACTGCCTGTTAAGAGGTACTGCAGCTGGGAGAGGTTGAAACTTTCTAGTCCTTTTTTCTGCATCCTGTATTGGGCCTGGGGAAGGAAAGTATGAAGTTAAAGAACTATTAATCTTCCTTTTTTGGTAGCAACATTGGGAAGAGTGGCAAGATTTTGATATGGCAGCAGATCCATGTGGAGATCAGATGCAGGGAATGTCAAGGCTTGATTTTGCAGTGTGTCTAACCCTTTCTGTTCATTACTCCGTAGAACTAGTGAGGTTGCTAGTTAAGGAGCCAAATCTGTGTAAAATGATACAATCTGAAACAGTTTAAAAGAGCAAGAATTGGCTGGAGCTGCAGTACCACCAAGCTATACTTTCCCTCTGGTTTCGCATGCCTGCCTATGGTATGTGGTTTGTGTGTTCTAAAGATAACATGTCCTGTGAGGTGATAATTTGTGGGTGAATCCAGTGCCTGCAGAGTAGTCCTGATTATCACAGCCGTAATCCCTCTGGGTCCAGTACTGACATTTGCACCAGTCAAATTGAATTACGTTTATATCAAGATCAGCAGTATTGTTCACCTTAAAAACAGATGTTTTGGGAATACAGAATCTTACTGTGTAAGCGGTCTAAGTACAGGTTATAAACATTTTCTGCTTCAAGTCCAGACAAAAGTCATAAAAGACCTCACAGATGTGCAGAAAGGTGAAGTGCATATGAGACTTTGCAGCAGCACTGGTCATGATGGTGACACTGGGCTTAGCTGTTTATTCAGTCATATTAAGGCTCTTCCCTAAATAGGCAAGGTTCTATGTTGCCAAATTTGGCAAACCTTTGCAGCTTTGTGATATGGACAGGAACTGAGATGAGGTTTCCAAAGGACTGCTTTCCAGCAGTGGCCTGTTACAGGAATGGTGTAATAGTGTCTTGTACTCTGGATGCTGTTTTCATGGTTAGTGAACTGCTACATCTGAGCTACATCCAAGCTTAATTGGATGTGGGGTGGATGTGCTACCAGGCATTTCCTAATGTCCTTATTACTGACAGGTAGTTCAGAAGGGAATATGTGGCAGGGATGTAACTTGCAGTTGGTACAGTGAAGCCTTGCAATTAAACTTGCTTTTGACAAGCCCCGTCTTTCCAAAGTGGATTCTTTCTTTTAAATTAAATGTATGTGTTCTGATTATAAAAATGTGACCCAGTGCTAGATCAGGAAATTAGACAGTGGAGTATTTTAAAATACAGTTTCTTAGAAAGTTGTAAATACAGGACTGTAATCTGAAGATGGAAGTTAATCCTTCAAGTGCATTCCAGTTTGTCCTTGGCCTCATTTGCTACTCCCTTATTTGGAGAACGTTGATTAGAACTTTCAATTAGGGCATGGTATTCTCATTATGAGCATGCAGTTCCTTAAAAATATCTTGACTGCAACTGCAGCTTTTAAAAAACACTTTCAGGACAAATACATCTGCCTGACTTGCTAGAGATTGGAAAAATACCTGTTCCCCAGGAATTATGCTACTGGTCACATCGAGGAGATGTATAAAGGAAACAGGAGAAAATATGCTATTGCTGCAAGTTTCTGGTCTTCTAAAGATCATGAGTTTGCATCTGTTACAATGGTATGCTTTGAGAACAGTGTGTGATTGGCTGTTGCTTTTCTCATCTTTTCAAATAAATGACTTGTCAGTCTGTGTTATTATTCTTGTTTGTTTTTTTAGGAAGCGGCAAAACGCTTGCATTTGCAATTCCAATGATTCACTCTGTGCTGCAGTGGCAAAAATCAAATAACTCAACAACCAGAAATGACAGTGTTTCGAAAGAGTCCCATCAGCATCATGATGAAACAAGATGGGAAAATGAGGATGAAGCAGAAAAAGTAACCCATCAGCAGGTTGAAGATAGCGGAGATGAAGATGATGCATCTTTCACAACAGGCTGTGTGAAGGTGCTGGAAAATGTTGAATTTGATTCTGATGACGAGACACATAGTGTTGACTCCCATAAAAAGAGACCTCTTTTAGGACTGGTCCTTACTCCTACAAGAGAATTAGCTGTACAAGTAAAGCACCACATTGATGCAGTTGCAAAGTTTACAGGTATGTAGATCCCACAGGCCATGTCTCAGATTACACTGTGTTTGGATTTTGGCATTGGTGTTGAGCCAGAACGTGTGCTGCACTTTCTTCCATAAAATCATAAAATTGATGTAGCTTCTGAAGGGTTAGAGTTTCTAGTCACTGATGTGGGAGAAATGCTTGAAGATTCTTCAGTGAGATGCATGTGGAAGTAATCAGTTAATGTGAGCTATTTTGCTTTAAAATGTGTCTTCTTTTGAATAGGTATGCTCTCACAACACAGAATTAGTGCTAGATACCTGGCCACAGCTAACTTTGTTCTAGTTTTGCATAACATAGGCTGTATATAATTAATAATTTCATTATAATATAAAATTTTGATTATACATATAATAATAATTTCATTTTTGACAGGTATATCAATCTTTGTATACACTGCATATGTATAACTTTGTTATACCTATTAAAAAAGAAAAAGAAGTTATGGCCATAAATATGGCCATATTTATGATAGAGGTCATTGCTGTATTGTCTGACTTACCTCCTGCAGCAGTCAAGGCACAGAACTGTTACTGACCTGACACTGTTAACATGCTTTACAAAAGCAATTCCTCACTCTTCCTTTCCTTTCCAAACCAAAACTCAGTACATCTATGAAACTGTTGAAGATGGCAAGTTTTTCCCAATTCTCTCCACTTCTCCAGTACCAGTAATTGTTTGTTTATTAAAGTAGATATGTAGTGCAATGCACTACTTTTAAGCCCATGTTCCTTTGGTGTCTGTATGTCCTGCTGTGCTCATCTGTCTGCATCTGATTACAAGGCTTATTTTTTAACTTCTAGGCTGAAATAATCAATTTATGTCATACAGTTCTGATAGGAGCAGTGCTATTTATGTGTAAAAATCTGCTGTCCAAGTGATCATACAGTTGCTGCAGCAGGAGAGGAAACATTTTGATGTGGACTTTCTTTATTGCCTCAAACTCACTTTAAGAAAATAATCTGCACCTGGAAGCATGGTGTTCCACAAGTAGTCCAGAAGAGAGATCAGCGGGAGCTTGGATACTAGAAGGGTCTTGCAGAGTAACATTGAATTTACCATGGGCCAATGTACTGTTTGAAGAAGTAGGGTGAAGTAAGTCATGTGTGGAGTCTGCTGCCAAAGATAAACTTGTAGTACCTCAGCAGATTACTTAAAGCTAACGAGGTCTTTGCTGCTGTGCAAGAATCATTAATCCTGTGGGAGCATACTTGGTAGGATTGATTATTCCATAGCAAACAAGCAGTTACTTAGCAAGACAAGCATTTCTCAGTCTTATTCTTGAAGGGATCTTCTGGTTATTCTTAATCAGGAATATGCTTGTTCATGCGAATAAAACTGAGAAAACATGAGACTCTGAAATGTGTGTTAACAAAGCTAACAGCTATGGGTGTGATTCTTCATGCTGTTGAAAGACAGGTGTACTAATTCTTGACATCTAACTATAATGAAGATTTTTTTTTGGTAAAATTGAGTGCGTTGTTGTATGCTCAGTGTTACATAAAACCGCTCAAGTTTCCTGGCCAAAATGCTCGTTGAAAGTTGCAGTGTAGACTGTTTAAAACACTTCATGAAGTAGGTATCTATAAAAACATTTAACTTGTAAATTAGTGAAATAAAATCTGTTATTTATATGTTCTAGGCATTAAGACTGCAATTCTAGTAGGAGGCATGGCTGCACAGAAGCAAGAACGTGTACTGAATCGAAAGCCAGAAATTGTAATTGCAACCCCAGGCCGTCTGTGGGAGTTAGTTAAAGAGAGACACCCACATCTTTCAAACCTTCGTCAGCTCAGGTAAAAGTGCCTTTTCAGATAACTGCTGGATACTGAACTGGGCAGCCCTGCACACTGATTAGGTTTGCTAACAGATTCAATAATTTAGACTACAGAAGATCACCTATTTCTGTGCCAGTGTTTTATTGAAATGCACATTGGTTATTTTGATGAAGGGAAATGCCAGTTATAAACAGTAGTGAAGAACTGATTTTTCAAAAGGAAATGCAGAAGGCTAGTGTAGCTGCTGCAGCATACCTGGTGTTCTCTTTGGTTTTATGTGCATCACATCCTTTATGTGTTTAGCAGGAAAAGTTGTTCTGAAATGTATCAGGTTTGTATTTAGCTGCACAAGTGTATTTTTACTGTATGTTTTCTACTTGACAGGTGCCTTGTGATTGATGAAGCAGACCGAATGGTTGAGAAAGGTCACTTCTTGGAGCTGTCTCAGTTGCTGGAAATCTTAAATGATTCACAGTATAACCCTCGACGGCAGACTTTTGTTTTTTCTGCCACTTTGACTTTAGTCCATCAGACTCCCATAAGAGTTTTACAAAAAAAGAATGCTAAAAAGATGGACAAGAAGACCAAACTAGAATTGTTAATGGAAAAAGTAGGAATAAAGGGCAAACCCAAAGTAATAGACTTAACAAGGAAAGAGGCTACTGTTGAGACTCTGACAGAAACCAGAATCCACTGTAACACAAATGAAAAGGACTATTATCTCTATTACTTTCTTCTCCAGTATCCAGGAAGAACCATGGTCTTTGCAAACAGCATAGACTGTGTAAAACGCCTCAGTTCTCTCCTCACAATCTTAAATTGTGATCCTCTTCCTTTGCATGCCAACATGCACCAAAAGCAAAGGCTGAAAAACCTGGAAAGGTTTGCTGAGCGAGAGAGGTGAGTTGATTTTCAACTTCCTAGTAGAGAAAAAAAGAAATTGCATAAGGGGTGGTGGGGAGCGGAAACAACTCAGTTAAGGTAGGAGCAGGTTGGGGAAGTTATCTGAGAATGTGAGTCCCCTGTTGATGAGCCCAAGATAGTAACAGTTATGGATGGGGTTTAACAGTTGAGGTGATGAACTGGAGCAAGTTCAGTAGAAGGCCACCCAGATGTTCAAGAAGCACCCACTCTGCTAGAGGAGAGGCTGAAGGCACTGGGTGTTTATACTACCTAGGAAAAGTATTTTGTGGGAGCCTAATGGCAGCCCTCTGACACCATAGAAGAGGGTTGTAGAGAAAGTGGAGCCAGGCTTTTCAGAGTGGTGCTTAAGGGGAGAATGAGGGGTAATGGGTGTGCAAGTTGAAATAAGAAGATCAGGCTGGATATGAGAAAGGGCTTTTCATCTGTGAGGACAATTGAGCATGGGAGTAGGCTGCTTGTCTTGAAGTTTTTTGAGGCTCAGTTGGGTAAAAGCCCTGAGCAACCTGGTCCAGTCTTGCAGCTCATCCTACTTTGAAGAGGAGGTTTCACTGGAGACCTCCTGAGGTCCACTGGAGCCTGAAATATCCTGTGGTCCAGCAGCTCGTTGGTGCTGAAGGAGCTGTCACTTGCCCTGTTTTCAGACACATTTTTAGAACTCTCCTGCACACTGTCCAGGCTCTGCAGCTCATTTGATCTGAGTTATTGAATCTCCCTAAACCATCAGAAAACTAACCATTCATTACTCACTTGCAGATTTACATAAATTAGCATCCCAAGGGTCAAAGTATCTTTGAGCAATGCAGAAGCAAAGGCAATTGTGCCTTTCAGCAGTAGTGGGCAGCCAGGACTCCCCCAAGCAGACCTGTCCTGCCATTTTAGGAAACACTGTTTCAGGGTGTCTTTGGGGTGGCCTTTGGGAGGAGATGTTTGATCTCAGTACTTCCATGATCCAGAAGCCTCACAATTTAGTTTTGCTGTGAACTGCTGCGTGCTGTCTGGGAATTTGTACCTTGTTAGGAGATTCAGGCATGGAGAAGAGAGGTTGAATTGCTGTGATTGGAGCTGCAGCATCCCTTGGCTAATGTATTGATAGCTTTTGCGTAGGTCAGGTGAGGCATTTTCAGAGACTGCAGATTTTCAAGGCAAGAAAGAAATCTGTGAGACCATCTCTCACAGCCTTCTGCAGATTGCAAGCTGTAGAATTTTCTTTTGCTATTTCTGCTTTGAACCTTGTAGCAATAGAGTATGCAGTCAAATGCCATAAAATCTCAACAAATTTCCATTATCTAAAAGGAACTCATTTCAGTTGCTGGGAGATGTTTATAAAACAAACTGTTCCATATCCTGGGGAGAATTTTGTCTCTGTAGAGACTGCTTATATATAACAACAACTTCTTTGAGTAGTTCGTCTTGTCTAGGGCTAAGGAGAAAGAGTAATTGTTAGAACAGATCTCCTCCCTTATACTTCTAGCTTTTAATTTACTGAGAGCTTATTTGAATGCAAGTTGGTAGAAGATTTCACCCCCAAAACCTATATAAATATATNAGTTAAGAATGTGATTTTTCTCAACTGGTAGAACTTTTAATAACGTGTCTGTACTGCCAGAGGATCGACTGTGTTTTTAATGGTGTGGTCATAACAAGCTAAAGAAATTCTTTAGAGCCTGGACAGTGCACTGAAAAATGTAATGCAGGGGCACATACCCTCCCCTTCCCCCCCTGCCCTTTCTCATTGAATGGCAATTTGTTCTAGTATTCTTGTGAACTGAGAGAGAAGAAAACCACAGGAAAACATGATCCGGCAAGGAAGCGTGGAAACACAACAGACCTGCTGAAGGCAACATTTGCATTTTTTAATTTCACTTCTAAGAATTATTGTTTCAAGACTGCCCTTGAGTTAAATTGGGTATTGTTTCTGTGAGGGCAAACAGAATGCATATGTCCTACAGATAATACAGTATAAACCTGTTTCTTAAACTGCTATGGTAGAATTCTAGATTGCTGTATTTTATGTTCCTTGGCACAGTGCTATGGGACCTACTGGTGATTTACTCTTCCATTTTATGTTCACTAAATTTTGTCACTTTCAGCTGTGTCCTCCTGACAACAGATGTTGCAGCTCGTGGTCTTGATATTCCTAATGTCCAGCATGTCATCCACTACCAGGTTAAGTATTTTTAATGTTTTTCCTTTTACTGTTTTGTTTTGATAAAAGTTTTTGCTGATGCAAATCCTGAATACTGTAAAGCTGTAATTCTTGGTCCTGTGTATAGTATAGTCCAAAGTCTAGAAATTAAATCATTTAACTGTCCTTGGCACTTTGTACTTCAAGATCTCATTTCTGCAGTGACTGACTGCAGTAGGTAGTACTCTATGAATGTGTGATTATGTATCAGAAATGACATAATAGATAGGATCTTCCTTGCTTTTTGCTTGACTTTGATATCCAAAGGTGTGAAATGACTCAGCCTTATAACTCTTCTCTGAGGACACATAAAACATTTTCTTGCTTTGCAAATGAAATGACAGAAGGTCAGAAGTTAGGAGAGACTCACAAAAGATTACGCAAGGAAAAAAGCTGGATCAGGGAACAAAAAGTGTATCAGGACATCATCTTTTACCTTAATTCCATCAGTGTTGCTGCAATGTAACATTGCAATGTACTGTGTGTATAAAAACCAATATTCCTTGGCAGCCTGTTGCCCAGAGCATGGCAGGCTGCTGGTGGCTGTGGCTGGGCAGCTGCTGCACAGCTTCTCTGAACCCTTGCAGGTGCCTCGCACTTGTGAGCTGTACGTGCACAGGAGCGGCCGCACAGCCCGAGCTGCCAGCCAGGGCCTCAGCCTGCTGCTCATCGGCCCCGAGGACTTGATCAATTTTCGGAAAATCTATAAAACATTGGAGAAGAGTGAAGAGCTGCCATTTTTCCCAGTTGATACCAAGTGCATGACTTCTATCAAGGTAAAGAAACAATGGTCTTTTTGCAGCCTGAGTAGTTGCTTGCTTGCTTGTATTACTGATATAATATTGCCTGTCATGTTCTTTCCAGGTTTCAGGTGAAATTTACTCTTGAGGATCTGGATTTGAAAATTAAGTTAATCACACTTTATATTTTTTAAGCAAGAGCTGTGATTTCTCCTCAATAACTGGCCCAAGAAAGGTGTTCAAACATAAATATCACTTGTTTTTCCAGAAACAGTATAGGGAAACAAGTGTATTTTGTGGCTGTGGAGCTGGGGTGGCACTGCTAAGTACATTTTTAAAGGCTCTTATGTTAGGAACAGACTAGAGAACAGTAGCAGGTCCCGGGATGTTCAGTGGTCTTCATCTGCCTCTTCCCATCAGAAGTAGGGAGTTGTATGCTTTTCTACAAGTTCCTGTACTGTGAGGCCACAGCTGCCACTGAACCCTGTCAAACTGTGTTTCCCTTTGATAGGTTTTTGCCCATTTTAAGGAGGATTCAGTCATTTACTAACTCACAAGATAGATAATGGTTAGAATTTACAAAACAACATGTTGTAGAAAGCATCTAATCATTGCAGAATTTCTGCTTCCTGAATAAGAGACTTATTTTATGTCTTAGCAATCTCTTAAGAGTCTGGGTGGTGTCAGTCATGTACAAATGGGACATATTTAAATACTGGATTTTAAAGGAATCCACCTGGGGTTGAAATGTCTGAATATTGCACGGTTATTGAGAACAGGGAAGAATGCAAGCAGTCAGATAATGCAGCAAGTGTCTTCCTCATGGCATTCTGATTCAGGCTTACCTAACTGGCTTGCCCTGAGGCCAGAGTCTACCCCAGTGACAACAGCAGTATCCTCACCTTGGGAATAATCACAGCAAGTTTCAAACCCCAGGCTTGCTGCAAATAGGGTATATCTTTCAGCAGATGCAGCTGTCTGAAAGAGGAAAGAAAATGAAATAAATGCTTCCACAGAATATTTTTTTTCTCCTCTTGGTAGTAACAAAGAGAATCTGATTTCCACCCCTATCTCCCTCACTGCCCCCTTCTACCTACTAAATGTTTCTAGTTACTGAAAGAAATCTGATATTTTGGAGAGTGTTGCTTCAGAGGTTCTTTCTGTGTTTCTTGATGAGCAGTTCTTGGCTCTTATCATGCTCTGTCAATTAATGGGCAAATAAATATTGTTTCTACACTTTAAAGTTTCCTGTCACCATCTCACAATGATCTCTGCTATCTGTAATAGTGCTCTTCTCCCCAGGAGAGATCTTTGTAATTGTAGTTGCAGGACTCCAGCCTCAGAAGCCCTTGGAGCAGTCAGGTCTTATTTACACTTTGTCCTGGGTTTAATCACAAAGTCACTGTAGCTGGGACTATAGTGCTGCTGGTTCTTTATGTCTGTCCCTTTGGCACACTCCTTCCCTCCTTTTGCATGCCTGAAAAGTCTGAAGGGGTTTCACGCTTGAGAGGAATAGAATTGTTGAACCAGGATAGACTTAGAGGACTTAAATTTTACAGAGATGGAAAAACTTTCTTGAAATTTCTTGTGATGATCTAAGAAGTGACTGAGTAGTCCACTTCAAGTGCTATTTCTTTTCTCTGTGTAGTAATTACCCTGACAGTCCTGGCTTCTGCTGTTACTATGTAGCACCAGACTATTCAAGTTTCTGCAAGAGTTTGTTTTGTACAACTGTAGGCACATTCCAGAGAGTAGAACCTGCTTCTTGTTGGTTCATATTTACTGTTAGTGCAGACTTTCTTTCCACAGTGTATTAGGTTTTTTATTTTGGCCCAACTAGAAGCCTGCAGGTCAAGTTTGCTGTACATCTTTGTTCCACCTGTGTGCAGCTGGGAAGAAGGGCAGGACATTCTGTCCTGTGCCTAAACAAGATCCAGGTGCATTCCTGAAAACATCTGTTCCTCCCATATGGCTTACAAGAGTTTACTTTCTTCGGAGTGGGATGAAAGTATTGGCTGCCCCTTAGTGCTGAGACTAATAAATCTGAGATCAAGCTGTACTATATAAATTTGTAACTTGGAAGTGACTGGTATCTGAATCATGGTTTCCTCTTGATGTCTCTCAAGTGTTTATAATGATTCACATAGCATGTTGAGTTAACATTCAGGTATGTTTAGTAGTTGAGATGTTTTAGAAGTCAGATTCTATCGTGGATCTAAAGAAGGAAAACACTAGTGAATGATTATGTGTTTATTAGTGGGGCATTTCCTGGAACATGGAGAGGGAACAAAAGTGTCTCTGCACCCCAGTTGCATTGTAGTGCATGCTCTCAAAACACTTCTGCTAAAATACCCCACATTTAAACCTGATCATAATGTCTAAATGTACTTTTGTTGCAGGAACGGGTCAATTTGGCAAGGCAGATTGAGAAGGCAGAATTTTTCAACAGCCGGGCAAAGCAGCACAACTCCTGGCTCCAGCAAGCTGCAGAGGCTCTTGAGGTTGATCTCGATGATGACATGTTGATGGGCAAGTAGAAAATGTTTTTCCATGGCTATGCTCAGTAGGTCCCATAGCACTGGTGTCCAGAAGCAGCCTCACTATGTCAGAGAAGCTTCAAAAGCAGCAGGGCAGAAGTGGGGGGGAAGGAAAGGAGTGCTGTTGCTGCGTGGTGTTAGGGGTGTTTTCAGGATGATGCAGAGAGAGCAGCAGAGAGTGCTGGAGCTGAGGGAGTGAGGTGTGACAGTTCTGGCAAGTCGCAGACAAGTCTACATGTTGTAGGACAAGAACTGTTGAGCTCTGGCAAGTATTTCAGAGTAATCTATGCAGCCCAGTATGTCCTGATTGTCCCCTCTTGTCATAAAGAAGGCTGTTTCCACACTTCTGCTTCTCTCTCCCACTCCCCTGTAGTCAGGCATCAGGACAGGAGCCTGACAGCTCTGTGTGGGAACACCCAGGAAGTGCTAGGGAACACCAATTATTATGTGAGCCTTAAGTAGGTTGAGTTGTGTGGGCTAAACTACCAATATGGATATTGAAGTTGGTGAGGTTTTTGGTGGTTTGTTTGAAGTAAATAATTTCTTATATTTTTTAAATTAAGTACTTTTCAGGCTGTGGCTGAGAGAATGTGTAGGGCTGTACAACTGCAAGTGGCTATTAGTTCAATGCCATGAAGTTTTGAAAAGCTTAGATGCACTGTAAAATGCCACATTGTGTTCATATTTTGAGAGCTGAAGGTACGATTTCCTACCAGTTCTTTGAAGGCAGGCTGAATAGGGTTGCTGCAGGGGTCACTTCAGATTAGTCTGCATCTAACCTGTTAGCTGCTAAATATGCTAATGTCTTAATTTTGAATCATGTTTAGATTAATGTCTTTCTTTATTCATGGCTGGACTAGCTGTTTCTCAATCACTTTGCAAGCAAACACCAACCATCTCTGTCTAAATTGTTCAGGAGTGCTTTCAGATAATTACCACTCTGCTGTCTTGTTTTGACATAATCTGAGTGTGCTGTGCTTTGGAATGAGTTTCTAAACAGCACATCCAGTCCAAGTAAGTTGTGACTCTCAAGTGAAACACTTTGTAATTACCTCCCAGAAACTTGCCAGATCTATGCTCTAAAGTGTACTCAGTCTCTAATTCTTGTGTAGCTTGTTGGAGACCAATTAAACTCTCAGTCACTCCTCCCGTTAGTGAAGCACCTCTTACACAGTTACAAAAGATTTAATAATGTGCTTTCAATTTTACCTTACAGCAACCTTGATTTCATTTTTTCCCCAGTTCAGTCCATAAGTATGGTTACTCAATAGTCAGGATTCTTCTCGATCTCATTACCTTGTGAACTGCCTGGGTGATCTGAAAATGTCACAGATGACTGGGAGTTGAGTGACCTTGTTAGAGAGAGAAAGCTGGGGTTAGTTTGTGCCCCTATCACTACAAAGGCCTGCAATGCAAGTTTTTGTCTTGTAACATTCTGTATCTTTGATTTCTACCCCAAGGAAAAAAAACTAGCGAGCAAGAAGAAAGCCAGAAGCAAAAGATGCTGAAGGGGATGAAAAAACAACTGAAACATTTGTTGTCCCAGCCACTGTTTGAAGTCCTTATGAAAACCAAGTACCCAACACAGTCTGGAAAACTACTTCTGCCTCAGACATCAGTGGGCATTTCAGCTCTAGGTGCTGTGTCCAAAAAGCAAGCCAAGAAGAAGAAATCAATAAAATAAAATTAGATAACAAGAAGATCATTCAGTGTGACAGAAGTGAGGACTATCCTCATCAAGGCTGTCAGTGCTTATGGAGGAACCCAGCTAGAAGACTGATTGTATGAGGATGTTGCTTGTGTATGTGTTGTGCAAGCACAAAACAAAAAGTTGATTTAAAGGGCTCAGTTAACATCTGGTTAGTTACTGTTGAATCTTGTCTTGGATCTTGGTTTTTATGTTCTTACTTTTTCCTAAATCTCTATATTAATAGAAGTTAATTAGTTTTCACATAGTTCTGATAATTACTCCATTTTGTAAGATGGGTAAAAATTACTGGGTAGAATTCACAGTGGGCATACTCTAAGGTTAAAACTTGATTTCAATTTTAATGTCTTGGAAGGACAGGGGAAGGTGAGCTATATACAGTGCTAGTACAGTCTGAGCTGGTGGTAGTGGGAGGTTTGGCTTTTACTGCCTCCAGCTCAATGTGAAAGGCAGAAAATACATATAATGTTACCAGTAAGTCTACAGTTCTGGTTATGGAAATGTCCCAGTTTTCTTTCTCCTCTGATAATACTTCTCTGTTCTGTTCTCCACCAGGTTTAATTCCCTTAGTCCTGTGTTAATACATTTTGAATGTGCAAAAAAAAGGTGACAACAGGCCAGGATTGACCTTGGGAGATGTGTAGATTTCTGAGGAGTAATGTTGCTACTCGGTGTTTTCTTAATTAATATTTGAAGTTAAGTCTGTATTTGAAAACATGTTAGAACCATGATGTTCGCTGTAATGGAAGAGATGATGTTTTGAAATGTCAGTTTTGAAGATTGCTCCATGATAATTATGCTTTTAAATAATTTTTAACCTGGTCTGGGCAAATGTTTTTTAAAACTATTTTTAATAATATGTCAGAGAAATATATTTTGAATTTTTGTTAAATTGTATCTGCCATAAACTCCAAAACCTGTGTCTGTTCTCAGTTATTTGAGATTTCTAAATCCCTCGTAGCTGATGCTGTTTGCACATAGCAGGCAAGGAGAGGGGAAAAGCACCCAAGAGATAAGACAGTAGAATGTGTTTTGGTGGGAAGAGAGGTAACCTTCACCTGCCAGCTCCGGATGAGGCTTAGTTTCTGTGCCTCACACAATATGAAATGAATGAACCAGTGTCACTGCCATGATAGGAAGCACCAATTTACTCAGCTACTCAGGGAAATTTGTCTGTGGAGTTGAGTGTCCCCTCCTAACCACTTGATAGTTATGTGAGAATAACAAACTCTTTATTCTTTCATGTGTGTAAACAAATGAAGCTCCCTATCTCTGGAGGGCTTTTCTCTTGTTTTCATGCATTACTGAAGAAGAGCTGTGACAATGTAATCATCAGCATACAGAGCTTATCAATTATGTATGAGACTTTCCTTGCAATGCACTGTTTGTCTCATGCCCTTGGGAGCAGAGGGGGAGGTTCTGGGCGAGAAGGGATGGTAAGGTTCTGTTTCCTCACTCATGTGAGGACACACATCTTTGGAGTTAATGTGACATCTGAAAAATAAAAACAATTTTATGATGGTTCATTGTAACAAAGGCTGAAGAACTGAACAAATGTAAGCATGCCCTCATTTCTTTTCTGTGCCATTTTAATCAGACTCTTACATTATGAAAAGGAAAGTTGTATTGGTTTTCCATCCTGAAGAGTTTGAAGACCAGGTAGCCCTTTTTTGCATCTGATGATGCATTTCTTTTTCCTTTCATTAGCAACACCAAGGCTGGATACTGACAATAGGACTCATCATCTTCCTTCCTGAATCTGCATGAGGTAGGAGTTTCAGCAGTTTCTCATTCCATGAGATCATGAGGAGAACTGAATTGAGGGGTAGTGTGAGTATTGTTACTTCATTTCTATCATTGCTATGAAGTTTTTCTGCTGCTTCTGTGTCCCTGTGTTTAAGAACCCAGCTTTCACACTCCCAAGCCCACTGTCTTGCCAAGTCTCCCCAAGATGGAGCATGGCACTTGTGCCCTCCTTGCTGCCTTCATAGAATCATGAAATGATTCCACCATGCCCACTAAAACATCTAGCAAAGTGCCACATCCACTTGTTTTTTGAACACTCCGGGGATGGTGACCCCACTACTTCCCTGGCAAGCCTGTTCCAATGCTTAATGGTTCATTTGCCTGTGGGACATGCTCTGGGGCTGGATTTCTTTTGCAGCCTCTGATGTGCTCTGCATGAACTCTCAGTGCCTAGATCTACTGGTGCTGCACCCCCACAGGAACTTAAGCAGAGCTTGGACCCTAAAAATATCTTGGTGTCTTAAAAAGAATACTTGTCCAGAGCTCTGGAAGCTCTCTTGTGGCTGCCTGTTTTGCGTTGTCATTATCTTACTAGGATACCCTGGATCTTCTTGCTAGAGGAAAAACCTTTTTTTTGCTTTAGCTAATTAAAAAAAACTGTTAAACCAATAACTGAAAGATATTACCATTTAACTGCCCCAGTCCTATGTGAATGAAGTTACTGCAAAAAGAGATGGTAAGGCAGAATGTTTTCTCTAGCTCTGAGTTGCACATGTACTACCGGTGCAAATTAGACTTGAAGAATTTTACATCAAGTCCATATGGGCAGTGTAATCTTAGTATTTATCAAATATGTGGTATAAAATGTTTTCTCTAATGCTCTGCTGGCACAGCAGTTACACTGAGGCCTCAAACAAGTAATCTTGTGTTTTGTGGCAGCTTATATCTGCTGAAATACTCATTAATTAAGGGACTTAACTAAATCTATTTAAGCTGTCAAAGCAACTTCCAAGTAGATTAATAAAAGCATGACTTCAGCAGAGTGATGGTGGAGTGCAAGCTGATACAGAGCAACCAGTACTACCCAACAGAAACCTGAAACAATAGCTTCTGAACCTTCATTTTTATTTTCTGGATTCGTGGGGCCAGTTGACCTCATCCCTGCCACAGAGTTCCTGGTCTGTCATACTCTATAAAGAGAAGGAAGAGACCCTGCAGTTTAAGACATCTGCTGAGGAGATAGTTTGGACAGGATCTCACATATTAGACAAGAGAGTTTCCTGACATTCCCCATGCCTTTTACTTCTCTCCTCCCCTGTATGTTGATAAAAAGCAAGTTAGCAGAGCAGAAGCTGGAGTGGTGCCTCACCATATGCCAGCAGCCCAGGCACAGCACTGGCCATGTGGCACAGGGAAGTTAATTCACACCTCCCGAGAGCGGGCTGGGTACCACACACTCCCTGCAATTAGTCTGTATCAGGTCCCTGAGGGGAGAAGATATGGGAAACAGACACTTTCTGACAGCCTCACCTCACACAGCCTGACACAAGCAGGAAAATCTGGTAAAAAACAGTGTGCTTTCCTGGGAGTTCAAACACCCACTGCTTTGTCCTGTGTCAGCAGGATGTGTTTTTTGGGTGCCTGTGCTATTCCAGACTGTCTGATGAATGGCTTGGTGAAGCAAGGAGCTCAGAAGACCATGAATTGAATGACTAGTAACAGATTGATAATACAGCAAGCAACAATCTGTAAGAAATACCCAACAGTCATTGCAGAAATGCAGGATGTTGTCAGTGGTCAGGTGTCAGTGTCAGGTTTGGGAACTAGAAGGGAGGCACAAGACAGAAGGGGTCTCTTTAAGAAAATGGTCCTGGTTCTGTAACCCTGTGTAGATCCCCTCTATTGCTCCCTTCTGACAGTCAGGCAGCTGCTGTCTGATACTGCTCTGGCCTGTGAGAGATTTTCTATTTCAGTTTCTTTTTGTGAAAGATACTTCAAGGCTTCAGTGTTTTCTCAAGTCAGTCATAAGCTCCTCCCGGGGCTGGCCTCCCAGAGTGAGTAAGAAAGAAGAAAATAATCTGTCATTCCTGTGGCAAGTTTATTGGCCTGGGGAAGCAAGTGAATAGAGCTGCTATGCTTTTTGTATTGGAGTTCAGCAGCTCTTGCTGTGAAACTGGAAGAAATTGTAGCCAGTTTCCAGAGCAACCAACTTTAGATGGTACAAATGGCCAAATTTCTGTAGGTAAGAGCTGCAGTTACAGAACATAAACACAAAACCTGACTTGGAAGACAACAGGCACTACAAAGTACACATGGGCTTTAGTAGCAGTGGGCTAATTAGAAGTCTGATTTTTTATTACTGATGCAATTATATCAGTCTAATCACTAGTGTGGGTAGTTTTTTAGAAGTAAAGTTTGTTTTCCTTTCCTCATGGCAATATCTATAGCAGTATAAGCTGACAAGTGTTATGAATTTACATACACTGGCCATCATAACAGGGTCCAACCCTTGGATCCCACTGATTGTCAAGTCCAAGTGAAGGTTTCCAGTTCCTCTTTTGTTAGTTCTCAGGGTACATCTGAGTGTCTCCAGAGAAGGACCCCTTCCCCTGACCATGCCCCTCCGTTACACCCATACCACCCATCACCCAATCCACACCTTGTCACTTAATTCTGGTCAGTCATTTCTTACTGGTTTTCACTGTTGCTGGGCTGGTCTTCTTAAGTTACCTCATTCCCTTGGAATTGTCTCTTTTGGCCTTACATTCTGGAAAACAAAAGGAACCAAAACATCTATAGAAGGGAGAGTTTAACACCTGAACTGCAGTAACTGGTCTAGTACCTTATGGTGTAGAAGACAATCCAACAATAAAACTGTTTGAAACCATCTGTCTTATGCCTTTTTTTCTTGTAGGTGTTTTTGTGTCCCTGATATAAATTTGGTAATCCATTTCTCTCCATCTTAGAGGCTGGTCATAGCAGGGACAGGGGAGGCAGATACAGGTAAATGCCTGCCAAACACTACTTCTGCTGGTGGCACAAAATATTTTTAGTATCACATAGGTCTGTTCCTAAGGGCCATTTCAACCCTACCTGACTATAAATTCAAGCAATTTTATTTTTGAGAGTCCTGTTCATTCTTTCCCCCTCTCCTGAGGACTGTGAATGAGACTGAATATATATCACATGATATATATATATCATGTGAATGATACTTGTCACTGTGTACCTAAACTTTTATACATGTTGTTTAGTATTCCTGCAGGAAAGTGAGAAATATACTTTCTTGCTGAGGTAAGGAATCTTCATTCTTTCCATAGCATACCCATTGCATAACACGCTCCAAAAACTTACTTAGAATAAGCGCTGCTGATGTCCCCACAAGGCTGCTGTTGGTAATGCAGTTAATTCATCAAGGCTTGTAGAGGTTCTGCTTTAAGGACCTCCCGGTTTCTCACCACTGCATAGCCCACGTATCATTTTCCATTCACGTAGCATAAAGATGTGTTGGTGATAAGGGCTAAATCTGAGTTCCCTACAGGTGTATCCAGCAGATCTTCTTGGAGTGAAACACGGCCTTAGCCGTGTCATAAGGAGCAGGCAATAAGGTTGCTGGACTCAAAACACTACATCTCTTTAAAATAACATTATTCTCATTTAAGACCATTAAATGCTTTTAAATCATAGTGCTGCGCCGCTTGTGGGGACAATGCTTGTGTAGCATGTTGCTTCAAAAATCAGTTTAACTCCATGCGGGAGGTTCAGGGCTGGGGGTGGCCCGGGGGTGACGTTTCGCTGTGACAGCCGCCGCTGCCGCGTTGCTGCGGAGCTCTCCCCGGCCGGGACCGGGACCGGGACCGGGGCCCAGCTCCGCTCGGCGCTGCGCTGCCGGGCGGCGGTGCGGCCCCGCTCCGGAGGCTGCGCTGCGCTGCGCCCGCCGCTACCGCGCTCTCGATCGCACTCTGAACTGAGCATTCGGAGTAAGGATCTGGTATGTGTTCACCAAATGATAAACGAAAGTGAGCTGGGAAAAGTGTTGCCATCACAGATTTCAAAATAAACAAGGAAGCTTCAATGTTCTATCTCAACTACATCTTAGCCAAAAAAATGCAGCTTCCTTTAAGCCTTGAAACATGATTCCTGATACTGTCTTACCTTTTTTCTTCCTATTTCCCACACAAGATTAACAAATATTGCATTGATTTATTGGCAAAAAAACCCCTCAGGAATTAAGACCTGATATTTGGGGTACAAAAACCCAAGGACAGGTTTATCAAGTTGAAATTTCATGTTGTTTTCTTCTTTTAAAATGCGATCAATGTGATCACAAAAAAACCCACATTTATCAGGAACTGTTTAATTAAAAAAGGGTACCACCATTTATCCCAGCACTTTTCTGTACACAAAAGTCTTGGTGTTACCCATAGCCAGGGATAACTTCCTGCTTTGAATAAAGAAAATGTTTGCAGTTTCTAATATATAAGATTCATATTTTACTGCAAGGCCTTGTTATTTGAAAGCAAAACAAAACCAAATAACAAACCAAAACCCTAGGCTGGGAAAGGTTTATCTAATGTATATAAATGGAAGCTGTCTTTGTTAATCCTGCATTTTTATTAAACTGTTCCTTACACAGATGCTGAAACCAGAACTCAGTTCACAATGAATCCCAGAGCTGAGTTATGGTGCAAGAGCAAACAGCCAGGCACTGATTCCAATGCTGGGCAATCAATGCCATAAATTAACATTTCTGCTCCTTGGTGTACTTATATTTATGACCATTTTATATGCTCTAAAAAGCAAGTCAGTTGCTTGTATATATGGCACTTTCCCCAGCAGAGAACTAATGGACAGGACACAGGTACACACAGGGCTGGTAAATGTCCCTTGCTCTACACAGCAGCCAAAGCAGAGGAGTTAGGGAGAAGGCAGTTCAAGAAAAAAAAATACCGTGACTTTGCAATTACTAGACCTTCATGTTCTTCCTCTGCCTTGTTTTTAAGCCATTAGCATAACCTTTCAGATGAGTTAATGTGAAAAGTAAACACTCGTTTAGAGAAATTTATTAAATACCTTAAAGTGTGTGGAGGGAACTAGATTTGAGTGACAGCTTTGTAAGTGGTGCATGCTAATTCCTGACAGCTCTCATTAGCTCATTAGCCAGTACTGTTAATACAGCCAGAATCACCAGGTGCACACCAGGTTCCTGTGTGCTTAACAAGCAGTGAGCAAAAGGTTGTTCACATCCCCTAGGTTAGAACCTGTTTGGGTGCCAAATCATTTGTCATTTTAAACTCCTGTTTGTTCAGCAGGCTGCATGGTGTCTAGGGGATAGACAGGTATCTTCCTCTGTTAATATCTGGTGAGTGGTGAATATCAGGCATTGTGTCTGTGTGCTCTTTGCAGAAAAATTCCATGACCCTTCAAAAACTTTTCTCAAGTTTTGGAAGGAAGGCATCAAATTCAAAAGGCTGCTCCTGCTGTGAGTAGTAAACAGATCTGCTCTCTGCTTTAGCCACTGGTTTCATCCATCCTGCCAAATCTGATAGTACATTTTTCCCAAGCCAGCATGGAATTTAAAGTAAACATATTCCCTTTGGTGTTGGATTATAAAGTGCATAGCACATTGCAGCAGTGGATACGTTGAGGGGTAAAGCTGGTACAGTGATTAACTTCTGTACTAGTGTCACACAGAGGTCTTTTATGGACATACAGTTTTGTCCCATGTACAAAACTTAACCAGAGTGATGCTGCTGCACAAGCAGTGGTTATCCTCCTTGTGGAATCCTGCCTTCTCCTTGCAAGAGGGAAATGAAATTCATTAAGATGAAAGTTCTCTCAGTTCTGCTTCAGCATCTTGTATCTCAAAGTCCCTCAGCACTGCCTGTAGTTACCACCCACCTTTCTGCCTCGCTTCCCTGGGCATTATCACTATAACAATCCCTCTCTTCTTTTTATGGTTTCAGCCTTCCTTTTATTTATTTGTTCAGTTATTGCACTAAAACCAAATCTTGCCAAGTATTGTTGCATTGCAGTGATTGAGAATTCAAGTAGAGGTCCTGAAGGATGACAGCAAAAACATCTGTTACCTCTTGTTCACATGATTTAAAACAAAAATCACAATAGGACAGTGCTGTTTGAATTTAAGCCACTAATGCTAGGGAATTCCTACTCTGGGTGATGTATTTTCCTTCAGTATCTTCCTCTTTCGAGCAAAATGCTCTGTGCTTGTCTGCCAGCTCATCTCTGAAAAGAGTCTCTTCCTCAGCCCTTTTCCCAGCATGCAGGAGCACACTAAGAGAGGGATTCAGCTTGACCTTTCTCCTGTTAATCCAGCACTAATGCAATAGCTATTTATATTGCCAAAACCTCCCACATTTTATCTCCTGGACAGCTGTCATACCTTGAAATGCTGACTGCTGTTCCCATCGCCCTCCCACTGGCAATGGCTGTGTTTGTGCTGGTGGCTGCTGGCTTCTGCCAGCACCCACCTGTACCTTCTACAGCAAAGAGAATCAAAATGGGGCAGGACTTGGGATGGACCAAAGCCCTAAGAGAAAAAGAGAAAGGACAGATTTTCACAGGACAGTTGAGTTTGTTTCAGATCTACATCGTGCTCCACCAGCCACAGCTGTAGGACAAGTAGGAGAGTTTCCTCCTGAGTCTTGCTGATTTCTTGAAGTATTACCATTGCTCACATTCTGTGTCATTTCCGGCAGCTGTTCATTGCTCCTTTGCTTGTTTCCCCACAGGACTCAGTTTCTGGTCAAGCAGCTGATCCACCTGGCTGTTTGTAAGGCAGAGCTGCAGCCTCGTCTGGAGGTGCAGCCGCAGCAGTGCTCGGCTTAGCATGTTACTCACCATAGGGTGAGGGTGGGATCAGCTGCTCTGCCCATGGACACAGCAGTCTGGCTGGGCCTTCTGGTGCTGTTTGTCTGACACACTGAAAGCATCAGTAGCAGTAAAGATATCTCCAGCTGCTGCATGTAGCAGCTTTGACATGCTCTTTAGATTCCCACCAAAACATCGTCACTGTTTGCAGTTTTACTTGGTAGGTGACTCTCTGGTTCTGCCTGTGCCAGGCAGAGCTCATGGACAGCTTCTCTGGCCAGGCTGCAGGCCTGCCTGGGCTACTCTCCTGTCTCCTGCAGGAGGCAGCAGGCTCCATATTTCAGAGTGTGCTGATCCTCTGCAAGCATCAGAGAAGGATTGTTCTGTAATCCTTAAGCCTTTTTGTGTCTTCTGAAGCCATACAGATGTGATGCCAGGTCAAATGCTCCATTCTATTGGATTGGAAAAAGAATCCAAAACTCTGGCATCTTGTTTAAACCAATAATAGTAAAATTCAGGCTAAATGAAACTGATGGATTGCAGGGGTGGATAATTCAGGGCTGGTTTTGGGGGTTTGGATGTTGATATTTTTCTTTTCTTTGTTGTGGAGTATAATAAGCTTTTAGGTGAAAATGTAGGATCACAGAATTGCTTGGGTTGGAAGGGAACTTGGAGATCATCTAGTTCCTGCCCTCCTGCCATAGGCAAGAAAACCTTCCAATAGACCAGTACCTAATGGGCCCTACAAGAAACTTTAGATTAGCTATTAGGAAGAAATTGTTTCCTGTAGGGGTGGTGAGGCCCTGGAACAAGTTGCCCAGAGAAGTTGTGGATGCCCCACCACTGGAAGTGTTCAAGGCCAGAATGGTCAGGGCTTTGAGCAGCGTGCTTTAATGGGATGAGCCCTTGCCCATGGCAGGGGGGCTGGAACAAGATGATCTTTAAGGTCCCTTTTGACCCAAACTGTTCTATGATTCTCTGAAATAACAAGCCAGCACTGGTCTCTCCCTGGTGTTCAATGTCGCAGTGATGGTGTGCCTATGGATGCAACAGAGCTCGGGCTGCTTCCGACGCAGGTGCACCTTCACCCAGCTAAACCCACCAGCACACAGGTAAACCCATCAGCACACAGCCCCCACCCCCGCTGCCTCCAGCGCGGCAGGGGCTGCTCCGGGGACATTTCGGCAGCGGGCGGAGCGGGCGCTGGGTGGCAGCGGTGCGCCGGGAGAGCGGGAGGCAGCCGGGCTGTGCCTCCCGCATCCTCCACCCCTCCCTCCATCCATCCCTCCCTCCATCCCTCCCCGGGCCTCTGCAGCCGAAGAGGCGTAAGGAGCTGTGACCGGGGCCATCGTGAGCCACCGGCACGATTCCCTCAGCCGCTGGGAGAGGCATCCCTGGCCAAGCTTACGTGTCTGTAGATCTCCCTCCTTTCTGTTCATGAGTGAAATGAGGAGCACTGGGTATTTGCACTGCCCATTTTACTTGGCCCAAACCTGCATTTTTTGGTAACTCATTTGTCTCAGCAGCAGAGATGAAGACTAGACTTTGCCTCATGTAAGTCCGCAGAACCTCTCAGCCATTTTGTTGGTGTGCCCTCATGCTGGTCAGGGTGTGTTTAGTCCCAGGAATGGCAGTGATCGTGGTTGTCCTTTATGTCCTACCCGGTGAGGCAGGCTGGAGGAAACCAGAAAACTTCTGAGCCAAACAGTGGTGTGAAGCAAGCAGATGTGGATCTAGACAGCGAGGACTGGCATTTTGTAATCAGATGGACAAACCCAGTTACTGTCCCAAAGCTGTCGAGACACAGCAGTTCTGGATTGTTTTCCCCATTTGCATCCTGCCTAAAACAAGGACTGTTTAACTCTCCTCACTTTTGTTCATAAATAGTCTCAGCAGACACTTCTTCTGGGTTTCTCTTCTGGAAATTTCACTCAGATGCTTCAATCATTGGTACTTACACTCTGTAGACTCCTAATTGTGATGCTCTCACAGTCTGAGACCAGCTCTCCATTTAAGCTGGTGTGTAGATCTTTGTGGGGCAGCAGCAGGGTCATGGGGATCTGGGTGCATGCAATGGGGTGCCGTGGGACAATCCACAGGCACGACCCAGAGGTGACATTTTTACCCTCTGTTGGGCTTCCCCCAAGAAGTTGGAAGAGCTGAATCCCAATTTGCTCAAGTGGGTAGATTAAATCACGTCCCTGGAGCAGGCAGTGGTGAGCAGGGGAAGGCAGGTATCTCCATGGGAGCTGGAAGAAGGTGGTGGGGAACAGTAGGTGAGGAATAGGAGCACCTGGCTGCCACTGCACATCACCCAGAGCTGCTTCAGGCCATTGCATTTTACACTGCACAGTTTAAACAAAGGTGCAAAGAAGAGGAATGAGTTTTGTTCACTTAACTGTCAGAGCTCCTGATTTCCACCAGAGGAACTATGCCATGGTGGAATGGGCATGGGCACCATTCTGCCTTTGCAGGTCTGTCACAGAAAGAAAGACCACAGCATCTCCAAACATTTGGTTTTCTTATAGAAAAAGGTCTTAGTGTGGCCTAAAGAAAAAAATGAGAAAATAAAAAACTTTATGTAGCAGTTTACCATTTTAATTGAAATCCTTCTAAGTATTTTGGTGGAAGAGGGAAAGCCAGAGAAAATGCTGCTGAAATAGAACATTTCATTCAGTGGAAAATTCTGATTTAATTTCTGAAAACATGAAAGACTGCAGTCAAAACAGGAGCTGTCATGCTGCTGAAAAGTCAGCATGTCATTCTTGTCTTAGCGCTGAGATCCTGAGGGGACCCCTCAGCTTCCTTTTCCTGGGAGGTGCTGGCCTTGCTACTTGCCAGAGAGAGGATGGTCCTGGCCTCTAGGAAAGCTGAGGGATACAGGGAGCAAAGTGCAGCTCTAATCTATAGACCCTGTGACTTTCATTTTCCAGGTATTTATATAACTGTTGTAGTATCTCAAGGGTCAGTTTCATTTTCTATCAAATCCCACAGTTTCAGAAAGTCTTGTTTACATCTCAGAAGCAGTTTCAGCATTAGCAGTGCCTATTAACAGTTAATGAGTTAATGAGATTCACTCCAAGACTGGTGCACAACAGCCTTTTCCATGTGTCCCCTCTTGTGCATGCTGATAAACATGAGAGGAGAGACCCACAAAGCAGTTTTGGATGAGGACACTCCAAGTAAAGAGAGGGGGCCAGGAGATGGACAGAGGCAGCCATAAAGTACAAGAAGCATGCAGTCACTTTTAAATCCTGCTTTTTTAGTCCTAATTAAGCTAATCACATAAGATGTGATGCTCTCCCTGGTAAGAGCTGGTGGCACTGCTCTGTGGCACTGCTTGTCCCTTCCCAGCAAATCACGCTGTCCCTCAGCTGACTGAACTGGACAGAGTTACCAGGGTCATGTTTCATGTGCACAAACTGTTCTTCAGTCATGTCCCTTAACACATCAGCAACAGGAACACTTGTCTTCCTCAGGTCTTTAAACATGTTTTTACTTTCTTCCTTATTTTACTGTACAACTTAATTTGAGGCAGGTTGATCTCCTGATTTTGTCCTGGTTGGTTGTACAGACATTTGTTATAGAGGGGATGTTTTTTAAAGGTTTCTGAGCTGTGAACTGTGCTTTGGTAATTCCTACTTGTCAAATATTATCAGCTTCCAAATACTGTTGAATTGAGCCTTCGATACCAAAGGAAAATCCATGTACTTCTCCAAATGAGCACAGGTGATGTGGTTTCAGTGATTTTGTATGGGTTTTATTTATATCTGTACAAACCACATTCATTCTGGGTCTTTAGTCATACAGCAGCACTATATCTAGTAACTGTGGTATCATAAAATCATTGAAAAATCTGAAATGTGGAACTTAACAGAATCTGGGGTGACTGAGTTGGGTTGAGGGAGGTGACTCCCCCCTCTCTACTCCATTCTCTTGAGACCCTACCTGAAGTACTGCAACCAGCTCTGGGGCCCCCAGCATCAGAAGGACATAGACCTGTTGGAGTGAGTCCAGAGGAGGGACACAAAGCTGATCAGGAGGACTGGAGCACCTCTCCTGTGAAGACAGGCTGGAAGAATTTGGGTTCTTCAGCCTGGAGAAGAGAAGGCTTCAGGGAGACCTTATAGCACCTTCAAGTACCTAAATAGCCTCAAAAAGCTGGAAAGGAGCTTTTTACAAGGGCATGTAGGGATGGCTTGAAATGGAAAGAGGCCAGGCTAGATTAGATTATAGATATAGATATAGATTTTGAAATTAATCCCTGTGAGGGTGGTGAGGCACTGGCACAGGTTGCCCAGAGAAGCTGTGGATGCCTCATCCCTGGAAGTGTTCAAGGCCAGGTTGGATGAGGCCTTGACCAGCCTGGTGAAGTGGAAGGCATCCCTGCCTATGGCACAGGAGGTTGAAACTAGATGATCTTTAATGTCCCTTCCAACTCATTCAATTTCATTCTATAAATTAACTGCTGCATCACACTTTTTTGAAAGAAGCAATTGTTATTAATTTACCAATGGACTGACTGGACATGGGGCTGTGGTACAACAGGAGAAAAGGTGTTACTTTGATCCTCTGTGTGATCAGAATTTTGTTCAATATGTCATTCAGTGCAGTGCAGTGGGCAGCCCAGTTCCACCCAGCCCACTCTCCATGCTTTGGATGAAGAGCTATCTTTACCACACCCCCACTGGAGAGCACGGGGGGACCAGAGACAAGCCTCTCACCACAAGTGCCTACCCAGGTCCCTGTCATCCGGCTGAGAGGCCAAATGACATCTCATGGCAGTGCCTGGGGAAGAGCAAGGTGGATGCAGTCGCAAGCCCTGCTTCTGCAGCTACCCAGGGAGCAGGTCAGGATTCATAAGGTGAGAGGGGAGCGGGATCTGCAGCACAGTGGTGGGATGTTTTGGAGAGCATGTGTGAATCTGCACCCTCTGCTCTGGACACAGCTCCACACCTGCCAGCTGAGGCACTAGTGTGAGCTCTTACTACCACTTGCCTACCTGTCCCAAAAGTTGGCATCCTGGGCACCAGTACCATTCTTTGTTGAGCTTGGCAATAAGCATCGGCATGAACTGTTCTCAGCTGCTGTCCCACAGGGCTTTTACTAGCTGTGGATAATTTTTTTGTGACTCAGGGAGGGCTGGTCTTGACAAGTGGTTTGATGCCAGAGCTATTAAAGCTGATGCTACCTTGGGACTGAGACGAAAGACAAGGGGTTTGATGCTAGATCTGAAAGAACTTTATGCTGCCTGCAAGCAGCCTGCTTTAAGCTGCCTGCTGCCTGCTCCTTTATGAGCCTCCAGCCTCATCTGCTGGTGAGTCACTTAGGAGTGTCTAATTCCATGACTCTTCAGAAACAAAACTTCACCAACCAGCTCTTCTGTTTAGAATGGTGTGAGGGAGAACTCAAGGGCTTGGCTCCCTGCAGCCTGGTGCAAAGCTGTGTCAGATGCTTCCTTTCCAGTTTGGTAGGGTTTTCTAGCAGGCTTGCCCTAGTGTAGAGGTTTGGCAGCTTGCAGGAAAACTGACTGGAACATGCTGTTATGTCACTGGAAATCCTGGGTAAGGTATTCACCAGGCATTAGTCAGTAGAGCCCCTGTGTTTCATAGGTAGTGAATAATTTCTCATACAGAGTGATGGATAATACAACACCGCCTGTATTACTGGCCTGTACCAAAGTACTGCCATGAGATCAGTGATTCTGGATTTGCATCTTTCCCTTTCTTGTTCCTCTACTGCTATTCACATCTTCTGGCCCTGGAGTGCCTCTGGTCCTAATGCCCTCCTCTACCACCTCCTCTACCACCCCTGAAATGAGGAGCCTGCTAGAGTGGGAGTGTCATCAAGGAGGAGGGGGAGGATGAGCCAAAGATAATTACACCCGACTCTCCTTCTGGTGTTCTTGGAACTACTGGGTTTTCTCAGCCTTTGAATAATGGACTGGGAAGGTCATTGTGTGCACTGGGGAGAGGGGGTGAGGGCCAGTTTCAGCACAGCCTTGTTCAGCTCCAGGTTCAGGGGAAGTTTCAAGGGACTAGTGTAAATCCAATGGGCAAAGTGAGCTAGTGAGGAGCTAGTGTAGGAAACAGACCAAAAACCTCTGAACCCCACTGGCCTTGCCCTGAAATGATTCTGAAGTACCATGATATGATATTGTCACTGTGAGTGATGCCAGTAACATCTTTCTCCCAGAGAAGAAGGAAATAAAATAAGGGGTCCTGCACTAATTTCAAAGTGGATGCCCTAAATCAGAGTGCACCAAAACGTACATTAGCCCACTGATTCCCATCATGATCAGTGTAATGTCAGTATTTTCTATTACCAGTGTGCTTCCATTGTGCAGCAGTTAAATCTACTTCTACCAAGCTGGATATGCAGGGAAAAGAAACTTAAAGGAGCATTAGAAGAACTAGTTAAGAAAACCAGCTAGCCTAATGCTGAGGTTCTCTATTTAAAAAGCAGCAGTGTGGACGCTTTTAAAAGAGTGCTGTGGGGATGCTTTCCACTTTTTCTCACCCCATTGTATTATTCCATCACTACCCACTGGTAACTTGTTTTGTGCCTTCTTTGTAGCATCTTGCACTGAGTCTGGTCTCCAATACCGAATGGCAACATCTGTCTGTGTCACAAAGTGCTTTGCAGAAATAAATTCTAGTGATGAAAAGGAGAGGATTCCTCTGCAGGAAACCATTAATTGCTTTAAGTGCCCTCCTCATCTACAGGATTTGAATTACAGTTCTGCTCTCCTCAGCCTGTGCCCTCACCATAGCATTGTTATGGGGCTGCGCTGTGCCTTGCAGGCACGTGCTGTAGCCAGGAATGCAGGCAGAGTGAATCACAGTAAGTGAAGGAGTCTGTTTATGTACACTATTAGCTAGTCCTGGACAGTACTCAGATTATTTATTGTTATTAGCATATCCGTCATTTATTTCTTACCCTTGCTATGAAAACCAAGGGTAAGAAATAAAGACTAGGTCCAGTCTGAGATTTGAGACCAAAAAACTGAACTGATTTCCTCCTTCCTCTTTATTATTACAAGGTAGAATAATTTGTCTTGTCACAGCAGGGCCAGGATTTTCATTGGGTCTTGAGATACCCAGTCAAGGGTTCACCAGGCAAGGTTCAGAGTTAGACCCAAAGGGGCCACATCTTGGGAACTGTCTGGATGCTATTCTTGTCCCTTTGCTCTGACCAAGGACTTCTCTGTGTCTCTGTTATCTCTGTGTTAAGACAGGATTATTCTGTTAAACCCCTTTAATACAGGGCTTTGGAAAAGGCTGGAGAAAACTCTTGAAATACTGATGGGAAAACCATGGCAGTTCTCACTTTCTAGAAATGTCCATATATAGCTAAACTTAGGCAATCTCCAAGTGGATTTATTTATTCAAGCAGACTGCATGCTCCACGGCTTTCTCCAACAATACTCCACTCCCTAGGTTTACATTCCCAGGGGCTGAATCCTGAAAAATCAGTTTCGAAGATCTTGTTGTGACGTACCTTGGCCAAAAAGATTTTTTGTGACATATCTTGGCCAAAAAGACATGTTGTGACACATCTTGGCTTTATGGCCTGTGTGTTGTCAGGTCACCTAAAAGGAGCTGAATCCACCAGCACTGTCAGTGTTGCAGACTGGCAGCAAGATGAGACTGGTAACAGGCTTTGTGCAATGTGCACACCACACATGCACAGGTGCACGTGCTGCTGGTGATATGTAGCCCTTTTCAGCACATTTCCCCCAGTATTTCTATTGTTTAATGTATCTATTAATTTTCAGAGAAAAAGTGAGAGGCAGAAAA
The DNA here is from genome assembly GCA_013399225.1 of Rhipidura dahli. Classification (NCBI taxonomy): domain Eukaryota; kingdom Metazoa; phylum Chordata; class Aves; order Passeriformes; family Rhipiduridae; genus Rhipidura; species Rhipidura dahli. The sequence continues at coordinate 846,164 of VXAC01005948.1, forward strand.
CACTGCTCTTTGTGAGGAACTTGAAGCATGGCATTGTGACACCTTTTCCTAGTCTCCTCATGGCTTTGCTGGTGGAGCTGAGAAGCACTTTGGAGCCCCTTGTTGCTGGCTGTTTGAGTCCTGCTGTCATCAGCAGTGCTGCTAATCTGCGGGGGACTGCAGTTGCCAGCGTGCTTTGGTGAGCAGGGCAATCCCCAGGGGTTTAGAAGACGTGGGGTGTGTACAGTCTTCAGGGTGGAGTGCCACAGACATGCCATACTCAAAGTTTGTTATTTACCTGCCTCATACTCAGGCTTGGTGCAAATCCCACCTCCTTGCATATGATGGGGTGTCTGACAGTAGCCCAGCTTGCTCCACGTACTGCCCCAAAGCCCTTGGTGAATTTCTGCCCCCTGCAGCGAGCTGAGGATTGCCAAATTCCCAGAAAAGGCCATCGTTCCCATGCTGACAGAGCAGGGTTTCAGCCCAGTACACATCCCTTTGGAAGATCCTCTCTTTCTTTTGGCAGACAGCCAATGACACTGATGCTTTTGCCCCTGTTCCCATTTCCTCCCTGTTGCTCTGGCTGGCCTTATGCAACCTGCTCACCTGCTGTCTGGAATGACCTTTCTCCTGGGTGGTGTGCAACTCCAGCTCTCTGGTTTTTTCCACAAGATGCTGCCCTTCTTCCGGAGTGGGAAACTCACTCTTCAGCATCCGGATGAAGAGAGCAGAAAGCTGACCCACTGTTTTGTCTCTAACTTGCAGAGTGACTGCCGGCTCTGGTGGCTTCCAATGGTCACCAAATGGCTTTCTTAGTGACTCCAGGAGTCTTTGCAAATTTGCCAGTCCTGCTTCTGGGACTGGGCAGAGACAAACGTAGGCTGGGCTGCTCCACAAGCACCAAGTCTCTGCTCTGTGCAGCTCTGTCCTTGCTGGCAGGACCAGCTCCTTCTCTCACTGTCAATACCGAGGTAAACCTCGAGCAGCTCTGGTGTCAGCACCCAGCCATTGCAGAGCAGAAAGCTCAGTGATGAGATTAGTGCCACCCAGACACAGCCCACGCCCAATGGGCACCACTGGAGCCTCCCTGGGACCTGGCCTGGAGTACTGATCAGATCCAGGGCAGTAATACGAGGAGACAGGATTTTTGGGGCTGCTTTCTCTCCCAGCAAGGGCATAGCTTCTCAATTTATCCCAATTAAAATATAAATAAGGATGATTGATTGAACCAAAAATATTGGATTTGTTTAATCATAGAAATCAGCTGCAGTAGCAACATTTTGTAAACATGCGTCAAAAATAGGCTTCAGTCACCATGTTTGTGTATCACTGTGGCCTGGATTGCACTTGGCCTCCTTCCAGGAGCCCACTTGATATCCATGAGAGATTCCAACAGGGAGGGTATCCAGACTGTGCATGGCCACTGACACTGCTCATTTGACAAAAGGGATTTTCTTCTTCCCTGTTCAAACGAGGGAGATATTTTTTATTTTTATGGTCAGCACTAGCCAAAGAAATGTTCCCCTGTTCAGCTGTTACATGTGAGTCTAAAGAATTCTTGCAAGATGAAATTCAGCACCACAAAGCATTTGATTTTTAGATGGTGTGACTCGACCTAAATACCACCTTATAAACCATAAATAACCTGCTTAATAACATTACAATTTTTGTGGTATCATGTTCCCGTAGCATGGCTTCAGGGTCATGCTGGTTTATTTCTGTGGTCATCTGACTGGATGACTAAATTCTTTTTCAAGATGAGGTGGTCTTTGTAGGTGAGTCTTGTGTTTCCTGATGATAGCTCGTACCCTGGGTTCCCAAATGTTCTGAATAATCGGTAAAAGACATAGGGAAATGAACCACAAAGTGGATACAGGTGCCACCTACCATACATTATGGTCCTTCTGTGGCATGGTGGGAGCCAAATCCTACTGAAGCACTGACTTCTTCCTGCAGGATTCTTACAGACCTCTCAGGAAGTGAATGCACCTTACAAAGTCCACGGAGGACCGGGACCTCTGCATAACAAGCTAATCTCACTTTTGGGGAGTGTACCTAGTAGTGGGAAGCGATTCAAAATGACTAATCAGGAGCACTTGTGTCTCAGCTCTCAGTTCACTCCCCTCTACCACATCTGAAGGTCATCTCAGTAGTGAAGAATTCCAAAATTGGAAATTAGGAGTGATTTGTGCTCATCAGGTTTTAAATGTGGGAGTTTCACATTTTCAGGTGCAACTGCAGGTTTCCGTGCTACTTTGAAGAGATTTGAAATAGACTCCCGAGGTAAAAAACCACACTGTCTTCTTTCCCACTCCCACCTGAACAGGGGGAATGCTGCTTAACCTGCTGGGTCCAGAGCATGAGCCAGATTGAGAGATGAGAAAATTATGTGAAGTGCCTGTGCTGCTGAAAGTCTGACAAAAGGAAACAACCCTGTTCTACTTAGAGAATGTGAAAGGTAAGAAAACAAGGCAGAGAAAGTAATTTCATGTCAAAGTCTTGTCAGGGAAATGAATGGGACTTCATACCACTCTTACTGAGGGCTTTAAACTTCTAATCTCAGGGAGTTTTATTTCTGTAAAACATGGTGATAAGCACAGAAAGAAGGAAAACTCTCCATCAAGTAAAGGTGTTGCACCATCAATAGAGAATGAATACAGTGGGGCTCAATAGTGATACAACAAGGAACTCAATCCAGTGTGAGACATCACAGCAATGAGTGAAATGGGCTTTTAGTAAAAGCTGTTTGGTTTGGGTTTTGTAGGTTGAGGTTTTTTGTTGTTTTGGTGGTTTGGGTCTTTTTAATGTCTGTGTGAGTACTTCTGCGTCCTTTAAATAGGCCACTTGTTCAAACAGACTTGACCTGCCAGTGAAAGCAAGCCAGTGGCTTTTCTTAGCTCAAGGTCTAAACGTTGCCAAGAGGTAAAATATTTATAAGCTTAACACCTGACTGTGTGCTAAATAGCTCTGGCTGATAAAGCTTTTGGTGCAAAATTATCACTCCAGATTAAGACTGGACTGGAAACCCAAAGACCTGGACCGCTAGAAAGGATTCAGGTAGGGTTTAATATGCTTTCAAAAAGATGTATTTAACATATCTTCTCTAAGGTTGTGTAATTCAGCAGGATTAAGGAGTTTGGAAATGACAGACAGGTCTTTTACCTGTATGTAAACAACACAACAGGGATTTTATTTAAAAGAAAATCGCCTAAGTGTTTATGTACAGCATTAAAACACAAATGGGTTTATCTATACCCAATGAGCCTTCTGCAAGCTGGATCTAAATTTAACAGCCTCCACTGGATGGTGGCCCCCTCATTCTAAAATAAATATCCCCCTGATCACAGTATACTTGTTATAAAAGCAAGAGAAAAAAAAATCAAAGCTTGTTGGAGTGATTTGCTTGTTTGGGGAAGTTGACAGAGCATAGTTGACCTTAGACGTGGTGGGGAGAGGGTCAGGGAGCAGGACTGTTTTCATTTTATATTGTAATAAAAATTTCAACATATCACAACCCTCTTGTGTGGGGCTACAGGGGTCACAACCAATTTGCTGAAAAACACTGAGCTATAAAACAGTCTGGAGCCTCTTCTACTGCAGCCCTAATCCCCTAATAAAGACATGGAGATAATCAGACTGTGTCATTCACAAAAGGGCAGAAGTAGAATTTCAGGGCTGTCTCCCATCCACGTTGCTCCCACGCAGGCATGTGCTGTGGAGCCATTTCAGAGCAAGATTCACAGTCACCTGGAGGGATGGAGTCCAGCCATAGCCAAAACCCAAGTCCTGGGGCCTGAGGATGTGTCTGTGGGGTCTGACAAAAGTGCCAAGCAAGGCCATATGTAGGTTGCAATTGGTCCAGGCAGTTTTTTTCAGGTTGGCCCCACCTGAGTGTTGTATGGCTGTGTGGAGCCAGGAGAAAAGCAGAACAGCCAGTGATGGAAATGGGAAACAAGGGGTTCAGGGGCTCAGAGTGCTTATAGTCACATTGAGTCCAGTCTGTGCTTGCAGGAATAATGTGGTGCAGCAGCCCAAGGACCTCTGCCCACTTCTGCAGGCTCAGCAGACCTAGTGCCCGTGGTAAATGGGTGGAGTTGCAGCTCTAAGAGCTTCCTGTGCAAGAGGCACAATTTAGACCCCACCTTCAAAAGCAAGCTTAGCAAGGAAGAAATGAGCCACACACTTTGTGAATCCTTGCAGCAACTTCATGTCATCTTGGTCCAACCCAGCTCCTGAGTGGACATCATCAATTAAGTGTGGCGATGGTGCTGAGCTGCACTGGGCAGTCCTGGCTTGCTCCCTTCCCCAGCACAGTTGTATTGGTAAGCTGAAGAATTCAGCCCCTTGTGCTGGTATCAGCTGGAGCAGTTGGTGCTCCTGGTTCCCAGCCACGAGGCAATGCAGATCCCAGGGTCAAACTGGGCTGCAGCTCTTACTGAAGGGATCTCTCTCACCCTCTACCTGCCCCTTGACCGTGCTGACCAGGCACAGAGGCTCAACCCATGAAATGGGTCTGACTCGCTCCCTGCTGCTCCTGCCATCAGCTGCCAGGTGCACCCCGGCACAGTCCTGCACAGCTGATTGCTGGTAACCAGACCCAGGAGCAAACTGAGCAGTGCCTGTTGCTGTTATTACAGTAAAGGAGACAGCAGGTGCCTTAAGTAACACTGACAGGCAATTTGACAGTCTTTTTCAGCAGGAAACCTTCATATACTTTGCATTTAAGCAACTTTCCTCTCTAGTTTTTGCAAAGAAAATGGAGAAACACACAAGAAAATTCTAGTTCAAACAGTAAGAATGAAAGACTTTTGTGTCAAAGGAGCTTTTAATTGTGTTAGGCCTCATGAAGAGAATGTCCATGATGTTGAAGAAATGTATAAAACAACCATCCTTTGAGGGGGAAATCAGCAGTTCTGATAGTTGAGCCTCCCAATGGCCTCCTGAAATAATAAGACTGCTAATAACCATAATACTTGAAAATAGCAAGTATTAATGTCCTGTGGTACTAGTCATTTATGAGATCTACTCCAAAATACTGCATGCAGTGTGCCCAAAAGGCCGACTCTGACCACACAGGTGCAGTAGGGGCATCTGAGCAGAGCAGGGGAGCTGAGAGCCTGGCTGGAACAACAGGAGCTTGGCTGGCTCACTGCTGCAGAGAAAGTATCCCAGAGTGGATACCAGTGCTTTCTATAAATAAAGCAAGGGCACAACATCAGGGGGAATGGAGATCCAGCTGAGCTAAAGGACAGAGTTGGCAGCAAAATAAATAAAGGACCATGAGTCAATTAGAAAAAAAAATCTTGTAATCAGTGGAAAGAGGTTTTGAGCAATATATTACTGGGTGCAACAGGAGCTGGGGCTAGAGCCATGTTGGACACCATCCCCTTGCATCCTGTCCTTGCAAGTTACAGCCTCCTGAAAGCCCTCTAATGCTGGGTGTGCCTAAATCCCTTAGCACTCTCCCACAGGCATTAAGAGCCTCCAGGGAGCTGTAGGCCCTATGTCACCACATGCCCAGCACTGCTCAGGATGAGCAGCTTCATTCACTGCTCATGCTGAGCCCCATCAGAAGTGGCTGATCACCAGCTGATCTCCTGGGGGTTAAACCAGGACAGCTTCTCACCATGGTTGAGAGCCACTGTATTTTAATCATGACTAAAGGAGGAGGAGACAGTGCTCCATCACTCACATTTTTTAGACAGCTGCTCTATTGATAAATAGGCTAGATTACAGAGCTTAATCCCTGCTGACTGCAGAAGGAACCTGAGCTCCCAGATTTCAAGTCCCCTTTGGGTTTAAATCAGTATTTGTCTTGTACAGCCCAGCAGTTCTTGCAGCCTCTTAATGTGTTTAACGTGTATTTCTTTGCTTCCTTTTGATGGATCTCATTAAATTCTGAATGAGGATTGTGCATAATGTTTACTAACAACAGCAGGGGACAAGACCCAAGGATGCAGTGAGACCCTTGTAGTAGTTTGCTCCTATTACCTATACAGCTCTACTGTGCTAATTTATTTCACCAAGTGAATAGATGGAACAACAGCGATGCAGGAGGTTGGATGAGACCATGTGCAGCCAGAGGCAGCCCTGTGTTTCAGTCTGAGATGGTGTCAGAGTGGGCACAGCCCTACCCGACTCTCCATTTTTCAAGTTCTGCTAACAGTTTGTTTTTCTCTCCCTCTGTCATTTCATTCAATTCTATTTCTGCTTGGTAGTTTGTGCTGCCTAATTTCCTTTTCCCACTGTGAGTCTTAAAAAAACTTATGAAAATTAACAGCTTGATTCTGGCACAAGAGAAATGAAATTCTGTATTTAACAGGTGAATGAGGCACCATCTTTTCTTTTGATGATATTTCTAGTTACAGATTTTCTGTTGAGACATCATTATTTAATTCTTTGGCTAAGTCATAAGCTCAGTGATGCTGATGCAAATCAAAAGAGAATTATTTGAACTTGTTGGTGTTATAATCATTTTAGTTGGAATAGAAGAGAGCAGGATGCATCTACTTGTCTTGAGTACATTTGCCCTGAGGATACTGAATGCAGTGATATCTTGAAAAGATCTTAAAAAAATTCTGAATTGATGACAGGGGAAGTTTAATATTCTGATTTTATATAGCTTGATTGGTTTCAGAAGCAATTACAGGATTTGAAAAATTTTCTTTTATGAAGCAAGGTCATTTCAGTATTTTTTATTTGAACATATCTTTTAGGTTCAATATTAAGTTAAATGGAAATGTAAATGAAATCTGATGTCTTTTAATAGATTTTGCTTTTTAAATAAAGATTACATTTCATGTTTGGAAACAGATCAAGAATTTGCTTGAGAAATACCAGCTTGCAAGTGGTAAGATTTTTTTCCTAATACAGATTAGCTCAGTTGGTGAGAGCATGGTGCTAAATAATGCCAAGGTTTTGGATTCTACATGGGCCACTCACTTAAGAGTTGGACTTGATGGCCCTTGTGAGTCTCTTCCAACTCAGAATATTCTGTGATTCTCGATTTTGTGATCCTGATCATAGCAATGGTACATGGTGCATTGTCAAGGCATACAACCACACAGCTCTGCTCGGTAGTGCATGGTAGCAAAGATGAGAAAGGGTTGTGCTGAGACAAAGGGAAGAGTCTTTTCCTTGCTCTGGCATCAGTGGTTTCAGTGCCAAAAGGTTTTGGTCTGAGTGTTTACTGAGATGACTGTGCTTTGAGATGTTCTGCATAAAAAATGAAGGGGTGTTTTTATAAAAATTTATGTTCTTGTGGGCAGGGCTCCTTATGAGGAAAAAGTGGACTAAATACAGACTGAGGGAATATAAAACACACCTGTCCAGCTTCCTGACAAGTTGGTGCAAAGATTATACTTTAGGATTGCACCCAGGGTGCAGGCAGCAAGTACAAGGCATTATATTGCACAATGGAGACAGGTGAGGTTTCCAACACAGAAATTGCCAACATGACAACCTTTGTACTGCACTTTGCTTTAACATCACTGTTTAACTCCAAAGATTTGAAGTTTAATAAATCTGTGGGCCCAGGTCCTGACAGGCAAGACTGAGATGTATTTATTAGCATAGTTCAGTGTGATGGTCTGTGGAATGGACCTTTCAGTATGGATGGATGCTAAACAGCTCCTCAAGATTTTCTTTAAATGAAACATTTGTCCATCACTGCTGCAGAGATTAATTCAATGGGCATGGCTGTTGGAATAGCTGAGAAAGTACCTGGTCTCACAGGGTTTACAAGAAGGAAAATGAGATATGGGCCCAGCTACAGATTTTCCACTGGGCACAGCATCTGTTCCAGGTTTAGTGCTGTACAAAATGTCTTAGGCGATCTTAGGCATTTGATGTTTTTCATAGTTATAAAGTGTGGAAGTCTGGATTGTTTTATTACTGGGGATGAATGTCTTTGAAGGCAAACTGCAAGAGAATGGTCTTGAAATGTGCAAAACTATAGGGCATGTCTGGTATGCTGCTGACTCTTTTGAAGAGATACTCTGTTGGAAAGAACTGCTGCCAACACACGTGGGAAGGACTGTGCCTCTTGAACCTTTTGCACCATTTTGAGAAGGCTGATAGAAAAGTCAGCTCAGTGTAAGCAAGCAGCCAGGAAGTAGGATTGTGCAGCAACTTAGAGCACATCAATGCATGTATTTGCCCCAGCGCTGTGCTGTGTAAATAGATACCACAGTGGTGGGCACATTACAGCTGAGGGATGGATTAGATGGACTCAATGCATGAGCAGCAGCTGCACATACTCAGTTTCCCAGCTCTGTCCTAAGCTTTTCTGGGGCTGAGTCAACCACTTGTGCACATATGTGTCCTATTATGCATGGTGTTGTTCTCTCTTTTTATTTTTACTGACTCCATATTATTTGCTATAAATTCTGATTTTGCAATGATGAATCACTTCTCTGTCTTCTACATTCTTCCTTCCCCATGTTGCAAAACAGATTTAACTTCAGTCAGTGCCTACTGACATCATCCCAGTTTGCTTTTCTGTTCTGGGATGCCACTCATAAAGGTACAACACTGGGTTTACAGATAGAGTGTGCAAATAGAGGGCTTTATGTGTACAGGAAAGTTACTGCTCAATCATTCTGCTCAGCAGAGGGGAGCTGCAGGGAGCCACATTCCTGGCCACAGCCACAGACCCTGTTGCCCCAGCAGCCTTAGCCATGTCCAGGCAGAGATGGTGGCCAGGTGACCACAAACCTCAAGACCTACCCTGGAAAATACTTCTTTTGCATGCAGAGATCTGCCAAGTCATGGCAAATCAAAATTTCCAAATTTCCTAACACACTTATCTGGGAAAATGTCCCTACCTTTCTGAATATAAGACCTTGCACGGGAGGGGGGGAGAGGGGAATTTTCAGCCTGAAAGCTTCTAAATCAACTGCAAAAAATTCCATATAATTAGTTCAGAGGATAGCTTCAAAATACAAATGCCACAGATAGAACTGGAGGGCTGGGGTTAGATTTCTTCGATTTTTCAGAAGGTGTTTGGCTTTCTTGGCACTGTCCTTTTTTCACACAGTTCCTAATCCTCTCTTTGCATCTGTGGTGCAGTTGTGTGTATTTACTGCAGCATGTGCAGAGGTACACAGATTTTATCTTTTTTTTTTTTTTTTAATCCTCCTACCATTGGAAGTTGTCTCAGCAGTATTTTGTTTAATTGGCACAGCAAAGTGTGTTTTTCCCATATGACAAAAGCAAGAGGTGTAGAGTCCCATGCTTATATCTGGTTGATGTCATTTTAGTTATCTGTAATAGTAGCTTTATTTTGATGTAATTTCATTTGGTTCTCTGATAATATGCATGCTGTGCTGCTAACCTTTCTGATGATCTTTTCCTGAAGAGGCTTAGCCAGAATTCTTGTCGGAATTCTGATCCGTGCACTCCAGATGGTAGAGAAACAGAAACATATACTCCCTACAATTAACTCCTTTTCCTGCTTGCTGCAATTCAGCCTAGCAACCTGCAGAATGCCCACCTGTTTTTTATATTTCATCCATGCCTGGCTCAGTGGTGGACTCTGTGCATCAGGTCCTTTTCAGGTGTATTTGCAATTGTGGATGTCAGTAGATTACCCTGAACCATAAGGGATCAGCAAAGAGTCTTTTACTCACCTCTGAAGAGCTTGAAGTCTTATTGTCTGTTTCTTATCCAACACAGGGTGTTGATCTGGAGCTCAAAAAGGAAAAGTGTTAATGTGTCATGAGAACTTCATATTGCAAGTCAGTGTGCACCATTTGTGTGTCATATGATCTCACAGATCTGAGGCACAGTTTTAAAAATTTCTTGATAGAACATCTGCCTCTGCCTGAAGCAATTCTTGTGCTCCTTGGCCTGAGCACCATTTACTTTGGAAACAAGTAAGTGCAGTTCCACTAAAATAATCAGGAAGGTACTGATTTATAGTACCTAAGGGATCTGCTTGTTCTTTACATAAATAAATGCAAAAATCTGTGTTCCCTGCCCTTTTGTCAGTTTTCCAGATGGAAATTGTCTGGAAGTAGAGTTTTAACTATATGAACAATTTCTTCATAGGAAGAAAGCTGGAGAAAGCCCATATCTTCTGCATTATTTTCCCCAGCTGTTCTCTTTCCACACTAATTTGTACCTGTTATCAATATCTCAGGTAAAGGACTTCAGTCTTTACCCAAGTACAGCGAATTTCTAGTAAAATATCTGTTCATATGCACATATACACACAAAGAGAGTCTTTATTCATGTGTCTGTTGACAGAAGGTCAGAAGAGACAATAAGATTTTTTCATAAATAACAAAATACAATTACCCTAGGGAAAGAAAGGTTGGTAATGCCTGGTTGATCTATTATTTCTTTGCATATTTATGTGTGTTATTTCTAGTGTATTATGAGACCTTTGGGGGTTTTGGCTGATGGCTTTGTCCTCACTCACTGTGACTCCATCAGTTTCCCTGGTGATGAACCAGTATACCTGGGCATACCATGAAACAAATACTAGTTTCCATGCTTTGTTACACAGATGTGATGCAGAGAAGAAATCTGATCCTCAGGCCAAACATGTGGTATGGATTGTGATTACAAAGATCAGTAATGAGGACAACACCCTTCACTTACTCCAGTGGTTTCTGATAAATCCTCCTTTTTCCTCCTCTTTAAAAAACAAAAATACTATGAAATACTCCATTCCTCTTCATATCCTAAGCAATGAACAAATAACCACAAATATTTCATAGAACTAGTGAAAATTTACACTATCAGTCACTTTTTTTTTTTGAGATAGGAAGGAGTGTTTTGGTTCTTGCCAGACACAAACGTGTCTCAAGCTCTGCTGCTGCCATGTGCTGCACAGGCTGCCCCAGTGAGTCTCCTGACACATTCAATAAGAGCTGCTGCCTGAAGAAGTGAAGTCTTGGTGCATGTATGAGGTTTTTTTTTTTTTTTTTTCCTTTGGCTGGGTTTTAAAGCTAACCACAGTTTCCTGTACAACCTGCACTCTGTGTTTCCAGCGTGCCCCAGTGTTGTTTCCATGTGACTCAGATCTGGGCTGGTGTTTGCAGCCTGGCTTTCCCCTCGGGCCTGACCCACAGTCAGGGAGTGCAATCCCCACTCCTGTGCTCCAACCATGTGTAGGTCTTCACTGGCACACAGCAAGAGGCTGTCAGCAGGATGACAACAATAGCAGGACAGTGTGCTGTTTGAGGCTCTGGGACATGTTGCTTCAAAATGTCAGGGAGATAGATAATTTAGCAAGATTCATATTTGGGTTCAGTGTTATAGGAAAACAAGACTAGTAAGGAGTAAATTATCAAAGAAATATTTGGAAGGGTGATAAAGTGCTGCGTTTTGAAGATTTAAACCAGTCGTCATGAACTTGCATGATGTCTCTGAGGGGAACTATTTATCCTCACCAGTTTCCTGCAAATGCTCCCAAACTACCATTGTTAGGGTCAGCCTAGAAGGTCCACTTAAGCTGACCAGTGGCCTGATTGATTTTTAGGTGCCAAGCCACAGAAAATAAGATTATATCAGAGGTTAATCGATGACACATAATAGTGACCACAACTGATGTGACAGACATGATGTACAATTGGCAGAGAAAGCAAAACCATTTTCACGAAAAATAGAATGTGGCAACCAAGAAATGACTCAGTCTTTGCAGCATTTCAGGGAAAATATCTTTGACATCCTGCATGAACCCTCTTCACTCACATATAGTGTGAATAGTTTAAGACACCTTATCTTGTCTAACAATCTCAGGTCAAAAGGAAATCACTCATTAAAGGAAAAAATTATGAACATGATTTAAACACTTTTGAAAGGTGCTGTGCTGGCATGCCTGTGCTTTGGTATCCAGAGAGGAAGCTTAAAGCAGATGGATACATTTCCCTGCACTGGCATGGTGTTGTTCCTTGCTCTGGTCCCAAAGGACTGTCCCACCTGAGGGTGAGAGTTTGGCTGAGGAGAGCAGACAGTGCCCACTGCAGCCCAGGATGTGATTGACCAGCCTGCACAGGCTCCCACCAGCTCCTGGGAATCTGTCAAGTACCAGCCCCCTCCATCTGGGCTGGACCAGCTTTAGCCTAGTGACCCAGGGAACTGTCTGTATCCCATTTGTAGTGCCTTGAAACAAAACCCTCTCCCTGCTGAGCTGCCACAGGCACTCCCCCAGTGCTTGCTCAGCAGCCCTGCACGCTGCCCTGGTGCTCTCAGTGCCCCCTGATAACCAGCTGATTTGCACAGCTATCAGCCTCTCCACTTGGTGGTCAGCAGCATTCAGCGTTCTGTCTCGTGCTGGTGACCTGCCCTCTGCCAGGCTCTGTCTCCAGGATGGAGCTGGGGCCCTGTAAGGATGTTTCCACAGCAAGGAGGCTGCCAGCTCCTGTAACCGTAGGAGAACTCAGCTGTGATGGCCATCACCCACACGTGCCTGAGGCACCTGCAGCCCCACCAAACCAGGTCTGGTGAAAACACCCGAACCTTCCCCTGTCAGCAGGGTGGGTCTAGATAAATGCCAAAGAACAGAAGCGTGGCTGCAGCTCAAGTACAGAAAATACATTCTGCTTATTGTTACAGCCCTCAGTGACATCAAAGCAGCTTGGCTGAAGTTCAGCTCTTTACTCCAACCCTCATCTGTGCTGTTCTGCTGTTCTCATGCATAAAAGTGTCAAACAGATTTTCCATCTCACTTTGTGGTTTTGACACTTGTAAACCAGACATGTTTTTTCCTGGAGCTATGATCTCCAAACACAGCTCAAGAAAGATAATGATATTTAGTTTGGAGGTCAGGGTCTACCTGACTTGGCCATATTGATTGGTGTTCTGTGGCCCATGTATGTAGCAAGCTACTTTTTTACTGTGGTAGAATCTGTCCTCTTGTTCACTTAGGGTAGGAGTTTTAACAGCCACTTAATCCTGCTCATAAGGAATGAGTGATCTCTCACTTCAGTGGGGAAGAAACTCTTCACAATTGCACTCTAATTTACTTATTCACATCAATTTTTAAGATTATCTGGACTGTCATACTTATATTACTCTGAAAAAGCATTTACTACCTGGAAAAAAAAAAGCAAGAACAGAAACAGAAAAATAATTTTTCTGTCTTGTTGCTTTTATATCCTGTAATGTCACTTTCTACAGTATGTTTGTGACTCTTACTATTGCACTGTCTGCTTACCAGTTGAGTAGATAGAGTACAGAAGTCTGCTGAGTTAGGTAAGTGTACAGTTATTTTTAACCGAGTTGAACATTACATGTTCCTATGGCATGTTGTGCAACAGATATACACTGGTGTCATGACATTCTGTCCAGACACTTGTCCTAAACTTAGCTCTAAATTTAACCTGAGATGTAGGGCAAATAATTAAATGTCAGCCTTGTGAATCAAGCCTGTTGCTTTGTGATTTGAAGTTAAAGGAGGCATAAACCCCTGCTCCTGCTGTTGCATGCTCAGTCAGTGCAGGACGAGGAAGCTTTTTCCATGGCAAGATAAAGGACAGCTCATTTGACCATGGCTTCAGGTACTGCACTTATTACATGGGAATTGGACAGCACACAAAACCAGCACAGGGTAAATAGAGGTGGTGGTGCAGTGTCCTTTAGCACAGCCTATTCTGGAGCTTCTGCTGCTCTTGTCTGCACAGCAGCCAGCTGTGTCCCAGGCCTGGCCACCTCATCTCTGGCCCAGCATAGCAGGATCAGTGTGGAGGACAACCTTTCCTGCTGCTTTCAGTATCTGAGCCCCATGGCAGCAAACTCACTTCCAGCTGGGTTGGTCAGAAGCAACCTCCAGCATCCAAGCCAGGGGGGAGCCCATCTTTCCAGAGCCCAACCCATGCACATCTCCCTGGGGCTGTGCACAGGAGGGTCCTGCTCTGCCTTGCTGCTCTGCTAGCACCTGCCTCAGCTTCACTACAAGCATATAGGGAGCTGTAACTCCTTGAACTTCCTTGGGGTAAAAGTTATGGACATTACTGCAAGCTGCTGAATTTAGGTAGGGACATTTTTTTTGTTTCTAAGGTCTGTTTCTCTGTGGCAAGAGTAAAGCAAAGACCAGAGCCATATGCAGAAAGCCTCTCATGTTATTGCAAGAAGAGAAGAAGAGCAATGCAATAGGTGTTATTGCACACAGCAGGCACAGTAGTTAGAAACAAATCAGTCTGAAAGGAATTAGAGGGTACAACAGAAAAGCTTCAAGAGAGATTTGTTAATAAACTATCCTAAGAGACTGAATGGAGAGGTAAACAGCCATGACATATATCCAAGGACTCCTTTAAAAAACCTGTGGAAAAGTTGTTTTCCATAAAAATTGGTTTCATATTTCATCAATTTGGAGACACTGTTTTTCCCAGGACCTTTGCTGTTCACAGCAGCTTGTGTCTCAGGTTGCCCTTCTCATCCTCCTGTTCCCCTTCAGGAGCCTCAGAGCATTGGGATTGCAGCAATATCTCTGAATTTTGTGGATTTTGTAAAGGTCATGGTAAAGGCGAGTCTTTCATTAGAATTCTTACTAACATACATTATAACTTAAGATAAATGATATTTGCACAGCAAAGAGAACTAAATGATAATGTTTATGATTTCCCTTTTCCTCCAAGGAACATGTATTTGTTTATGCAGTCTTTGGGTTCACTTCCTATTAGATTTTCATGTTCCCTCTGACTAATTCTTCTTTCAGGCTGAGTCAGTGGATGTGACCTTATGGTGACATTTGCAGAGTGGCACTGACTGTAGTAGCTGCCCACTCTTACAAAGCTCACTGGCAGGGCTGAGTCATCGGGTACCTGAAATGGGTCTTGACACCTGGATACTGGAATCATGTCATATTTCCAGAGGAGTGAGGACTTCATTTTGGTTGGGTTTGAAAGGGAAAAATTTTCTGTGAGGAGCCACTGTGCAGAGGTGGATAGTCATACACTGAGCTAAAGGCCACCCTGACTCAGGGTGTGTGTCAGCAGCCCCTGAAGTGGGATATATTCCTCCTCAAAGGGGAATTATAATCATGGTAGAGTGATCTCAAAACAGCTACACCTTTCCAGCAAAGAAGTATTTGGGCAGCAAAGTGAGTAAGGAATAATGTATATCATATTCATTACTCCTGGGCATGTGTGACATCCTGCACCTTTCCCCATACAAGTGCCTCTGTCTCCTTGCTTCTCTAAGGGTATTGTGGCCAAAGCAATCATTAGTTCTTGCAAAGAAAACTGAAACCATCTTCTCTTGTGGGAGTTTCTTTACTCTTGTTATTTTAACGTGGGTTGTGTAGCAGGAGGCACAGGAGAGGTGCTTGTGCTTCTGGTGCTCACATTTAATCTTTGGGACTGCCTGATGGAAGCACAGCATGGCAACACTGAATGCAAAGCTCTGCTCACTGGATGTCATGGTGAAGGATGTGTACTCTAGCTCTGTGCTCTCTGGGAAATACACTTCTTTCTGCAGTAAAAATTTGAGACCAGATCTAAGTAACAAGACAACAGTTACAGGTAATTGGTGCACAAAGAGATACGCTGTCCTGAGGCAAAGTATTAGGAGGATTTTCTGTCCAGGAACTGTCACTGTCAGAACTAGTCAGTATTTTCTTCCTTTCAGAGCAGCCACACATGTGCCAAGTGTTTGGATGCAGCAGAGCTAGTCACCATTGGTAGATACAGGTAGACAGGTTGTGCTAATGTCCATTCTCACCTGCACTTCATCACGTGAAGCACATCTGTGGCAGCTCTGCACACAGAATGAGTCACTCAGAAGCTCACCCGTCTCCTGGGATGCACAAACGAACTTTGTTTTTTCCTCCAGCCTCAGCTGCCAGATTCAGCTGTGTGCTTAGTAGAGCTGAAGGGCTTAGTAGTGTTGATGGGCTACTTAATTCAAATAATGAAAGTAGAGACAAAGGAAATAAATTTTAAATTTTCTTTCCTAACCTGGCTTCTGCTGGCTATTTTGAGGAAATATGAGGAAGAAAACAAACTTGCTGATTATTTTGCCATTTGTTTTCATGTGGTCATCCTCTTTTCTCCTCCCAGATTCAAATCTCTTTTACTGTGTCCTGTTTGTGAGGCCCTAGCTGACTCCCCCATCAGCATCAGCTGGCCATTTCCATCACTTCTATTCTGAGACAGCAAATGGATCTAACATGCAGTGTCTGAGTTTGAAATGTCCCAGAAAATTGTGTAAATTTACATATTTGTTTTTGCAGGTGACATTTGTAATCTATTGAAATGTCTCAGGGTTAAGCTGAAAATGCAGATCTGTAACTTACATGCCCCAGGGGAAATATTAGCTAATCTGATGCAATGCTAATAAATCATGATTGTTATTATTGTGCTTTGGATGTGTTGTAATAAAGCCACAGCATTGTTTTATTGGGAAAAAAAATCAACCCCCAAATGTATGATTTCATTTCTGAGTAGTATTATTTCTGTAATTAAAATTCAAACTTATATGAGGTCTTCCTCTGAGGATTTCACAGATACTAATTAAATAAGGTCTTATTCAGCAGTCTCTATCCATATAAGCAATCCCGTTGGCTTCCCATCTGCAGTGAATTTTGGACTGTTCTCTGAAGTTAATGCATTTGATTATTTCCACTTCACTAATGTAGAAAATGATACACAGAGGAGTTATATGATTTACTCAAGACAAAAGGGAGAGTTAATGGTATCTGAAAATAGATCTTCTGAAGCAGAGTCCCGTGCTTTTATTGGAAAATGGTGCATCAGCATTCATAGCAGTTTCAAATACATCAAGGGTGCACAGAGCTCTGCAAGGAAGCCCAGGAACATGGGAGGGAAGGAAATTGCAGAGTGCTTGCTGTGAATGGCATGGGGAGCTACCTGTAATGTTCACAGCTGACGGGGATGTTGAGCCCCAGTGTCCTTGTCATAATCAAACAGGCCATCCTGGAAGACTCAGACACCTTTGCCTTTCTTTGCAAAGCATGAATCTCCATCACAATACTAGCAAATTTTATTGAGCTCAGTGATCAAGGGTGAGAGATTCCCAAAAAACAAGCAGAAGTGTTAAATGTGGGAGATACTCTTGGTTTTAAGCCAAGGCTAATTACAATCTTGAAATAGTATCAAGGATAAAAAGCACTGGGTGTTGTTTAAAAGTCACAGAGGGTTGGCTGACATCTTGTCAAGGGCGTAAGAGTTTCTCACACTCCTGGTGATGACATCCAGAGCTCCTTTGTCTGTCACAGTTACTGCTGAATGACCTTTGGACAAAACAGTCCTAACACTAGGTATGAGGGACAGATAGCTTTTCGGACAGCCAGGAAGAAAGATGTGCCATGTACTCACCACTGTGTCATGCTGGAGTGAGATGGATTCAGGAGCAACCATGGAGAGGGAGTGATGCTGGTCCTGAAAGACTAAAACCAAAGCAGCTGAGCTGAAAGGAATCATGTATTAGTGGATGATATGGTCTTTCTAATCCTTAGATGGGGGTGTTCATGCATTGACAGGGTGCCTACAGTGAACCTGAGCCTCCACAAGGTACCCAGAAAGGATTCCAGACCTACTTCCATCTAGGCTTTATTCTCCATATAAGAAATGTTTTGCCATGGGAATGAGTGAAGTGGAAAGTGAAGAAAAATGCATAGGCATAATTTTGATATCCTATTATAGTTTTCCTTTGTTCATTGTATTAGCTGGACAAACACATGGAAACCTTCCCAAAGTGAGTATTATTATTCCCATGATCCAGACGATCCAAGTGTCAGTTCTCCTATATGTACCCAGCTCTCTTCTTCTAACTCATCCCTGGATCAGTGCTATCTGCTCCTCAGCCAGCTTGCCCTCCAGATGTGGGGAAGATGGGTACCACTTCACATTTATGGCCTTGAGGAGTCTGAGAGAGAATCTGTTGTTCACATTTAGGTGGTATGGGAGCAGTCCTTTTCCACTAGTAAGCTCTTACAAATACTGCTTGGAACAGGTTCACAAGTGCTATTGTCATCTTTTGGAATCCTGAAGTCTCAACCTTGCAGCCTTAAAAATGTATGAACAACTCTAACACATCTGTAAATACCCATGTAATATTTGGCTGTTTTGTTTAATAAGCATCAGCTAAAACAAAAGTAAATGGAGATCACTTCTCCCCAGGCAAGCAAAACTCTCCAGGACTGCATATTTTACTTCAAAATTATATGGCAATTCTTTTTCTTCTTTAGGTTCCAGAAACATAACCATATATGGTCTACTTGTCAGGGACAATAAATAATGATGTAATAGAAAGGTCAACTTTGTGTCATTTAGCTACAGGATGTTGATGAAGTTCTTCAGATAATGCAACAAAGAAGAACTTTAGGATTGGTACAAGTTTCTGCTGTGCATCTTCAAACAGGAAATCTGAGATTGGGAACAACTTATATTTTGGCTTGTATTCGCTGATCATGGGGTGATCCAGAAATAAACTCCAGGCTTCAAAGCGAGCGTGTTTCAAAGCTGTCCTGCAGTTGATCGAAACATCCAGGCAAAGCAGGGAGACAAATACCAGCGAGGATTTTCTGAATTAAGACTTAACCAAGGAGATAACCCATCTCAACACTATTATTACCCTTTTATTTCAGAACAAAAAGGTAATGCAAATATGCATGCTTTGAACTTACTTAGTACTTTCAATCTCTCAGTTCATTATGTCTATGCAAATATTTATTCCTACAGCAGTTTGTAACCTAACACCCTAACATAGTCTTGGGAGCTTTGTGGTTTGCTTTTGTTTGTTTTGGGCTTGGGGTTTTTTTCAAATATGCCATAAAACACTGTCTGGTGTTAAGCAGAACAGTAGCTCTGTCATTTCCTCATTTTTCTTTTACTTGCAGGTGATGCTTTTATCTTTGTCCCTAGAATATCTTTCTCAGAAATCAATGCTGTAGCTACAACATACTAAGGTAGAATGTAGCATGCAAGGCACAGTGTGAAGGAGAAAAATGACATCAGCAAATCATTTAACTTCTAAATTTCTAGTTGGTTAGACATGAAGCGAATATTGCACTGCTTGCTGTGTGAATGAATACACTCTGGGAAGAAATAAAAGCTTTCAGGTGTATGATTTCCAGCAAAGAATTTGCGCAGAATCATGATTTGGTGGCATCAGGGCATATGCCATGCTGATAGGTGACCTGTTTTGACAGCTGAGTCTGAAGAAGGGGATTTGTTTGCTCAGAGGATTCCTTCGAGAAGCCTGGCTTTGCTCCTTCAGCACTGGGCTAGAACTTGAGTGGTTTGCATAAGCTGTCACTACAAAGAATCCTTGCCTGCTGCCACAGACAGACAGCATGAGGTGTCATCCTTCTGATGCCTCAGCTCTTGCAGATCTGATGGGCACTGAAATCTTTCTGGTTTTGAAAAATCATTTGCTTCCTTGCAATAGTTATCCAATATAACACCCTTGGAAAACTGCAAAAGTTTATCAGGAAACTGACCTAAAATACAGCAAAAATGTGAGCACTTTAAGTGCTGCAAGCTAGTCTGGTTTCCATTGCCCACAGAGGATCTGTCCTGAAAGGTGCTGCAGTAAGAACTGAAGGAGAGGCTCAGTTTGCTGTGAAGACATCCAGCCGTGTTTTCCTTCCCCCATGTGTGCTCCTGCTGCAGAAGTAAAGACAAACACGTGGAAAGGCAAACACGGATCTGCAGAAGCAGGGGCTCAACCATTCCTTGCAAAAGGCAAAATGATGAAGCTGCTCCTCTTTTTTCTATTTTGCAGCCTCCAAAGACTTGTTTATGTTTTTACAAATGTGGTTTATAGCACCCTGAGCCATAAATAACAAGGTTCTGTATTTAGTTACAAGCTGACTGTGATAAACTCTGCGCAAAGGCAGGCAAAGTCTGGCTCTGTTCCCTTAATGATTTTGTCACTCACCTGCCATCCTTCTCTGACAGAAATAAGTAATTCTGCTAATTCTGCTGCCTGGGATCTACTGAGGGTGGACAGGCAGCCTTGCTAAGCTTTTCTTTAAAGAAGAGCTATCAGTGGGGACCAGTTGTTTCAGATGCTAATGACATTGAATTGCACGGTTCTGCATGTTCAAAGCCAGCCGTAATCCTTGTTTATTTATGTTGCATCAGGGATCAGAGGCCCATTCTCCTAATCACTGTATGTTGACAGAGCTTGTGGTTCGAATATAATAGCAACCTAATTGTGTTTGTCTCTGGCTTCTGCCATCACGTAGGTCTACTATCTCCTAGTCCCCCTTGTGGGCAGTACCTTTGGTTTTGGAGATCTACCAGGTACAGCTGCTCATCAACACAGGTTAGAAGGTGGCAGCATGTCCTCCTACAAGTATTTTATTTCCAGCCTTACCTTCTGGTCACTGGATGCAGCTAAGTTTCCTCTGTATGGCACAGGCCTGACTACTGCATCTGAATTAAAAACTCTCACTCAAATCAGGATGGCAAAATTAAAATCAGGATCAGACTCTATGTGGAAATGATGGTAAATTTAGATTACAGAAGATCTCATCAGACTGGGCTACTAAATGGCAGCACAGAGAGCAGAATCCCAAGACATGTCTCTGCCAAGAGAGATCACTAATGAAACCACCCAGACCTGAAAGCAAAGCATTTTCTAGGGAATAACAAAGGCACTATACCCACAGCTTTAAAAATCGGGTTCTGCTGTCCCAGTAGATGCTGTGTGTTACCTGTGTGTGAGGATGGACTCTCAGGCTGCCAGAGAAATGTAGAGTACAGCCAAATGTTAAAATATTCCCCCAAAACTTAAAGTTAGGATGAAGAATAAACCCAGCATTTAACATTTAAATCTAATTCCAATACTTTAAACCTACACTAAGCTGGCTTAGAGCAAGGAAATAGATTCAAGTTGCATTTAGAAAGACCACTTTGGCCAGACCTTACTAATCCAGACTTGTTCAAGCATTTCTAGCAACAAAGATTGAGTTTTCTCACACCTTCCTTACAGCAGGTGGAAAATATTTAGCTCATAGCACATTAGCCTTGTGAGCCTTCCAAAGTGTATGGTTGGCAGTTCACTGATGGCCTCAGATGGGGTAAACTTAGCCCTGCTGTGTCAGCTGAGCAACGGCACTGCCAGGTGATGCCACTGAGCCTGGCCCCAGGGAAAGAAGGGTAAACTGAATCAGGCCGTGGTGCATTAGCCTCCAGTCAAGGGCATGTGCTCAGCCTGTTACTGCAGCTCAGCTGCCTCACTGCAGCTTCTTACAGACATTACTCAGACCAGTGCCCCTGTCCTGGGGTCCTGCAGCTTCAAACAAAAGCAACCTCAGGTGGAAGGGGAGGGTGGTGGCTCTGCTGTGCTCCGTTCTGCAGGGCTATAGAGAAGAAGGCACATGTCCTACCTCCTGCCAAATTCAGTCACAGGCAAACTGCACACACATGCTTGTCTGAGCAAGTGGAGACGGGAGGGGGATGCAGGAGCAGCTCCAAGCCTGGCTAGAACACTCTCTGCAGGGGTTCAAGGCAACCAAGGCTGTCCCTCGCTCTCAGTAAGGACCCAAGATGTGACCCCCATACCTTCATCGTGTTTGTGCAGTGCCATGAGCAGAACTGAAAGCTTTCTCTATTTTGAGCCCTATGAAGTTTCTCCCTGCAGGATGAGTCAGTGAGGGGAGCTGCAGCCAACACTGTTGTTTCTGCACTCTATGGAATTCCTGTCAAAATATTTAGATTAGTGAGGCTCACCAACATGCATAAGAGGTTCTCCCTTTTCTCTGTGAGTGGGTTGGACCTGGTTAACCCCTGAAAAGGATGAGGATGAAATAGGAGTGGTCCTCACAAATTTAAAATCTTCCCTTTTGCTCCCTTTGGCTTAAGGATGTGTGAAACAAAAGGAAGAAGGGGAAGAAGGTCCAGAAGTGGCTTTATACCTAGATCCATTTGGGATGTGGTGAAGCAGCTGTATCAGTTAGCATCTCTGTGCCAGGGTGTGGAGTCGTGTTGGCAGAGGTCTCCTGTACAATCCTTAAAGCCCAGGCTGCCACAGCAGGCACTGCAACACCCAGCTCAGAAGCACAGCAGTGATGGATTCACTGCCATGAGGATGCTGGCAATGGGACTGGGGAGGATGCAGAGGAGGGGTCTGTGCCCCAGGCTGCACTGGTGTGGGTTGCCCTCAGAGAGGAGCAGTTTCATCTCCATTCTTGCCTTCTCCAAGGCTTCACTGTGCATCACCTCCATTAGGAGCTTAAGATCAGATTCTGCCCTCTCTGCTGACGGGTTTGTTTAGGTTTCTGAGTCACCACTGGGGCCGGGTCCCTACATTCAGGCACTGCAGTGCTGGATGCTGCAGACGAGCCTTCCAGCTCCAGCCCGTGGACTCCACACATCTGCAGTTACTACGTGAGTTCCTAGGCTGAGCGACTATGTAAGTACTGCCCAGCATGCCAGGGGCTGAGCAAGCTAGGCAGCAGCAGAGGCTGCTGGACAAACAAAGCTGTGCCGTGGTTCTCAGCCAGTGCTGGCTGGAGAGCAGCCAAAGGCAGGTACTGGAGCAGCGGGGGCACAGGGAGGCTGTCTGATGCCTGGGCTTGGATCCTTGGGACAGTGAGGGTCACAGCAGAGCTGAGGCACCCACTGGAGAAGGGAAGCAACAGCAGCCATGAGAGATCTGGATGAAAATTAAAAAAAAAAAAAAAAAGAGGGAGACAGGAAAAAAAACCACCAAAATTGGGTTGCATTATTTACAGCAATTAAAGATTTTATTTTGGCATTTTTCATGGCTGTAAAATACATCCTTTGTTGTTAAAAGTCATAATGTCGATCTGAAATCTGCTGAGCTTCCCTTTACCCTGAAGTCTTCCCACTTTAGAGCCCGAGGTAGCTCTAAACCCACTGATGTGGGAGACATCACCATCTCTGAAGTGAAAACCCTAAATCCAAGGTTTTAAGTTACTTGACTGATTCAAGCTCTTGCAATTTCTTCAAACTATATTTGGGCAGTTGCTATTTCCTCCAGGTCAGGACTGTCTCTTGGCTGTGCACACAACAGCAAGGGCTGCTACAGCAGGGCACTTTCCTGGTGTGAGGCTTGTGGCTTGCTGGACCCCTCTGCCCTCGGTGTCAGTGTGAGTGCCTAGGACACCAGGCTGACCCGGGTACCCAGGGGAGAGAGCAACTGTACAGGGAAAGGGAGCTGACAGCTCCCTGGGGCTCCTGCTGAGGCAGCTCCTGAGCAGTGGGAAGCTGGGTGGTTCTGCTGTCCTCATGCTCATCGCTCTGCCAGCTGGCCCAGATGAGCAGGATCTGATCCTGGGCAGAGCAGGGCTGTGTGGAGCTGGAGACCAACCTTGCTGTGGCATTGATGGGACAGGGACTGGCAGCCACAGGGTGGGAGCAGGCAGCTTTTTCAGCAACCCCACTGGTACACTTAGGTAGCCCCTTGCCTCTCTGCACCCGGGGGACATGACTCCATAGTCCCCTCCTGCTAGGTCCCTGTCCTCCCCTGTCACATCCATGTCCTCCTGAGCAGCTGGTTCCCACTGCTCCTCATCCCAGTGCTCCCTGGTATTTTACTCAGTGCTTATAAAATCAAACCTATTCTGCACTGCCTGTTAGCTCCTTCAGAGAGGCAAGCTTTTCCACCTCTTCCCATAAAATAAACCCTTGGCTCTTGAACACTGATGGCCAGCATGCTCTCTGCTATCCGAATGACATCCTGCTAGAGCACTGGACCATTCATAGCATTAGTACTTCCCTATCACTGCTGGAAATTCTGCAGTATCTTGAATTGTCTTTGCCTTTTAGAGTCCTGCAGTGGTGGTTCGCAGTCATTCTGTGATTGCTGAGCGTGCCCAATTCCCCTTTCTCTCATTTCCATCTCGCTCATGACTTTGAACTTTGTTCTGTGAAAAAGCAAAAAATCAGAAGTGAAACGAGCAGTGTGGTGCTGCTCTCCTCACTGAGCAAAACAAAGTCACTTCAAAGCATAGTTTTGCATGTTGCTTGAGAGATCTCCAGATAAGGTGGAAAAAATTACAAAGCCTCTTTGCACTTCATGGTGGAGAACCTGTCCTTACAGAAAACTAGCAAAGAGACAAACCTCTTCCCTTAATTTCCTGCAATTACAGCAAGAAATAAAACCAGTAAAAAGAGACATCTATTGGTCTTTAAATAAAGTTCAAAAATGTATCTCTTTAATCTTAAGGGGATTTCCTTTACCTATTTTCCTCTTGAGATGTGGTAACCAGAATAAGCAGATAAAAACTTGCCTTGCTTGCAGCAACTCCCCATTTTTTAAACACCAGCTAAACCAGTTATTTCTGTGTAATTGAAAGGAGTTAGTTCATTAAGTTTACATGCAGATTTTAGCTGATATTGTTCTCTCCCTGGTGAAGGATTTCTGAAGGGTTTTCTGCTCAGCCTAATTAAGAGGCAGACCTGAATGACAGCACTCCATAGCTGAGTTTTTTCCAGATTTTGATGACCACAATTTCGTTTTACAGGAAAGCAAAGAATTATAAAAATGGCTACGACGGCAGCAAACACTCAAAGACAAACGATCGGCTGCGAGGAGTACAGTCTGTACAGCAGCCTGAGCGAAGATGAGCTTATAAAGATGGCCATCCAGCAGAGCTTGGAAGAGGATTCAGCGGGTCAGCCAGCAGCCCAGAGCCCCCAGAAGTCGATGGTGGCCCGTGCTGGTGAGGTGGCTGCCCCGAGTCGTGCCAGCCCCCACAACCCTCCCTACCGCATCTACCCCTGGCAAAGGTAAGCGAGCGCCAGCCCGAGCTGCTCCCCAGAGAGCCCTGCCCGGGAAGGGAAACAGGCTCCCTGTCGGTGCACGTGCTCTCTAATTAGCTCTGCCAGGCGGCTCCCCTGCGAGTCTGTCATTAGTGTCAAAGCCAGAGTCTGCTATAAATCCAGTGAGGTCAACAATTTACAGGCTCTCAGCGAGAGGAGAATTTGCTTGATGTTGTCCATTTTAAGCAACAAATAAAACATATAAAGGGGCACAGCTACAAGCTTTCCTGAACAACAGAACCCTCCCAAGGCCAGCTGCTCCTTTCCCCCACTGTATGCCAAGCTTTGCCAGAGAGGGAGCAAAGCATTTGTTATGGGAAAACATAAGAGAGGCACAAAAAAGTATGAATATAAACCAGTGTGAGCTGACTACTGGTTAAATACTTCAGTTTTTAAAGGATGTGGCTATTTCAGATTAGTTTGACTTCAAGCATGCCACTCAGCCAAGAGCAGCTCCAGACACCAAATTGTGGCAGCATCCCCCTCCCCTGCAATGCTGAGCTGTGATCACAGAGACCTACTGACAGCTTCAAACCCAGATATTGCTCCCCTTTCATTTTACAAAAGGCAGGTTTCTCAAGGATGAAGGGAATAGATTCCAAAGTCACCACCAAAACAAGGAAGAATAACCTTTTAATTTTAATAAACTGAGAGCTACAAAAGTTCTGTTCCTCCTTCTTTTGCATAACTCCACCACCTTCTGATGCCTTGCTCATTACCACCTGTGGTTGTTTGGTTTTCAGGGCTAGGAAGCTGGGGACAATTTGATGAGCAGCAAGCATGTGCATAGCTGTGGAACTGGGATGTTGTGCAGCCAGCAGTCCTGCTCCCAAAGGCTGTGGTTTCTCAGTGTGGTTACTGTGCACTTGTACAGTCAGCTCTCCTCTAGAGACCTGATGCAGGGCAGAATAAGGGCTTCCCTGGCCATTTGGTCCTGACCTTGTTGGAGGACCTTCAACACCAGCTATTTTGGCAAAAAGCAGCATTAGCAGTTTTGTGCATTAACCTGTCCTGCCTCAGCCCAGCAGTGTTCAACCTCTCACCAGAGGGAAAACCTTTAGAGCTGGTAGCACCAAATCTGCAGCATTGCTGAACTCTTCTGCCACCTGGGAGAACCGAGCTGGAAATGGAGCTGACATCCAGTGACTCTGGGTCCTCCTCTGCCCCCACCCTGACCCGCTTGCATGGCACTTCGGAGGTGATGAACGTCACCTCACCTCGCTTTGTGCCTGCTTCCTGTGTGGCGGCGGTGGTAGGGTTAACCACACTGTTGTCTTATATGGTCATTTGAATCCCCTGACGCTTCCTCTGAGGGCCAAAAATAAACTCGAGCCGAGCAAGCAGCTGAATCCAGTGCAGAGCAAGCCGTGGCCATCTGCTTTTATTCAAAGCCCTGACCAGCAGACTCTCTCGCTCCTCTCTGTGGATGTGTGTCTCTGTCTCTGCCTCAGCATGACCTGTTTCTCCTATTCGGAGTATTTCTCTTTATTTCATTCTTGTCATCGCCACTCCAGATTGGCAGCCCAGCAGACAGGCCGTGCTCAGCCATCCAGCTCGGGGGCAGCCTGGGGGGTCAGGCGAAGGTACGACAGCAGCACATCCCAGTCCGTGTAAGTGTCTCCCTCTCCCTCTCCTGCTTTCCCCTGCGGTCAAAACAAGCCTTGCTACCCACTGTCTCTCTGAGACATCTCTTCTGGGTGGTGATGGTGCCTGATGGGGGGAAATGGTGGTGTTCCTCTGGAGGAGGTCTCACTGACACCTGCACCTCACCCTCGCTGCACTCCTGTTCTTCCTTCCAACCTCCCCGCTGCCCCGAGACCATGCCCAATCTCTTGCAGGTGACACACCTCCAATCTCCCTTGTTCTCTTCTCCTTCTTTATCTCTCTCCATCCCCCCAGAGTTCGTGTCCTAGGGACTCTGGGTCAGTCAGAAGCTCTGAGGTGACAGGGACAACAGGATGACTTTACTGTGGTTAATTTATATAGGCTGGCTCACTGATCATCAGGACAGATGAGGGAGGCAGGTGCTGAGATTAACTGCATTGGTATTAAGTTCAGGGCTCAGCAAGAGGAAAAAGTGGGGGGAAAATGTATCACAGTATACAAACAAGGTGAGAAAGTCCAGTCCTTCAAAGTAGTATTTTATAAATGCTCCCAAGATGCCATGCCTGTTCCCAGCCATACCTGTGCTGTCCAGCCACCCTGAGGAGGGCTTACTTGTCCAAGGGGGAAACTGGCTTGACTGACTGGTCCTCCTGGCCATGCTTTGCTGTTGGCAGAGGCTGCAAACAAGCTTAGTTGAAAACAGTCATGGATGAGAAAAGCAGACAGTGGCCCAAACTCTGTCCCAGGGCCTGTGTGTAGTGGAAATGTCTGGACCATGATGGGTTTATCACACCTCTGTGCAGGGCAGAATGGATTCATGCACCTGCCCTCAGCTATCAGATGCCAAGAGGAAAGCGTTACAGACAGCACTTCCCTGTGTCCTGCAGAAAAGAATTTTCCAGCCAGTTCTATTTACCCAGTTCAATTCTTGTTTAACACATCTTACAAGTCCCTCCCTGGAAGCACAGGTGCAGTGACAACCCTTCCCCCACTCTTCTTCCTTTCACCCCTCACCCAGCTTTACAACCTGCCCCACTTCCCCCTGCATCCTGGCTGATCCAGGCTCTGTTCCCGGCCCTCCACTGGTGTTGCACTCCCTGACATTGGGAAAGTCTCTTCCTGCTACAACATGAAGCCTGCCTTATCCCTGTCACCTGCCAGCTTCCCTTGGCCACACTGAAATCACGTCCTGTCACTTGAGTGCTCTGCATTCCTTGCATGCCTCTCTGATTCTCTGGGTGCAGCAGAAGACTTGAGGGCAGGCTGTTCTTCTCCCCCAGGTAGCTCAGGAGAGTTCAGTCTACAAGAAGGCTGATAAACTAGCCCACCTCTGCTGCCAGTTAGAGCAAAAAGATAGCTGGGAGGTGCTAGAAGAGCATGATGGCATGACTGTTTTATAGCCCTAGTCTCAGAGCTAGGCAGGGGTGATATTTAACTTCACCTCAAGTGCTGTTCCCTCATCCTGCCCGCATCTCTCCAGGCTGCCAGGAAAAGAAGGAGCTTCTTGAACCTTTCTGTGCTCCACTGAACCTCTTCTTCAGCACTCAGAATTGACCTCACCATATATGTCATCTGCAAGGGGTATTTATTATCTTGCCTACTGGTCTTTGAAATGCAGTAATGCTTTTGAGTTGCCTATAAGGTTAAGATTTCATCATATATCCATAGTTTTAATGCTTGTATTTTCTGTATCTGATGAAATCCAGGCAGCAGAATGTGGTGGGTTTTTATAACAGCCAACTATAAGCCAGGCAGAAAACAAGGATTTCACATGGAGATTCATTAAACTTTCTGTTCTGATCTGGAATTTTCTTGGCTAAAGCATCTGCAGCCTGGTCCAGCAAACCCCCTCATCTTACTCAGGAATCATTTAAGGTCAAGAAACCCGACAGAAGTTTGCTTCATTCAACATCTGAGGGCTTAAGCAGAATAGTAACTGATTCTTCACACATTTTTAACCCTAGCACAGATCCAAGGTACCCTCTGCTTTCCTTGGGGTCTCAGATAATGTGATTTACCTTGCATTTGCTGTGAGCCAGCCCCATGTGCAGACTCCTGCCACGGCCCACCTGGCATGCAGTAATTCATTAGGCACCAGTAATTATATCATGTGCCCAAATCCTGAGGTCACAGCCCTACATGTGTAACACGAGTCTTTGCACAGAACAACAGATGGTTTCAGCAGCCTTGTGCCAGAGGTGTTGAAAGATGAAGATCCCCCACCTCCGCCTCCCCTCCCAGCCAAAAACGCCAATAGCTGCTGTCAGCAGACTTCAACAAAATGCTCAGTTTCAAACACCTGTATAAAAATCTATAGTATGTACACAATTAGGAATCTTAGGTTTAGTCCCCAGGGTGCTCTAACAGTATGGAGGTGCAGCAGCATCCCTGGGACATCTGGCCAGCAGTTATCACGTCAGTCAATTCCTCCTGGGAGGGCTGTGGCCAGGACAGCAGCTGCCTGTTCTAGCTGTTATCTTCTCAGGCAAAATGCCTGGCCTTGTGTCCCATATCTCTCCTCATTCCAGTGTTGCTATTTTTGTGACCCTACTGTCTTGAAATCACTGCTTCCAGCTATAGAGAAGGCGCAAGTGGCACCAAGTACTATTTCACCTTGGAAATGGTGTCTTTTCCCATGCCCTGGCACAAGTGTTGAGATCACCTGTTCCACTCCAGGTTTTGAAAAGCAGCTTGGTGACTTCTTTTACTGCTAATATCAGTGTTTATGGCATAGACTGTGTACCTTTTGGCAAACAGAAATTAGTGAGGCCAGTGTGAGTTTCAGACTCTTGGTCTGTCCAGCCCCTACAAGGTAATGGAGTTCAGTGCTGCTCCTGTAATTCCCACTAAGTGCAGATGTTGCACCAGCTTTGTGAGGACTCCTGGGCTGACCTGCCTGTATTTTTCTGTCTCTGATCTCACTCTGTTGTGGTATTTTAGACTTTCTTCCTGTCATAAGTGGAGTTTCTGGTTGTTCCCATCATCACTGGCCTGCATGACCTCCATCACATGCTGTATGCCTGCTGCGGCAGTGCTAATAGTCTGAGACATGCACCTCTCCCCTGCCTCTCTCTGGCTTCAGGACTGCAAGCTTTTCTCTGTAGAGCTAGCTCAAACCACAAAGGCTCCAGCTTTTTCAGCAACTTCTTGTTTTCTGTCTCTGGATCTATAGCCCATGTTCATTTTTTGCAAGTCTCCCTTAGAACTGGTAAAGTGCTTCTTCCCCTGTGGTGTTGGCTGTGCTGAATCTTAGTCATTTAGTGCATCACAATAACAAGGCTGCCTTATCCCAGCACAGCTCAGCTGGAGCCCAAGCAGATGCCAACACTGGAAGGCACAGCCCACTGTCATGCACAGAGCTGCTGCCCACCACAGGCAAGGGTCCTGCCTGCCTTGGCTGCTGGGCACAAGCTCCCCAGTGCCCTACCTCTGCCATGCTACTAACAGCCTCAGAACGGGTGGAAGGAGGGTGGCAGGACCTGTTCAGGTACTGCTGACCCCCACGGGGCACAGTGACTGTCAGGCAGTGTTGGGACTCACAGGAGCTGTTGCTGTGGCTCTGCAGTGGGATTGGTGTGCTCTGCAAACACTCAGAGAGCTCGGAGAAGTAGGTTGCTGCCCAGCGTGCATGGAATGCATGCTTGGCAGAGGGATCTGGGAAGGGGGATTTTTTTCAGCCCTCCCTAGATGAAGAAAGGAGAGGCAAGATCAACACCCCAGTGTTCACATGCTCTAACCAGAACTCTCCCTTCTTCATAAGTGGACTGGCTAAATTCTGAAAACAGGATTGTGAGAGGAAATATGAATTATCTTCAAAATACAAGGGTAAGATTTATTGATAATTTCTGTTAAAGCCACCTGCAAGTCAAATCTAAAAATTTCTTTAAGGATAACGGGTAGTTTTCTTCAAAATTGATCTTATTTAAAAGATGACATATGGAAGCACCATGCAACATGGAACAGCAAGGTGATGAAATCATCACAGTCATGGACACTCCACAGTGCATAGAGCAATGTCAGAGCCAGTCTTCCACAACTCGCAGTGTCTAAAATATAACTGCTTATGTCAGACATTAGTTACACCTACACTTTCCTTACACTCTGAGGAGAGAGATCAGTCCTTCCAGACAGTGATTCTTCTGATCTACTGACAATGACAAAAACAGAGAAGACAAATTTTACCTTTGCAGGCCCTATGGTGTCTCATGGTACAAATATTTGCTATATAGACTGCAGGGGTTCACTATTTTGGCCAAATAAAATAGTGATGTCGCTGCAGAAAGCTGCTCAGTAATGAAGGAAGCAATAACCAAGCTTTAATCTTGTTTTAAAGAGAAATTGACCCTGTAGTGGCAGCAATCAAGAATGGAGATGAAAAAGCAGTATGCAACATGATGAAATCAGGAAAAAACCTTTCTGTACCTAATAAGGATGGCTGGATACCCCTCCATGAAGCTGCATACTATGGCCAAGTGGGCTGCCTGAGCCTGTTGCAAAAAGGTCAGTGAAGCTAAAACTAACAGATTACAAAAGGGAAAAGAAGAAAATTAATAAATTAAAAGGCTAAATTAGCAGTATTTCAATCCTGGCCTGGGGCTGTATATGAAGCTTCTTTCCAACCTCCCTGCCCATATATTAACTTCACCTTCTCTTGGAAAGTAGGTTTCCAGACTGAAGCCTCTAAAAGTTAGGATATTTGGGAGAAAGTGACACAGGATAGATCCTGCCAAGCCCTGGCTTTCTCATGCTAAGGCCTTGAAGCAGAGCTCTCTACTGTTGTGAGCTGCTTGGCTGCTGCAGCTGACAGGAATAATCCCACTTTCCCCTGCAGGGAGATCCAACCAGCATCTCTTTGCTGGTGCTGGAAAGTGGTTAATTACTGTAGTTTGTTTTCAAACTGCTGCTGAAGAGCAGTTGCTCAACAACTTTCTGCATCACTAGTGGCCAAAGCTGAGCACTT
This sequence comes from Rhipidura dahli, assembly GCA_013399225.1. NCBI lineage: Eukaryota > Metazoa > Chordata > Aves > Passeriformes > Rhipiduridae > Rhipidura > Rhipidura dahli. Next base: position 877,418 of record VXAC01005948.1, read on the forward strand.
TAATCTAAACTGAAGACAGATTTAGACACTCAATCTGGGTTATAGTAACATTACAGTATATTCCTAACTTACATTGCTTATGGGAAAGGAAAAGAAATAAACAATAAAAACTTACTTAAGCCCTCAAGGATTTGAAGGGTGATGGTGCTGCAGGTACTTGTGCATGACACGCCACAGTGACTCTGGGCTCACCATTCCCTCACAGCGTACCCCGGCACCATCGACCAGCGCACCCTCAATGAGGAGACAGCTCTTTACCTGGCCACCAGCCGGGGCAACCTGGACTGCCTGCTCACCCTGCTGCAGGCTGGGGCTGAGCCCGACATCTCCAACAAGGCCAGAGAAACGCCGCTCTACAAAGGTCAGTAGCTGCTTGTCCAGGGATGCTGAGCTCTTCTGGCACCACCAAGGCAGAACTGCAGGATCACTTGGGATGAGGGGCTGGAAGTCAGTGATTAGCTCCTGTTCTCTGATTCCCTGTGGTAGTCCTCTGTCTCCTATGGCTGACCTGCCATGCCATGGCCTTTCTTCTCATCTGCAACACAGACAGGAACAGAGGCTGTCCTGCAGGGTGCAGGCTGTGATGGGGTGCTGAGGGGTGAGATACTCCGTGGGGCCCTAAGTGTGGACTGTCTGCACAATGTCCCAAACTCAGAGAAAGCTGGGCAGTGAAGGACAATGTATGCTTTGCTGAATTAAGTAGCTGTTAGATGTGCAAGTACAGTAACTGTAAATGTAGACATGCCAGTGATTCATATACTGTGGGGGTCAGGCCAGACTGTGTGCTATGGGAGAGTCATAAAATTGGAAACAATTCAGTGAGGTAGATAAAGTATTTAACACAGACATATTACTTTGCTGCTGGTTGGAGAGAACACTTTCTTCTTTTAGTAGACTAGCAATACATCCATGATATCACAAACATTCAGAGAAAATGATCTCTCACACCTTCATGTCCAACCCCATCTCCTCCTGCCATAACAGTTTTTAGCACTCTAAAACATTAAAAACACATAATACTGGTGAAAACAGCAATCTTGCCACCAGATTTGGATGCCTAGCATAAGAGCTGCTTTTAAAATGCTTTTGTTTTAAAATTCTGGCTTTTAGTTGACATGGGAAAAGTTGTTCAGCTGTACATTAAACACACAGTAATAGTAGTGCTCATAGTAATAATAATGAAATGAGAATGATATGAAAACACCCTTTAGCCAGAGAAGATCTGTTAATAAGAACAGGCTAGCCTTGATGCAGTATCTTCTAGTCTATCCTCAAAAACAAAAAAAGGGGTTAAAAATAATGTCATAAAGTAGTCATCCCTCACATGTAAGCAAATTAAACTCTGCAGAGCTACGGATAGACAACTACAGAAAGGTCTAATTACAAGCTGCTTTCAGTATATATGAGTGACACCTGTTCTCCTGTGGGAGAACACCATGGAGCTATTGCAAAGGAAGAACTGAAACCAAAGGGTGACCTCTGTGAGAAAAAACCACTATTATTTCAAAGAAAAAACTAGTTGCTATGAAATGTGCTGGTCTCCTGTACATTGTACAACAAATGCTAATTGAGGTTTTTCAATGTAGCTACTCATCCTAGGTACCTTTAGGTTGGAGTCCCACCATTAATGTGGGAAGCCTCATGATTTGGGATCCAAGAAGCTATGGGATGAATTGGTAGAATAAAAATAAAAAAAAATTGTTAAGAAACTATCTTTAGCTCAGGATGGTCCCGAACTATAAATTGTTTCAGGCTGAGAAAGTGTTACTGACTCACACAACTGTTGGTTTGAGCTTTTTTTTATTTGCTTGTCTATATGGAGCTTTATCTGCAGTCCACAGCAAGACAGAGTCAGTTTGCACAGAATTTGGAAAGAAAGTGTTCAGGTCACGTGATTTCTGTAACACATTTGTTCTTCATAAATTATTTCCTGCACCTTATCACCTCACTGTGTCCCTGTGGTTTCCTGTCAGTTCAAATGTGCTGGGCCAGATTCCTCCCAGTACCAGGCTCGGCACAACCCCTGCACAGGGCACTTGGCCAGGTCCCAGCTGAAGACTGGCTTCACTGCCACATCCTTTCTGAGCCTCAGACAGTGTCACTTGGCAGCAGCCTTGGCCCTCATATACATCTAAATGGATCGTTGGTCTTACTATGTCCTACTTGTATTAAATTGCTTTGGACTACATGAGACAGATACACAAGACCCAGAATATTTTCAAAAGCATGTCCTAGTCTCTTCCCTTTTTTCCAAAACAGCTTGTGAGCGCAAGAATGCAGAGGCTGCAAGACTCCTGGTGCAGTACAATGCAGATACCAACCATCGTTGCAATCGAGGCTGGACTGCTCTCCATGAGGCTGTCTCCCGAAATGACCTGGAGATTATTGACATCCTTGTGAAAGGGGGTGCCAAGATTGAGTCAGCAAATGCCTATGGAATCACTTCTTTATTTGTGGCAGCTGAAAGTGGGCAATTGGAAGCTTTGAGATACCTTGCAAGATGTGGTGAGTATGGCTTACATGCCTCTATTCATTTCATTCTTAATAATTCAGAGTTTCCCAGTGATTCTCCCTGACAGTTTTTCTGTCTCTGGAGGCCAGGCCTAGCCTGCAGAGGCACTAAAAGTCTGTTGCTCCTGAGGGTGGAACTGGGTAGAGTCTTTCACAGTGCATGAAGTACATGGTCTAGACATATGTGCTTCTTCAGCATTCACTCGTGGTCACCTGCTTTGGGAAGTAGTGCAGCACTGTCTGACTGCATCTCCTACCAGCTTTCTAAACTCATATTGCTGCACACATGTAGCCTAAAATCCAGTCAGCTATAAAAGACAGCTGTAGGTGTAATAGATGGCAGAAGTTGAACTTCAGCCAGCCCCATCTGGTCATGAACATGTGCAGTGATGGGCAAGGTGAGCTGTCCTCCTCTTAATGTATCCTCTGAAAACAGATAAAGTGCTACTGTAGAGTTGACGGGTTTATATCAAACAGAAGCAAACTTATTCTCCCTATGTGTAAAACATATAAACAGAGTGAATTTCAATCTAATTTACACTAAACCTATCTTTTACTGCTCCACTCATGTAAAACAGCTTTACAATAAGCACAGTATCACTACTATTCTGAGGCATATCATATTTTCACAATAGACTAATATCTTCAATGTAGATAATATCTGGGTCCTGCACTGGCAAAACAAGAGCTTACCAGTGATAAAGATAAGAAAAACTTTTGAAAAAATTAGTATGATTAAAAGAGATATGAGAGTTGGGAAACAAAAAATGTGTTCTGCTGCCCAGCTAGTCTTGTCAAGAGAGTTTTGTATGACCAGTTAGTCCATCATGCTGCCTATGACTTAAGAAACTAAGCCAGAATGTGATTTGTGTTTCAAATTAGATAGATATTAAGATTTCCTTGAAGTTCAATTTTGAGAAAAATACACAAGAAAAAATCCAATAAAACTGTCCAATTGTTTCAAGCCCTGAAAAGCTGTTCTGAGAACCCCAGGAATGATATTGTGCATTGTTTATGATGAGCAATTTTCATCATAAAAAGGGTTTCTTTCTCATTAGGAATGTAGTCCTAATGTGTTATGTTTTGTCACTGCAATTCTCCTGACATTGCCAGCTACAACATCTTCAAAAGGCCAAACACAACACAGATGTTTCAGCTTAGGGTAAGAACTCAGGGAAATGTTCTCATTGGCAGGGAGCTTTCATGACCCAATCAGAAGAGTGATTGGTTTCTTTACTGGAGTTTAGAAGCAAAACTCCAGTGAATTGTCATTCCCATTTAGGATACACATAGAACAGCCTTCCTGAGAACACCATGGTACAGTGTATGACAGTCAAAACCCAGGCTTAAGGGCCTTAAATATCTACAACAGAAAACCTAGATTCCAAATTGTTTATGCAAAAAAAGTATTGTCTTGGTTTACACTTGTATGTTATTTATTAAGCCAAAGACATTAGCTTAATCAAGAAAAAAAATCCTAAATAATCTAGTAGTTTATTGCTAATATTTACCCTTTTTTGTAATAAAACTTACCATTTGAAGCCTAACTCCAGCCCTCATGAAGTGAAGAGATATGGCCTCAGTTACTGAGTTTTGAAATGCTATATTCATTGACTAAGGCACACCCAAATAAAACCTCTTTAGAATTGTTGATCAGCACCAAGCAGATGTTGTTTTATAGAGTATTATTTTACCCTGGATACATATAAAATTAAAAAGGACTATAAATACTATAACTCTATTTACAGTGTGAATATATAGAGTATAAATTATAAATATAAATAAATATATAGCATAAATAGATACCCACAGAATTTTGGAGAGCACCTATTGAGATAACCTAGTGCAGCTCAGGACTAATAATAAATCTAAACTCCTGCTCAGGAATAGTATATATACATAGTGTAAACACATAAAATTTAATGGAATTACTGTGTTTGAAGGGAAGGCCATGCCCTATAAAGAACAGCACATTTTTAATTTTTTTTACCGTTGAGCTACAGCTGAATGGAGCCTGGATTCATGATTGGGACTTAATGGTTGCCACCCATGATAAACTGTCCCTCATAAAATCCCCATCATATTATAAGCCAGTGTAAATCTGTGATATAAAGGTGTATAACTGACATGACTCTAGCACCTCTGATATGACTGTATTCACATTTCATAGCTCCACTGTCATGGAAATATAAGTATTCATTCAAAGTATGTTCTTCCCATCTAATTTTAATCTTTTGGTGCTAAAAGGTTTTCTTCCTTCCTAGGTGCTGATATAAATACACAAGCCAGTGATAATGCCTCTGCTCTTTATGAAGCCTGTAAAAATGGACATGTACCTATTGTGGAGTTTCTCTTGTCCCAAGGAGCAGATGCTAACAAAGCCAACAAGGATGGCCTGTTACCTCTTCACATAGCAGCCAAAAAGGGGATTTGCGAGTAAGTTTTAGTCAGTTTCCTGGCTTCATCTTTTAGACAAGAAATCCAGAGTCCTTAAAAGAAGGAGAATATAATGTCCCAGATCTAACTCTGAGCATTGTGAGCAAAGCAGATAGCAGCTGAGAAGTGGGCTTTCTGCTTGCAGAGCTCAGGCTGGAAACTATACACCGAAGAGTGTTTGGAGGTTGGGATGGGAGGGGGTGAGCAGGAATGTGGGGTGAAAGATTCCTTTAATTTTACCAAGACATCACATATTACAGCTAAATAACATCATGTATCTTGGAAGTGGATTAAACTGAAGTTCTTAAAACGTTCTTGAAATATAATAGAAAAAGTATTGGTGGGGAGTGTTAGTCCTCAATAATTTGCAGCATAGTTTGCAATCATTTTCCTACATGGGCCCATTGTGATTCTTCTGCACAAGCAGAAGATGCTGGATTTATCTCTGGTGTGTTCAGGTTTTAATAACAATAATTCAGTTGCTGACAGCAGGAAGTGGTTAAGTGAATCTCTAGGGCATTAGTGAGACTGTTTCTAGAATATGGTGTCCAGTTCTGTTATCCTTCCTTTCAGAAACCTTTCAGGAAATTGAAAGGCTTCAGAAAAGAAGGACAAGATTTTTCTCACGGTCTAGAAAATATATTTTATTAGTCAGATTAAATAACTCTTAACTGTAACAGACAAATGCATAAAAAGACCCATTGCTTTCTTTCTGAAATTAAATGTGTTTGGGATAGAGCTGAGTATATTCTTTAAACGGGGAGAAAAGTAAAGAGTGGGAAAAATAAGCAGGAGTCAGGTAGAATTACCAGTCCTCTGAAATAGATGTTTTTCTAGGAAAGCAACAAACTATAGTCTGTGATAAAGAATATCAATTTAGAACATGCTGTCTGGGGATGGGTAGTTGCACTGTCATGTGAGTAGTAACCGGGGACATTGCAGCATGCTTCTGAGCCTGAACTCCACAGCATTTACTTCTGATCCTAGAGCAAGTCTGAGTTCCTGCTTTTAGCCCCTCACTGCTGGAAGAGTGAGTGACCCACAGCTAATTTTTCATTGCAGTAACAGACCCCTTTGGTGACTGTAGAGGACTCTTCTGACTATCACAGTTTCTATCAAAATACTTCTACAATAGGTAAATGAGAGTGTCTGTCCAACTGCAGGGACTGTTTCTGGACAGTACAGCTGTCTTTGCAGAGAACTGCTCAAGTAGATTCCTACATATTTCTGAGGAACAAAATTTTTTAACATCACTACACCTTCCCATAATGTTTTTCATTCTAGCATTTAGATTTGCTTGGGAATGCCAATTAATCTTTTCAAATCCCTTTGATAGACCTGAGAATTTTAATTTTCTGTAGTTGGAGTAGGCCTGGTTCCTTGTGCAAGCTGTGTATTCTAGAGGGCAGCTCAGTGTCAACTTACATAACAGCTTTATACACTTACATCATGTACATAAATACCTTGCACTGACTAACATAAGTATGATTCAAAATTTTCTCCAGGGTGTGAGTTATAAAGTCATTTTCTTGTGCAAGAAACAGAACTCACCTCCAGTTGTTCACTTGCTAAAAAATTTTTCTGAAAGTACAGTAAGCTGCTCTAAATCCAATTTGTATATAGAGTACGGGCTAGCTCTCTGAATCTTTCCCTCCCCTCAGAAGTCCCATGCTCCACCCTGAAAAGAAATTTACATGGAAACTCCACAACCTGAGTTTACCCCTGGGTTATAAAAGCAAGGGCCTGATTCAGGGCTCATATCTCTTATTCCCACAGCACAAATGAGACCAGAATTTAGTTCAAACTCTGCATTCCTTCACTTGTAAAAGACTGTGCACAAATTTTGTGCACAACTGCTGCAAACTAGGTAGAAAAGAAAGACAAAAGATAAAGATACTCTCTTATAAATATTTATCTAAATGACAAAACTTTAGCCCATTTGGCTGATCATTCTTAATTCCTTTGGTATTCAGTAAAATAACACCCTGCATGGTGACCTCTGTATTCCTGCAGATTTAGTACGTAATTCTGCAGGAATTCCACACTTCAACTTTTTGCCAGAGCACGAAGGCTCCCTACCATCAAAAAGCCAAGAATGTGGTCCCAGGGCTCAACTGTCAACTCTTCTTGTTTGGTGTTTGTTTGTTTTAAATGACACCTTGTCAATACTGACCTGAAATCCATAAGGGTCATCTCATAAGCTGTAGTACAACCACAAGCAGTCATTAACTCTTTCTCCCTTAGAACTGAGATGTTGAAGAGGGAAGACTTTGTGAAGCGTGGGCAGATTTATTAAGTAAATACAAGTCTGTAAACTCTTGGCATGCTCACACTAAGGATGCTCTGCCTCCTCCATATAACCTCTAACAAATAGAAAACACAGAAGCAGGTGTCAGGGATAAGGGGAATCTTGGCACTATTTAAAAACTGTACATGAAGCTCATCCCTGTGGCAGACATGGGATGTGGTCTGACTTGTCTGGCCTTGGCTGCCTTCACTTGAGTTGCATTCTCCCTCTAGAGAAACAGGAACGGCTCCAAAGGCACCATATTACTGAACTGACCCACTTTGGAGGGTGAGAATCAGACACAGGTTCAAGCTACACAATTAAACTGATAAAAACTTGATGTTTCCTGCTTGTCATACAAAAATAAATGTGGGGTGCAGGGACTGTACTGAGCTTGAGGACACTGCAGCATTTAGAGGCAGCGTGGCACCCCTGCAGTGAGGTTCAGGTTTCCCTTGCAGACAGAAATGATGCAGTGCCTCTTTAACTCAGATGTGAAAAGCTGGCTGAAGCACATATGCTGGAGGGAAAGAACAAAACAGACCCTTAAATCTTCAAAACATTTGATCATGGGATGACTAATGCTGGTACTTGGCGTAGTGTCCTCACAGTGCTCTGTGCCCTTTTTGTTATTAGGCTCTTACAGAACATTTGCTGAGGGTGGGAAGTTGCCAGCTCACCAGCACCCAAACCTCCTGCTCCCTGGCAAGTGTCACAGTGCTGGAAAATTAATGTGACTGCTTGGAGAAAAAAAAAGTGCTTAATTTCCCAAGATATTTACATAATTTTAAAAGCCTTTTTGTTTAAAAATGAGATGTAGAAGTAACTTGGAGACATCAACAGTCCATCATGTAAATAGGAACATCATCCTGTAAAGTGCTATGCATCTTCAACCTTATTTCAGCTCCTGGGAGTGTTGGAGGCTCAGTCTTTCACAGGATCACAAGATCATCACAGACAAAGGTTTTATTGGCTTAGTTCATTGTGTAAATATATGTCTGAGGGCCCAGTGTTGGGACCAGCCATTGCAGTCAAGCTGAAGACATGCAGCATTTTAAAGGAGACACACTTCATGGTAGGAAACTCAGCTTTGCATGTTTGTGTGTCACCAGAGCTGTTGACTCCTAGGTGGAGTAGTCTGCATGGGAGGAAAAGAGGAGGACAAAGTGGGCTTGGCTTCCTGGCTCACACAAGCTCCTATTTAAGATGTTATGTAAGACATTACCCAGGGAATGTGGGCAACTCTTGAGACAGCAGGCAGACTCAAGCTGGGTGGTCCCTAGGCTCTTTCTGAAAGTAGCTTAAGATGACTTGTCAATATCGACAGGATCAACCTAGGGCCTTGGCTAAATCACCCAACTTTATAAGCAGGAAATCAAGGTTTAACCCATGGGATTGGCCATGCAGCTCCAAAGAGACCTGTGCAGACATAAAAATGATCATGAATTTGCGACTGCAGGGCTTCTGTGCATCATAGATTTGAAATTCATATTGCAAATGAAAGCAGCTCAATTTATGTTGTTGTGTTTAAGGCCACATCACGCTTCCAATAGCAATCCCTCATTTACTGGGGTTTAGGACTTGGCTGTAAATTTTTTTAGCTGAAACTTGGAAACCAGCCTGGAAAATGTTTTTACTTCTTTTTCTCCCTTTTACTAATTGTCTTTTTGGGTCCCCATGATCTGGGGTGGACACTGATAGCTCCATGGACTTGCCACAGCCAAAATGGATTTGCCACGCAGCGAAGGCCTCCAGGACAGGGATCAATGCAGGGTAATAATTGAATTGTAAAATCTAATAGGGAAGGCCAGGGAACCAAACCTGCAGTTTATCCTAGCTCAGTCCTGTAGAGATGGGGTTTCACCCCCATCTGGTCTCAAGCCTTTTACTGTGGCTGTGACACACAAGACCTGCCAGCCTTTGTGTTGGCACCCTTCTCTGCTGAGCAGTAAAGCAAAGCCTGTGAAGGTGGGGAGATACATTCTCTCTGCTGGCACCTCAGGCTGGAGATTGTGTGCCTTTTCCTTCAGTCCTACCCACAGCATGATGATGAAGGTGCAGAATATCTGGTAGTTCCTGGCTGGTCATCTGCTATTTGGGCTGTGGAACCTAAGAGAAGCTACAACAGGGTGAGTGAGTGCCAGCATGTTGTCTCTCCCACTGTAACTGCTCCTGTAGCTGCCATTACATCATGGAAACTGAGTGATAATCTCAAAAAAAATGTTCTCTGTGATAGGGGAAGGTCACAAAACTGACATTTTTGGCTAGGTAGGAGCACAGGGAGTTGCTGACAGGTTTGGGGTTTGCGCTCTGGTTTCTCTGAGTTGTTCCTGTGCCCGGGTTAGCGGGCTCTGCCATATGAGACCCATCATAGAGCTATGATTTGCTGTAGGGTTGTAGATCCCCTAGAGCTCACTGCTGCTCACTGAGTCTTCTCCTGGCAGGATTGTGTCCATGCTGATCCCTGTGACCAGCCGCACCCGTGTCAAGCGTAGCGGCATCAGCCCCCTGCACTTAGCGGCCGAACGCAACAATGATGACATCTTGGAAGAGCTGATAGAGGCTGGCTACGAGGTCAACACTGCCCTCTCTGACGAACGGTCCTGCCTTTACGAGGACAGGCGCACCACCCCGCTCTATTTTGCTGTTTTTAACAACAATATCTACGCCACAGAGCTGCTGCTGCAAGCCGGAGCCAACCCCAACGTTGACCTCATTAACCCATTACTCATCTCCATCCGCCATGGCTGCCTGAAGACCATGAAACTGCTTCTTGACCATGGAGCAAACATTGATGCCTACATATCAAGTCATCCCACCACCTTTCCAGCTACCATCATGTTTTCAATGAAGTACCTTTCTGTGCTGAAGTATCTCCTGGATCTGGGCTGTGACGCAGGTTCCTGTTTTGAGTGTCAGTACGGAAATGGACCACACCCAGCATTAAATTACAGGCGGGAAAGACTAAATGATCCTCAGCTGACCAGGGAGCCAACTGTAGTACAGGTAAGCACTGCCTAGTCTACCTACAGGGCCTCTGAGGACATCTCCTACCAGTGGATTTTGACAACTAGTGTATTTTTTCTTCCACCTTTTTTGTGAGAGAAAATGCCACTCTGCCTACTTTATTTACAAAAAAAGGCTCAGTGTGAGTATGCAAACATTCCAAGTTTGCACCCAATGACAGCAGGAAGGTAGGCAACAGCCACTGTGGCCATAGCTTGAATTTACAGTGAATTGTAGCCATCTTGATAGACTTACTGACTGTTCTACAAGGCTCTTTTCCTCCGGACCCGAGGTGCCAGGAGTGAGGCATATTTTCCTGACAAACTTATGGATGATAGCATATGGATGGTAGAAAGCCTATTTTTTGACTTGCCCTGTAGGATTCGTTTTGTCTGATACAGAATGTTAGCCACTGGTTACATTAAAACAGTCTAGTGCTTCACTCTATGAGGGTAAACTAGTGAATGTAAACAACTGCAATTTCTGACTACTGGATAAGCAGTCATGGAGAGAGCCCATAAATTATTGCATTAGCGTTAGGCCTGAATTATATTTAAAGTTTTCTCAAGAGATTAGGAGATTTAGGTCCATGATTTCATATTTTCAAAGCCACTTACAGGCTTTAGATACCTACTTTTTATACATGTATCTTTGCAGTCCTTTCTAAAATGCAGCTGGGCTCAGCTTCCATTGGGCTGGAATTGGACTCTCAATCCCTTAAAGGACTTTGCAGAATCTCAGATTACACTTGTTTCTGATTTCTGTATGTTGTCTCCTTCCAATGAATCTCAAAACCTAATGCTCTGCTCAAAATCTGCTGTCTCTCAACATGCTACACAGAAAGGAAATCTCAGCATGGCAGTCTTTCCATCTTGCAAAGAATTGGGGAAGAAATAAATCTGCTTCTATCTACTTTAAGTGTAGCTTTGAGGGACTCAGAAGAATCCTGAAGGTGTGGTTACCAATATATGTTCTTTGGTGGTGGAAGGAATAAAGGAAAACATTAAAAGATCCTAGGAAATCTTGATCTTTTAATCAGTCCTGTCTTCCAAAAGACTCTACTCTCCAGCAACATATATGGGGAAAAAAAAAAAAAACCAAGAAGAAAATCTTACAGAGAGAATTTTAGGAGTCCATGACAATAATCTCTTATCCTAAAAAGGATTTTACCCTCAAGAGTCTTTGCCACAACAAAATTCCTCCAGGATACCTTTTTTTTTTTTTTTTGTCAAATAAAAATTTATAAAATCTATAATCTCTAGTTCCAGATCTGCAATATGGTGGCACATTGAGTGAACAGAGAGATGGAATTCCAAGACAAGTCGAGAGAGTTTGTCTGTAGCCCTCTATGGTATCCTAGCCACTCAAAACCAGTTCCTTCTGGATCTCACCTGAAATGTCTGTAGCCCTCTATGGTATCCTAGCCACTCAAAACCAGTTCCTTCTGGATCTCACCTGAAACTATTGCCTAAGAATATATTAGGTCACTCTCAAAGGATCATTGCCTCAAAGGTCACATCACATGAGGAAGAGATAGGAAAAGCTGTATAAGATTTTTTCTGTTCTCAGAGAGAAAGCAGTGAGGACAGATGCGCACAGAAAAAAAAGTAATCCCTCCCCTCTAATATTGGGGGGTTTTTTGCTTTTACTGCTAGGATTTTGGCTAATAAAAGTGAGGCTTGTGTGGTAGCTTCATGATATGTAGTTATGACATGGTTTATATTCTGAAATACAGAGGATCTTATGAAACTACAGCCTTCTCCATGCAAAGGATGTTCACTTTCTATTTTCTTGTGTAAGATTACATAAGGATAATAAATCTGAATAAAGTCTTTATAAAGACTATGAACTACTGTAACTGGATTTGGGAAATGCACAAATATAAATCATCACTGATGCTACTAAATTAATGTGTCCTGGAGAAAGTGAACACAGAAAAATGGTTGCTGACTCCCTCCACGTTTCCAGAACTGCTGTTGATCCCGGGAAGGTGGGGACAGCAGTACCGTACTGCCACGAGAGGGCATTCGGGTTTCTGCCGAGAACGCAGGCTCAGCGGCACCTTATCCCTGAGTCCGTCCCACTGCCTGGTGTTGCAGTTTTGCACTATTTTTATTCTGCTGTGCTTATTTCTCTGCAATGTGTTTTGAAACGCGTTTATTCCGGGAGACGTTTTTGTAAGCTGAGCTTGTGAACAAGGAAGAGAGAAAAAGGCAGGCAAGGTCTCTGGTGGAGACAAGAAGAGAGCAAGTAAGATCCAATGGTTTATTGCCCTACACGTGCCTTTGTTTCAACTCTAATAAAGCAGTTACTGCAAGGAGGTGGTAGTGCAGATGCCAAGTCTGTGCATCCCACGGGTAACTGCAGGGCACTGACACACACACTGGAGAGTGACAGCCAGCCAGACAAAACTGCACCTCCTATAAGCAGCCCCGGTAGGAAACTGTGGATTGTCCACTGTGATCCTTCTGACATTACTGTATTTAGTTGTCCTGGGAAACATTACATGGTGATGTTCAGTGAAAAATAAGAGTCAGAAGAGTAGCAAACACCTCTGTGAATGCTCTCACCTCAAACAAAATAACCTTATTTCCTGCAGCTCTATTCTTTAGTAGGTGAACTAAAATAACTTCTGAATAGGAGTATCCACTCAAGAGTTTAATGATTATGAGTTAGGACTCCTGCATGTATAATCAAATTTGATCCAGTTACAGGAGCTTAAACTGAGAGAGCTTTAAGGTGGTGCATTTTCTTTCCTGTTTGGTGTGGGCTTGGAGGGTGTTTGCACACAGTGCAAGTGACTAAGTTGATGGATGGTGCTTCAGCCACCATCACTCAGCAGGGTTCAGCCATGTGCCTGAGTTCTTATCCACACAGCATGATTTAATTCCCGTTAAACCTCCTGACTGCTTGCATGCAGATTACATCCACAGGTATCTTCATCATATACAGAACCCTAAGAGAGACAGATGAAACTGACTGGTATTATATGTATATTTAGATTAAAGTGGGCAGATTTTTTTTAAAATGAGACTGCGTAAAGTCAGGTCCTCAAGTCTATTCTTCAGTATCTCCAAACAGCTCTCCATGCAATGGCTCTGGGTACTCTGCAGCTTGCACTGGGGACAATTGAAAATTTGCATGATCCAGGACTGAGTAAGGAAGGTGCCCCTCTATAAGGCCCAGGATAGTTCTCACATGAGTGCGTAAAATGGCCTGGGATTAATCTGTGAAGAGATTTATCCAGACTTGTTTCTAATAAGGTGTTTGGTCCCCCAAAGCTGCAGATACTAGCAGGTTCACAAGAAGCAGGAGGTGCTGCACTCTTCTGAACCTCCCTCTTTCCCTAAGATTCCTTTTTGCCCCATGGAGCCCCTCCCAGGAAGGGAAAGGACTCAGCACGCTAGGTCACAGGACCCTGGACTGCATGGACCTTTCAGCAGCCCCTGGTTGGCTTGGGGCAAAGTTCCTCTGCCATTGCATTTTTGTGGAAGTAGGACCTTAGGACTTGTAAACAATTCAACATTATTCCATGCTCCAGAGCTAGGACTTCACCAGGGATTTGTGTCATCCTGTGATTGCAAAGAGGGGGTTCTACCTCTGCTGGAAAAGAATAGGCTTTAGCTGAAGTTTTCTGAAGGGAAACTGGTGACTGCCCTCACAGCTGGTAGAAGGAAGGTACCATCAAAGCTGTCCGGGCTATTGCAATTGTTGCTGTTTCCACAATGGCATTTATGTCCCACTGATGGTAGTCAATCTTTTTTTCCTTGAAGTTTTGTGAAATGGTGTCTACTCCAGAGATAAGTCGCTGGGCTGGGCCGATCATTGATGTTCTTCTGGATTATGTGGGGAATGTGCAGCTCTGTTCCCGGCTCAAGGAGCATATTGACAGCTATGAGGACTGGGCTGTCATTAAAGAAAAAGCAGGTATGGTCTCCCAGAAGAGAATCTGACACAAACAGTCTCACTGTTGGATTCAAAACCTCAGTCACCACCTCCTCTTAATATTCCTCCCATAAACTTGAAAGGATTTCCCTACTGTGACTGACCAGGTATGAGGGTCAGAAATTTCTGGGGTGTCACTGGCTCTGGGGTGTGAAATGCACATTAGCCATAGACCTGACCCCCTGGGAATGAGCACTGCAGTGCAGAAAGGCCCATTTGGATGTACCTGGGGTACAGTCAGATCAGGACAGGAGGGCAGTGCAGCCATCTCCACAGCAGCCTAGCAGGCACCAGTGGCCTTTAAAGCCTTTATTAATATTCCACTCTCCTAATATTCTTTCCCTCAGGAAAAAGTCTTTCACAGATATCAGAATCAGTGTTCTGCCACCAAGCTAAATTTGGTACCTATTGCATTTATTTTCAGTGGGAAGGCTGAATACTTTGAAGTAGCTTGTTTAAATCCTCCCAGAAAGCTCATTGCTATGACTGAGATGGGTAGAGCATCCCATCCTCCAGCCCCACTTCCTTCCCCATATCATGCCTCAGAATAGATTATCTGTCACCAATCCCAGACACATAATCCCTTCATTACAGAAAAATTTTCATTCTTTCTTTCATTTCTTTTTTCATTCTTCCTTTTCCCATTTTCCTGACACTGTCCTGCTCAAGCTGAGCCCAAGTCCCTCAGGTTAAAACCCCTTCTGCTCATGTTTCTGACCTGCCTGTCTTTCAGAACCTCCACGACCTCTTTCCCATCTTTGCCGCATCAAGGTACGGAGCCTGGTTGGAAGGAACCGCATTAAACTCCTTGACACCCTGCCTCTGCCCGACAGACTGATCCGGTACTTACAGCACGATTACTCACAGTGACCCCGGGCACACCGGATACCCAGCAGCGTCCTGGAGTGGCACCCGGCGTCACCACCGTGGCACAGGTGCACACCAGGGAGGAATTGCTGCTGGCTTGGTCAAGCACCCTCCCGTGACTAATCTAAGAGAAATGTGCTTTTGAAGCATGAGTGAGAAGAAAGTGGAGCAGACAGCTAACATAGGAGACTGTTGTTAGGTTTTTCAGGAGAAAATACAAACGATTCACCTCAGATCTTAGACTGCAAAGAAGAAGAAATGAAAGCCAACACTGACAATGATCAGTGCTGAAGCAAGTATTAGTGAAGAACATCCTGAAGCTGTGGTGGAGCTTAGCATCCTTGTTGTGGTCACAATTCAGAACTTGTCAAGAATTAACATATTTGGGAAAACAGTCACATTACCTTCACTGACTAAGATTTTTATTGTAGTTTCTGTTCTGTTGTTTGGATTTCTTCTAAGTGTGTTGGTTGCTAATTCCCTGATATTTTGACACCGCCTTGCTAACACTTTTACTCCTTTTTTTGTACCTTTCTTATTGAGTACTTGATTTACGAACATTCAAATCTCAGAACTCTTTAGTAGACTAAAGTCCAGAAATGCTGAATCTTTTTAAAGTCAAGAAAAGGTTTATTTAAGGAGGATGGAAAAATTATTTGCACATAGTGAATGCAGTTCATTCTGTATTATATTTGCAATAGGAAGTGAAATTCTGCTTGAGAGACTAGACTGGGGATTTGAAAGCAACCCTGAACTTTTTTTTTTTTTTTTGGTGTAAATTAGAAGTAGCTGCACTGTAAACAGTAGGTTTATGCTTTCATAAAGCTGGTGTCAGAACAGAACAAAGCCCTTGAGGAGCAGGAACAGAGAGTGATGTGAAGGAGAGAGGCAACACTGCTGAACCAACTCATTCTCTTCCTCCCCCAGAAGATATTATCTCTACAAAACCCAGCCTCTCCAACCTCCTTGGACCTCTGTGGCTATAACTATACCATGACTGAAAGTAAGAGAAATTATTTCAAAATTATGGAAGTCAAACTTCAAAATTTATGAAAATGAATACCCAGAATTAGGCTTCCAAATCCTTACTCATGTGCCTAACAATGCCAAGTTGCTTGCACCAGGTGTCGTTCCACTTAACCCAGGGGGATCATATTCAGTATCAGATATTACTGAGGCAGAATATAAATCTTAGAATTTAGCCCTGAATTTTTTAGCTTTGGAAGTCTGAAGTATCCATTAGCTTCCTTTGACACTGATAAAAGTTATTATCTCTGCTTCTTTGAAAATTAGGTCACCTATTTACAGCTCAGATCCACAACTGATTTATGGCAGCTTAACAAGTCACAATCTATCTGCTGAACCACTATAATTGTCCGTGAAATTCTTTTATTGAAGTTTTTTACAAGTCACATTCCCTCACAGCTGGGGAGGCCAAGGAGCCCATGAACAGTTATTGGCAGTGACTACAGCTCACTTGACAGGTGTGACTTGCTGAACTGCTTTGATGAGTGCTTTATTCCTCACTAGGCACCTAAGAAAGTATGAAAGAAACTAAATCTGGAACAACATCTTTGCAGATCTTATGCTAGAAGAACACTCCTACCTTAGGTGACAGATGAGCTGTGCACCATGGTCTGCTTGGAGTCCCCACCAAAGACCTTACAGATCTGGTTTTGTTTGTTGGTCTGCATACCATCCATGGAATATGATGGAAATGTAAGTAGGGAAAATATATTGCACTGAGTTTTATTTGTGTGGAGTTTTATACCTTAACACAGGACTAAAGTGTGTTGCACAAATACAAGTAATACAATCTGTCTGGGCACACAGGCTGTGATAACTTTGTGTGAAATGTGTTCATCACTTGTGGGACAGGATGTGAGCAGAAGAAGGATTGGTTACAGGATTGCTTACTCTGTCCACTGCTGTCCCATTTATAAATGCAAAAACTGAAAAGCCACAGAGTTTCAATTCACACTGAACACTGATCTTCTTGTAAAGCTTGGAAAGTCAGGTGAGATTCCTCCACTGTTGAAGTTTCATCCAGTAACTTCCTCTACTGCCACTTTAAGATCTACTCCCTTGTCTCCTGCAGTGTGAACAGGGAATTGGTTCCGGTTAGAAAAACATTGGGTGGAGAGAAAAGGATAGGGAGCGAGATATTGTTGTATCAGCTCTGCCAGTGAAGGCCCTGAGCTGGTAAGCAGTACCTGGAGAGATTGAAAATCACTGTGGAGTTCATGCATCTCTCACTTTCTGGGGCTGAACAAAAAAGGTCTGGGTCTTAAACTGATGTTAATCAGAACTCCTTGAAATTAAATACGTATAACAAAGAGTTGTAGAGGGTGACTGATACAGACAGAGCTTGGTGGAGACCACTTCAGTGTTTGTTTGGTCTGCAGTGGCAGCCCTGGCAGGTAGAAGGGGTCACAGTCATCAACTACACACATTATTCCAGAAGTGGGATTTCATAAGCTATCCCAAACTGGGAATTTCCCCTGAGACAACATTCTTGTGTCCACAAAAGTCTAGCAAGTAGCAATTTCTTCTTATATCCTTGGAGAAGCTGAAACTGGCTTTGAATGGGACAAATATGGAAAGCCCATTTCTTTTTTCAACCAAGAGACCTTCATCTCTATTGGGAGACCCATGTCCTGGTTGCTGTCAACCATCTGTCCTGAGCAGAGGTCACTGAGCCAGGCAGCAGTGGTCTGATGGGAACATAACACAACTGTGGTAAAGATAAGCGCATGCTGTGCACAGAAACTGAGGTGAGAAGGGTGTACCTGTTGGAGGGGGAATCTGGTAATTACAATGTTATTAAGTCCTTTCTGCTTGATCTTTCAAGCAAACCTTCACACACACAGTTTACATTTATTTGCACTGAAATGGAGCCCACTACCTCTCCACTCCAGTCACCGACATACTATTTTGTGCACAATACTGAATCTGCACGAATTCAATGTGCCTTTAACATATCTCTCTGGAAGTTACTGTGAAAAGAAAAATACTCCAAAACCCAGGCAAGCCAGACTTTGTAAGCAGATCAGTAATTCTAGTGCAAGGTGAAGTGGCTTGTTTTACTGAGTGTGATAGATAGACTCCTTCAGAGAAAATGACTTTATGTGAAATGTTCTAGGAATATTTCATGACCAGGTTACTGTACTTTTTTTATTGCAACATGTGCAATCACTGGATGTTCTTGTGCACTTTTTGGATTTTTTTATTTCATTTTATATGAAAGTTTTTTTCATTTACCTCTCCCTTCCCATTATTTATAAAAGCTATTGTGTTTTTAAAAGTTTAAATCTGCACTGTTCTAGTAAATAGCAGTTCTCAAATGTTGTTTCCATCTTTCAAACAATGCATGAATAAACAAGTAGATTCTGAAGGACTATCAGCTGTCCTGAATAGCAACATCAACCATCGACCAGCCAAACACAAAAATGTTCAGAAAAATGCTGAATCAATCCAAGCTTGAACAATTAATAATTCTGATGTTAATCTCAGGGATGAGAGAACAGTAAGTATTGCTAGAGAGGAGACAGAGTTGCTATTATTTGCAAACCTTTTGGAAAGTCTCACACATCCCCATTCAGGGATTTTGAATATACTTAACAATTGTCTTCTGTTCATTTGTGTTTTACTTCACTGCTGCTCCAGTTCAAAGCCCCAGCAAGGGCCACTGCCTGCCTCAGGCTGGGGAGGGGGAGCTTCCATGTCACAAAGGATTTTGAAAAAGTAACATTAGTTTAAATCTGAGTGTAGGAGCATAAATATTTGAGTCAGAGGTCATTTAGCATAGTCTGTTTCAATCTTTCATCATAACTTTAAAGCACACTATTCTACTACATGGAAAATGTGCAGCAATATACATACAAATAAAAAGACTTAAAAGAAGGGAAAAAAGAAGACTAGGAATTTAATATTCAAAAGATAGAAACTTGGTTTTAACTCTCTTCTTTCTCTGGATTTCTTCTCAAATAAAATTTATATAGAGGCTATCCACTTTGCCAAGTATTTTAATTTTTATAGAAATCCTTATTCTGGTGTGATCCACAGCACTTTGAAATTTCCTTTCCAAACTCAAGGAGGAACATTTGAGCACAGCAACCACTGCAATACTGCTAGTTCATTCCAAGACATGGTCTAGCCACCCAGATGGAAATCCAGATCAATACCAAGGAGGCTGCTCTGCATTGATAGTACTGAGACAGAGTTCAGCATCTGGTTGCATCTAGATTATAGCAGTGACACAGAGCTACTGATGTGAGAAGGTCCCCCATTTCCATGTGAAAAAAATTCCTTGCCTACAGGTCTGTAAATTAAAAGCCCTTGTTCTCCTACCTTTAACTTCAATGGCTCTGGTTTCTCTTACTCTCCTTTTGGAGAGGGAAAGAGTTTTCTCAGGGATTTTTTCCAAAAAAGGGCAAGGCATCTAAGTATGTTCCTATCTTCACTTTTGGATCAAGAGCTGATATCTTTAACCCCTAGATTAGCTCTTTAGCACCTCACACCTTGCAAGTAGTTGCAGGTATGCACTACCAAAGACATTTCCTTCTCTCTGTCCTATAGATAGGGTCCATACCTTCTTGATACATACATTAAGTGCCATGGCAGGATGAAAGCAATGAAAGCCATCTCCACTTCTACTTTTGACTTGCACTACTAACACCTTAAAGAATTATTTCCATTATTTCCACACATATTCCAAAAGTGAACACTGGTGTGATGTGTGAGTTTTGGGGAAAGAGTAAACCACTTGTAACCTGGGAGTAGAATCACAGAATATTCTAAGTTGGAAGGGACCTACAAGGATCATCAAGTCCAAGTCTTAAATGAATGGCCCGTACAGGGATCAGATCCACAACTTTGGCATTATCAGCACAAGGCTCTAACAAATGAGCTAATCCCAGTGGTAGTTCATATTCTAATAAAAGATGCAACCTGGTTATGTAACACCAAGGCCATCAGAAGATACAAAATTATACTCTACAATTGCTGCAGATGATAACCTTTTTAATGACCGCAATGCACGCAAATGAAGTGTTTTCTGTTTCTCCCATGAAGAGGTATCAGGAGTCATAGAGAGCTATACTAGTCAGAGACCAAACCAATCAAGGCCACTTTTTATTGAATGCTGAGAGAAGTTCCCATTAGCTTCAGCAACAGCAGGTTCAGGCCCTGGGAGATCATGGGTGTCCATTCTCTGGCCCTTTTTCCTCCCAAAATACACTTCTCTTGACTTCAGTGATTTACTCCAGTATAACCAAATAGATACATACACCTGCAATATTTAACCTCTTACATCTCATGTTCTGTGTCTTAGTACCACTTTCTCCATGGGTTTAAGAGAAACCTAACTTAAAAACACTACCTATTAAATTCTCCAATGACAATTTGTTAAAAAAAAATAGGAAAATACTAGGCAAAATATTCACAGACAGTTCTTGTGATAACATCTTAAAATAAGCCAAAATAAAAGATGTCTCTCAGCCAAGAAATCAAGGCAGTCTATTCTTTACTTTTTTCTTCCATCACGCCTAATTGTTTTGTATTAAACTAATACAATTCCTCATTTATTCTGTTGATGCAGAGCAATTCCTGATGTGGAAATTTATCCCGCTTCCATTTACACCAGTTTAGCACTAGCTAAAATATCCTAGCCCCAGAAGAATTACTTCTGATTTATATCAATCTGAATAGGCAGAGATTTCAGTCCTCATATCTCCCCACCAGTTGCAAATCAAACCTGTGTCTACCCAGTGGGGAAACACTAAACAGACTGCATTTGCAGAATCACCAAAATAAAACTACCTTCTTTCTTTCCTTATTTTTTGCTTTTAATTCTCTCAGTATTTACATACAACAAGAGCTTGAATCAATCACAAGTGGTTTCTATCTCAAATACCATCCTTCCAGTCTCTTGCATGCAAAACGAAATGACCTGAATATCTTGACTTCTCTGGAATTACTTTTAAGTACAAAAACCCTTTGAATGCATTTAATTCATTCCATTTCACTGCTGCTGCCGCAGGGCAGCCCCAGAAAGATATTCCCACGTGGAGAAAGTCTCCTAGGTGTGTAAGTGCGGCTATGAATGGCCCGCAGCCCAGCTCGCCGCAGCTCAGACAATGCCCCTCGATGAGAGACCTGGTGTGCCTCATGCTCCATGACACCGGCTTCGCAAGGTTTATTCCCCATTTACCCCCGTGTACTGAGCAGCGAGTGCAGCCCAAGCACCTTCCCAGCAGTTACTATTTCCCTCCAGCCCGCCCACAGGCAAAGGGTGTGAGCGCCGGCCTCTTTCCCCTGCGGCTCCGCGCTGCCAGCAGCTCATGCCCGGAGGCTCCCCGGGCCTTTCAAACCCCCCTCAGGAGCTGTCGTGTTCGGCGTGACTCCGACACCCGCCCCGCTAAAGATAGCCGAAAACATTGAAGATGGGTGGGGGGATGGCGGGCTTGGTGGGGATGGGTTTCAGAACCATGGGCCTGTAGAGTTTCTGCCCCGGGCCATCGGCCTCCTTGCAGAAGTGCGGCACCTCCGCCGGCAGCGCGGCCGCACTCTTCCTCCACAGCCCCAGCCCCGGGAAAGGCGACGGGGGCAGCGCGCCCGGGGCCTGGTACACGCCTGGGCCGGGGCAGGGGAAGGGGCAGCAGGTCCAAGCACCCACCCGACCTGAGAGTGCCCCGGCAGGGTCCTTTTCCCCGGCGTGTGGCGCAGGGTCAGGGGGGCTCTCCTGGCCAGCAGCGTCTGGGCTCCTTTTGCTTTTCTTCCCTTCATAGGGAGGAGGGTCCCTGGGGGCTTGGAGCCCCTCAGGGCTGGCAGGAAAGGCCCTGCCCGTCACGCTCTGGGCCGGCCGTGGCTCTTCCCAGAAGGAGGCGGGGAGCTGGCGCTTCCTCATGGGCACCTGGTCCGGTCGGGCAGCCTCGGGTTTTTGTTCCTGCAAAACCCGTTCCCCGGTGAGGTTCTCCTCTGCTTCGGCTGTCTGCATCACCTTCTCGGCGGCAGCCCCGCCGTGGGGGCCGGGGTCAGGTGCCTCGGGCTGGGGGCCGCGGGCCCGGTCCTCTGCCCCCCTGCGCCAGCTGCACTCAGGGGCTTTGCTGGGGTGGCTTCGTGGGATCCGTGAGTACTTCTGAGAAAACCGCTTGAGCTGCTTCTGCAAGTATTTTCTGTGGTCAACTGACCGGCGACAAGGAGCTGATTTATCCAGAGCCGCTTTGATGTCGCTCGAAGCCAGGTTAACGAAGTTCAGTAGAGTTTTTACCTCGCTGTCTGCTGCCATCTCACTGAATGCACTGTGCAGAGTTTCCCATGAAAAGTTTATAATCCTTCGTCAGACAAACCTTGGCAAACCTGCGAAACATGACGGGCAGATTTTTGAGCAAGAAGCTTAGGTTCGAATAGCACTAAGCAAATGGAGGGAGGGTGGGGGAACATGTCAAACTTTTCAGCCGCGCAAAGAAGTTGTTGGACAGCTCGCTTCCACGCAGGGGAGCTCCCGTCGGAGCGGACGCGTGCCCGCAGCCCACCGCCTCGCACTGCTGCCCCAGCGCACACCGGCTCGGGGACTGGCTCACAAGTGCCAGCCAGCTCAGCGCCTAATCTTGTTAGAGAGCACTTAGGTGGACAGCAGCGGGGGTGGCCGCCCTGTAAGCAAGCACGGACACTCACCCGGCGCGCGGCAGCTTTTCTCACCGGTGCTGGCGGCCGCGTCGCTGCAGAGGAGAGCCCCTTCCCCGCTAATCTCGTTAGGCAGGTTACACACCGCCAACCTCCGCGGAGGCAGCCAGGGCCCGCCAGTGTTTGGATGCAGTTTAGCAAGCACTTGAGCAAGCTGAATGAATATCGACTCCAGCGAGTTCGGGGCTCTCCCAGGCCAATCAGAAGCCACTTTGCCAAATACAAAGCATCCCAATCAGGCATCAGCCTCCCCTCCTTGCATTCTTTGCCATCACAAATTGTCTCCATGGGGACAGCCGCAGAAAGACAGCTAATAAATACAATCATTTCCCCGTGATTTCTACCATTCTCCCTATCCCCTTCACTCCGATGGAAACCTTTCATTTAAAAATTGCACAATCTGAAGCAAAAATGATGAAGATGAGTTAGGGAAGTTTAGACACCCTTTTCTCTGCATTCGCCAAAGCTGTCTGGGGGCTGATACTAAACATGCTTCATTGCCACAGGACAATATAATACGGGGGACTGGACTAGCCTACTTTTAACCGTTCCCCATCAGAGCATTTTTTTTTTAAGGGGAGGATGATGTCAGAAAAAGGTAGGAAAGGAACAAATCTCTAAAGAGATGTGCAGATATCCATGGAAAGGGAGCTTGAGCGCTCAAGAATCTTGTCTTTATGTTTGCCCCCTCAATTGAGTTACACAAAAGCTGAATTACCCATTCAAACTACCCGAACAAAAGGATGGAGTTGGATAGTACTCTTGCATCTGTAGTCAAACAGTTAGAGACTTAAATCGAGTCGTCATGATGGAGAAAGATTTAGACAAAGCCCATAGAATTGCCATCAGCAAACATTTTCCTGTGTCATATTAGTGGGTCTCCATGACTCCCCCTGGCCTGGGGACAATAGCACAAGTTTGCACACTCGACTACTGTCACCCTGCCAACGCTGGCAAGGAGCAGAAACAGGACAATCCTTTAAGGGGAAAGCATGCCCGCTGCAGGGAAGGTAAGAAGAGAGGGAAGAAAAGGCGTGTGAAATGCTAATTGAGCTGCTTCCTTTACTGATCCAGAGTTATGTGAGCCTTCTGCCTTCTCGAAGGCTTGTCCCTAAGGGATGACAATTACTTAAAAGCATAGTAAAACCTATAGCTGGAGGAAGAGGAGAGCAGAAGAGCTGCCCTTGGTGTGCACCGATGACACAGGGCTGGCAGCAGCCTGTATGCCAGCCAGCACCCGCTGCCTCCCACAGCTGAAGAAGCTTTGCTCCTGCTTTCCAGTCCTCAGTACCCTGGGGATGGGAAGACTGGATAGGGGCACAGGACCTCTGCAGCCATCATCACGGAGAGCATCAGAGCTGCCAGCTCTGAATCAAGCACAGATATGTGCTGAGGAAAGCAGGGACTGAAGTCCAAGACATTTTGCAAGTAAAATCTACCTTACTGACATGAGGCATCAAAGGCCTGAGCACTGAGGGATGAAAACAGCCACATTTTACAAGTATTTTACTGACTGTTACTTTACTTTATTTCTGTTTATCCAATTTTCATTAGAGGAAGCCAAGATCCAGACTGTGCTGTTATATGAAAGTCTGGGCAGAGACCTCAGGGGTCACTCTTCGGGATCCCTGTACTGGTGCACTCATCCCTGTTCACACCTTTTCTCTCTGAGCCTGAGGTGGTGCCCAGGCTGAGGTGTTTCAGGTTTAGGGAGACCCTGGGGTCAGGACATCGTGCCACAGAATGTGCTGCAGAGCTGTTGGCACCAGGGTGGGCTGTAACACAGTGACTGATTTGCTACTTGCAGGTGTGCCTCTCTCCTCCTGATGCCTGTGTGACCTGCACAGACTCTTCTGTGCAGCCAAAGGTTCAGGGAGAGGTTTTGTCTAGTTCATTGAAAGAGATGCATGCCAAGGGGTCATGTCTCTCTTTGCAGGAATAAACTGCCTCATGTGCTTGAGCTTTCAAACCCAGCCTGGGACACATTTCATGGTGCAGGCTCTCACTAGAGGTAGTTGGTTTCCCAAGGTGGAAAAGGGGAGAGATAAAGAGACGCATGACAGGTGCCTAGGAGTCAGAGACTATCTCAGGATGTTAATGAACTATGTCCTCAGAGGCCTGGGAAACTCGTGCCATGTATTTTGAGACTTACATCCAGTCACGGGGGCTCTGGAACCCTTGGCTGTTCTCTGGGACTGAGGGCTAGTGGGTCAGTTAGACTGAGGAGGGTGGATGTGACTTGCCTGCATACTGGCAGATAACAGACCCGCACACCTCCAACACAGTCACTGCAGAAGCCCTTTCCAAGTTCCTACACTACAGCCATGCCCATCTCTGTCAGAAGGACGCTTGTGCAGGATGTGGCTCCTTGGGCACACATGGCAGAGGTGGAAGAGCTCCCCATTCCTTGCTACGCTTGCTGCTCCAGCATCCCATTCCCCTGCAGCTGGTAACAGTGGGGTGCCAGAGGGGAATGAACCAGCAAGCGGGATTTAAAAACCAGAGCAACCCACCCTTTCAAGGTCAGACTCAGGTTGAGCTGCACAGGGTTTTCTCTAAGAGGCCACCGGAGCCCTTTTGTTCCTCGCTGCTCTCACCATGTTCATCCCAATGTACATTTGAAAGGAACAATTAACAATAGGGCACTCCTCTACGAGGATCCAATGCACTTTGAAGTGTCCACCAAGCAAAGGCTCAAGAATGATACATCATTTTCCACTGTGAACATGTCAAACTAGTACAGCAATTGAAAAAATGTCTCCACATGCCTTCCCAGCATGCAGACAGGGACCAGCTGGAGAGCTACTTCATATCCGACATGTCACCTCCTGACAGCTGTCTTCTTGGGAATTTTTGGTATGTAAAGTTTTCTAACTCCTCTTTTAAGTAAAGCACAAGAATAGATCCATTCATTTGAAAATTGTAGCCAGGCCTCTCCTAAAATGAACTATTTCCTTCGAGACTAAATTAAGAAGAGAGGAAAGATTTTTTTAAAGTGTTACTAATTGTAAGCGATGTCCATCTTTAGTCATTTCTACACCAAAATTTCACAAAGTTTATTTCTGGGCTGAGAGGCTCATTCAGCAAAGGTATTCCAGCATCAGGTTATCCTGGATCATGTGAGCCCACCCACTAACCAAACTGCGCAGCATTAACTGGGGCAGGGATCCCTCTCCCATATATGCCACAAGCATTTCAAATAGAAGGAATGCCTAAATCATGCTGGTAAAACAAAAGGCAGCTCAGTGAACAACTGAGCAGCACAGAGATGATACAGAAGTCACTGTTTTGACTTCTCAAAACTCTTTTTCCCTCACTGAAAGGAAGGTTTCTGTCCATCCCAACCTGAGCAACAGATGTTACATCAGGGTTTATCCTGCTATCAGGATAAGAACTGTGAAAATCACATAGTACTTTCTGGGAAAGCCTGGACTGAAATCAGCTCTTGGGGGCTCTATCTGCTTGTCTGAGGTACACATCTGAATGACAAGCACCATTAACCTCATCTCTTCCCCATGGGTGTCAAAACTAGGCAATCTCTGTTAATCACAAAGAGAAGTCCACAAAACCTATCAGATTTTTGTTTGAAAAATATGGCTTCTTAACAGCCATCAAAATATTTTCTTTAGAAACTCCACAGAGGTTTTGCTGAGGGGAAGGGAGGCAACGCAAGGTGAGGCCAGGCAAAAAATAAATTTCCATTGTTTTATAAATTTTTTAAACTATTTTTCCCCATTTGGGTCACAGTCCTGTAACTCCATGTTGAGCCTAATGGATGTGCACTTCGAAGCAAAGAAAAAATGGAGCTGCAACTGTTCTGAAACGTTAGACAGTTAGCTGGAGCATCTCAGATAGGCCACATGTGAACTGTACTTTTTCTTTGTCCTGTCCACTATGGACAGTTAAAAGCAAAGATAATTTCATTGTGTGATCTGTTTTCGCTCCTCTGCTCCCTCCTAAGCCTCTGCTTTGCCTTCCCACTTGAAAAGGAGAGCCAAGAACCTGAGTGGAGGTGATGATGATTCATGGTGAAACCAGAAGTACTGGCCTAGAGAGGAGTAGTATTGGGATGGAGTAGTATTTGAAGACCACTAAAGCTCTTCCTTCGGGATCCTGATTTTAGATTTCATGTTGACAGTGACTGAAGTGGAAAAATGTTAATGATGCACTGATGGCATTAAAATGAATTTAACATCATTTCCCAAGAACTGGGTGACCTTAAAGGTGAATGCAATGGGAGAGGAAAGGATTGCAGTAACTGAGCCATGCACCTCAGGAACTGATAGCAGGAGTTTCTGTCATAAGGAAAAATGACATTGTCTGGAAATGAGAAGGGAAATCAGGTCATAGGATAAAAATTAATCTCCCTCCATCTAGTCTGACCTTCAAAGTGTGTGGAGGGGAGAGGGGTGAGGGAGAAGGGTGATGTGGTACTGATGGTGCTCAGCACCCCAAACAGGCTTAGAGACTGGCCCCAGCCTGGTATGGGAGCTTGTTCGTTCCAGAACCTGCAGGTTCATTTGAAAGGGATGTCTGGCAGTGTGTGCATAGGGGTGCAGCCAAAGGCCTTCACATCCCTTCCTGCACTCCAGCACACAGGCACTGCAGACAGCAGCAGGGACGTCTCTGCCTGGCACTGACCCTCACACAGCCTGGTCCTGCCCCAGAGCTGAGTCCTCTAAGCTCGTGGAAAGAGAATATGGGATTTCTCCCCATTCTTGTGCTATCCGGTTGTCCTCTTTTCTCACCCTCCACATCTTCTTGTTGAAACTAACACCTCTACTCCCAGGAGAACAGCAGCCTGGCACTCCAGCAGATGAAGCTTTGACTCTTTCCCCACCCTCCTTTTTTTTTTTCCCCTCTTGACAGTCTGCTTTGACCTGAGTGACATCCTCTCTTTGCTTTCAGTCCCTGATTTTCTGCACTTGGGGACAGACTTTGAGCAGGCAGTAAGTGTTGAGGCCATGCAGAGACAGCACGGGGGGGCTGCTGCTACCCCACAGCCTGCCATTCAGGCAGATGGTGGAGGGGGCCGATGTGAATAGCTCCTGTCAGTCTCATAGAGGGAACTTTACAATTGTGCTACGTGTTGGACTGCACGTGACTAATGCCATTCTTCTGCAGGCTGCAGGCAGGACACAGCTGTTTCTTTAAGGAGAGTTTTGTTTTTCTGGGCAGAAGAAAAAGCACCCATGACAAAAATATTGGATACAATATGACAATATCCATGTATCCAATATTACACTCCATAATTAGGCATGATCAAAGCCCATCCTGCCTTTCTCTGCCTCTCTTTCTGGTAAATAAGATAATGTTTAAAAAAAAGCGTGGCCTTGGTTTGGTCCTTCTGAAGGTTTAAATTCTACCTCCCCACATGGCAGGTATGCAACGAGAAAAAGCAAAAGGGACAAATATAGGTTTCTTTACATAATTCTGGAGTAAATAAGTATTTCAAGAACAGGATGAACTGCATGCCAAATGCTACAGGGTGTGTCTGTTGATGAGAAGCAGTGCTGCAAAAAGAATTTTAAAAATACAGACATTATTATGAACATATGAAAGGGTGACTACCTACTTTTAAAAGCTGCAAAATAAGAAATACACAATGGGCTCTGGACAGGGAAAGAGTCTGGATCTTGAGCTTACAGTACAGAAGAGCCATGCCAGACCAGAAGGGTAGTGTTCCTCCTGCCCACATTTTGACCAGGCTCACATCTATGTTCCCTGCTCTACTACTCTCTTGGGCAAGGCTTCTCCACATGGGTGTGGAATCAGTGCTGGGCTCCCCAGCCCAGAAACTCAACCCTGACCCTCCTGCACCTGCTTTCCCTTACCACGGGCCATGGCCCTGTCCCACAACCCAGCTGGGGCTGCACTTGCACTTGGGCAGCCCTCAGGACTTAAACAAAGGTGCAGGCAGCCCCAGGCAGCGCTGCCTTGAGCCGGCCCCCATGTCAGGATGACCATGAGGCTTCAGGCAGGCAGCGATCTATCTAGCAATGCACAGAGTGTAGTTCTGTCCCTAACATTTCCTTCTGACGGCCTCCCTTGTTGTATTCCAGACATGGCATCTGCCCACCAGCACTGGTGAATCACCCCATGGAGTGTGGAGCAGAGCAAGAGCCTTGGTTTGGCTCGTGTGTAAGCATCACCCACAGATGTGTGCAGGCATTGGCTTAGCACAGGGGGAATTCAGAGAGGATGAGTTTTTCTTGAAGCGCCTTTGCCATCCCCTCCAAAGGGTGAGCCAGGAGGTGTCTGAGCAAAAATGGTGTCTTTGATCTCGTTCTCCTCCTTCCATCAATGAGCCACTGAGGCTGTAACAAGCTGTGTTTCTGTGGTATAGCAGTCCCAGCTCAGACTGTGTTTGTGCAGCACAAATTGACCTTGGACCCGCACTTTTTTGAGGTATTTCATACATAGGATTGATAGAGACAATAAAAGTTAACACTAACTACTATTTCAGTTTCTCTTTGTTGATAAACAGTTAGATGACAAGGGTCATAATTGTCAAACCAAAAAAAATTCCTTTCTTACCTGTAATGACAGAAATAGCTGATGAACTGCAAGCCTCTTCTTTTACCACCAGATCTTTAAATTCTCTTGGTGGTCTGCAGTACAGAAGCTATGGGGGAGCTCTTGCAGTCCCAAGTGTCCTACTGGAGGGGAACTAGGATGAAGACTCAGTATCCAGCCTAGCTGGGCTGAACTATCTATGCAGAAGACTTAGAAAAAACTCTAAAGGTCTCTAAATCTTTTCTACACTACCTGTTGTCTTGATTGGCAATTTTTGCGCTATTCACAGTTTGGGGAATTCAGCTGCCTTTGCAGTAGGCAGCAGTTGCACAAGGAAGCAGAACCAGCGTGTACCAAGTTCAATGTCATCCCTCCATCCCAGTTTTGGAGGTGTCCTTCTCTAAAATCGACATTATGCTTCAAAAGAATATGCAAAGGTGACAAGGGCTGCAGCTGCTACTGAGGGTCACCGTGGGAGCCCCCCTGGAAGGGTCCACTGGAGGTGAATGCCAGGAAATGCCAAGAAGTGCCAGGACGTGCACACTGCACTTGCTGAGCAACTGGGCCACAGGGAACTTTTCAGGGCCTGCTTTTCTGCAGGCTGGGTAGATGGAGAAACTTCCACAGAAAAGTCAATTAGCATCATACAGACTGAAAAAACAGGCACTTCTTTGCAGTGCCAGCTGCTGTCACCCTCACTGCCCGGATGGTCTCCAAGTGTGCACCCTTGTGCTGAGCACTGAGGCTAAGTGAGTATGCCAGCTCTGCCTCTCAGCGTGATGTATTTGATTCCTAGGCTGTGTTTACACAGGTAGGTGGCCATCACCTGTGCAAAACGCCCGTTCGCCGAGTGCCTTTGCTGCAGGGAGCAGCCCGGTCAGGTCGCCCGTGCGCCCTTTCCTGGGGTGCGCTGGGGAGCCCCATTCGGGGCCGTGTGGCGGCGGTGCCGCGAGGGGGCGCTGCGGGAGCCCGGCTGGGCTGCCCCAAGCGCTCCTGCTCCGTGCCGAGCTCCTGCCGAGCTCCCTGCTTCCCTCCTGCGTCCTCCCTGCTTCCCTCTCTGCCTGCCTCCGCCCCAGTGCTGCTCTCGGCCCGGGCAGCAGCAGCCTTTGCTCCGGCCAGAAAAGCCAACATCAGGGGTTAATTGTTATTTATCACAAATCCCCTCCCCTCTTCTCCTCCCCTTTCGCACGGCGATGCGGGCTGCGATCGGGAGGTGCTCTCCTCTCCGCACACGGTGCTGCTGCTCAGGAGAGTAGGAGAAGCCATCGCGGGCGAGCAAACGAGCCTCTGTGTCCAGGAGTTCCTTGCCGGCCAAAAGGTTCAAAGACGCCTGAGCAAAATCCTGGGCAGCGTCAGAGATCCCTCAGTTCAGTGGTGCCTGAGCCTGCTCAGCACCTTCCAGCTGCTTGAGTCTGGTTCCTCGGGACCAATCCTGCATAAAGCATCGAGAAGATTGTCAGAGGAAAATGGGATCTGTAGAACGTATTGATTTGGTGATTGCAGTGAAGAAATTGAGCAAATCACAAAGCCAATATTAATCAGAGTATTGGTGATCAGGATCAGTCTCTGCTGGAGCTCAGTATTTGCTCCAGGTGTTCTGGACTCATTACTACCACTGAAGCCAAATTTTAAATGAGCATGGATTTTTATAGGTACCAAATTAGTTTCCATCATGAATTTTCAATTAAAAATACAAGTTCTGGGTGCTTGGAGCAGATTAGCACTCTGTTTTCCAGGGATATAACTGTTTACATCCACTGGGATCCTATAGTGGGTGTTGATGGGAGGCAGCAGGGTTTGGTATGTGCTCCTGCAGAATGTAAAGGCCTTAGATATTGGGGCACCTGGTCTGGTCCATCATGGGGACCAGGGAAATTAATCCAGATGGATGGTGCTTTTAAGCAGTGCTTCACTGACAGAATCAGTAGCTCATGGTGAATGAGAAGATTTGTAGCTATTTCTGAGAGTTGCTTAAATGTCTTATTACTTGCAGTATGATTTGCACCTTGACAATATATATTTGGTGAGGCTTTTATATCTGAGGAGGCTTTTATATTTAAAATACTTAACAGAATTTGTATTATTTTCTTCATGAAAGCATATTGTGGAGCTACACTCAAGGCCAGCAGAGTGATACAAGCAACACTTTGGCACAGCTTTGGCAGTCCTCAGCTTAGTAACTGCTGTTTGTTCTAGCACAGAGGGATGACACAAAGTAAACTAGAAGAGACTTGCCAGTTTGGCAGCCCGACTGAAGCCAAGCTCTGCACCTGCTTGTCAGAGAAGGACCTGTAGACAACAGAGCTGCCTGCACTGAAAATAAATGGGAAAAGGAAGGGTGAAAATGCAACTTACTGTCCTGCTAGAAGTCTCCTTCTCATTTACAAGAAGAGGTATAAGCATAATATGTGTGTTGCTCCAGATCCCAGTTCAGGGGAACACATGGGCAGAGATTTTGTACACTATACAGATATCAACACAGAGTTATTCACATGGACTGTAATAAATGAACCTTTGATTAGCAGCAGTTATCCCTAACCCACTTCATTGGTACAATACAAAAGACTACTCCACTGCATTCCCATGCTCAACAGAATGCTAATTCTTGGATACTGAAAGAGTCCCCTGGCCTGAGCTGATAGAGAAATCACCCTCAACTTAAGAGCTTAACCTAGGTGTATGGGACCCTTCTTTTAAGGATTAGTTCTACTGGAAAATGCAAAAGGTTGGCATTTCTGATAAACAAGTCATTACACCTGCATTGTTCCCAGAGCTGAAGCTTTGATGGTGAGGTGGAACAACTGTAGACAAAGAGAAGCACAGTCAGTCTCTGGAAAGCAGACCCTCTTGGATAAATCAACCTGAGCCAAACAATGAGGACAAATGGCATTCAACTAAGTGCGCTAAAAGAGCTCAAATATGAAATTGCTGAGCTACCAAATGCAGAGCTTACACCAACCACCATCTCAAGGAACAAAGGTGAGTAATGTGATATCTAGTTGTATGAATGACAGAATAAATAAAGCCACATTTTCCCTGGACTGGTGGTAAATTTACAAAAGGAGTGTCCAAGGGCTTATGTTGACATCGGTGCTGTTCACCACCTCTGTACGTGGCATGTCAAAGAAGGTGAATACTGGCAAAGTTTGATGATACAAAATGATTCACAGTTATCAAAGCTAAAGCTGACTGTTGCAGAAGGAGCTTGTGGTTTCAACTGACAGTGAAGTGCTAGATGAAATTCAGTATTGACAAGTACAAAGGAAGGAACTTGGGGAAAAAATAACTCTACTTATACATGTGCAGTGACAGTCTCTAGATAGCAACACTTAGGAAAGATCTTGGGTAACTGAAATTAAGGTATGAGGTTTCTGAAAACATCACTTGTTGCCCTGCAGCAGTCAAAAGACAAACTGGATAGTAGGAGCTGCTGAATGAGGGAACACAATAAAATAGAACAGAAAATAGTAACATGGCACTGATTTAATAACTTTCTTAAAGATATAGAACAGGTAGCAAGGATGGTCAGAGTTTTGTAACAGTGTATTTTTCAGGAAAGACTAAATTAGACCTTTTCAGCTTGGAAAGAAAACAACCTGAGGGGACTTGATGTAAGTGTATAAAATCACCAATGGCATGGAGAAGGTAAGCAGGACAAGGTTAATTTGCATTTCTCCAATGCAAGAATTAGGAGTAACAAATTGAATTATCCTACAGTAGATCTAAACCATAAGGAAGGAATTTTCCACATGATGCATTAAACCATGGAACTTGTTGCCAAACAGCAACTTGTTCTTGCACAAATATGTTTTTAAAAAAGCTTAGACAAAATCATGTCATATTGGACCATTATTAAGATGAAATATCCACCTTCAACCTGTAGCTCAGAGACTCCTGAAACTATCAATTGTCAAAAGCCAGAACAGTACAGACCACTGTGTGCTGCCCCAGTCCTTGTGCACTTCCTTGAATATCCACATGGGCTGACATCTGAGGTCAGGTTCTGGACTATAGAGACCTTTATCACAATCACTAGAATGTTTTCATTGGAAGGAATGGGAAAATACATCCTGGAAATTTAATGCAGTGAGAGGCAAGGAAAGGGCATACACATGAAAAACAAGGTCCCGTTTCCCTTCACCTACTATTTACAAGTTTGTTTGGCACAATTCTGCATTGATAGCGATTTTGTTTTGATCCTCATAAAAGGACATCTGCAACTCAGAAAGGTTTATTTATGATTTCTTTAGAAGATTAGATTGTTCTAAGGGGAGCTAACATAATTCAAAGTGTCATCCATCATGAAAAAGAATACTTAATTTTTTTGAGAAGATTTTGTTTCAGTTGCTCTTGTATTACGGTCTCAGTCACAGTATCTTCCCTTATATCAGAATATATAGTACTAAGCCCATCAAAACAAAAGTCCCAGTCCAGTTCTGAAAGCAGCAACATCTTTTTTACCTCTGAAGCCTCTCTCCAGCATGGTTGGATGTCAGGGTGGCCATTCATTTCCATACACTTGAGAGAGTGTGTGTGTCTGTGTGCTAGCAGATTTGTGGCACACGAGAAAATCCAAGCCAGGGAGAGAGAGAGAGACAGAGAGAGAGAAAGATTACATTTTTTCTTATTTGCTTGTTTGCAGGCCTCATCAGGGGTTTAGATGCACGAGTTCAGTAGCACAGTATCTGCATCCAGACTCAGTATGGAGTCTAAGACATTAAGTAGGCAGTGGTTGAGGGCACCACACAGCTGTCAGCAAGCAGATGCAGGCCTGACAGCCAGAGCAGACAAGCTCCTGGGGCAGCACAAATTCAGTTTTGTTCAACTTGCTGCTGAGTCTCACGTTGCACCACTTGGTTTGCAAACACAGGAGGCATGTTCCCAGTGGAGCTAAAACCACTGAGATGGAGCTGTTTCTGCTGTCCCACTTTATCACACAGACTTCATGACCACATTTGAAGACGTATTTGACACCTAGACAAAAGTCAAAGACTTTAAGATTTCCCAGGAGTGAGACAAATACCCATCCTCAGCCCCAAGGGCCTTCAGATACTGCAATGAAGTGTTTGGTAGAAAAACTTTGGTTGCTTTCTGTTCCAAACAGCTCAGCTTTGATAACTGCAGCACGATTGATCTGTGCTGTGCATCCCTTAACTGAGTTACATGTATAATCCTCCCTGGAATGGAACATTTACATTCCACTGACCTAGTTGAAAAAATGCATTAATTTTAATTTATGCAAAATTCTCCCAATAGAAGAGTGAGAGGAGAGAGGAGATGTCTTATTTGCAGTCCTTGCCTGCTTGGAGCTAGAGGTGAAGCCAACTTTTTAATCAGGATTTTTTGAAAATGCTGGAGCATTTCAATGGGTTTCTTGTTCATATAAATCCAGACAGAGCTTTTTTACCTCCCACATATCTCACACGGTCACAAATACAAAATGTGCCATTAACCTGTCTCCTCTCCACTGAGTGGTGCCTCTCTGCCTCTGGAGATCCTGGGGCAGTGGGGCACCAAGGACACTTTCATGCAAACTTCAGCCAGACACCTCATTTCAACTCCCCCTGTTGCACGTCTCTCTGGAGGCTGACCCCATATGGAGACAATAGGGAACTTTATTGTTGAAGAAGGAAGTAAATGGTGCATATTCCTATGTCATCTGACCTGAAAAGCTCCAAGAGCATAGTGAGCTCACAGCCCAGCCCCAGTTCTGCAGCTCTCTCAAAGGAAAAATGGCTAGTAATGCTCGTGAGAACTGGTTGTGTAGCCCAAAATTCGTCTATAGAGTCACTTCATCTGCCTCAGTGAGTCAAACACAACAGGTACATGTACAAAAGGGACAGAGTAGAGTGTAGTTTTATATTGCTTCAGCATGGAGAAACAGAGGGATAGATGCCCTCATATTAGAATTCCTTTTAGTAGGGATTACTTCGGGGTCTTGACTCAGCAACGTTGCTGCTACTGCAGCCAGCCAGCCCTGTTTCCACATGGGAGGTTGTCAGAGCAAGGAAGAGCTAGAAGCCATCATTACTTGCTCAGCAGGCTCTTTGGCAGCTACCAACATTGCTGTAGTCAGTGAGAAGTAAACCAATTAAGTAGCTTTTCATGCCAAAATGGCCCAGGAGAAAGAGAGAACCACAATGGCTAAGTCATCTTTTTCTTTACTGCTGCTTAAAGAGTAGATTTGTGAGAGGTGAACATGAGGTCCTTTCTCTATCCCTGGAGGCTCAAACCCAGCCTGCCTTACTCCTGCTGACAGCCCAGCTGTGGCTGAGGGGGCTGTTCTCTCTGTGGCCAAAGCAGGAGCTCTGTGAGCCTGAGCAATGCCACAGCTGTCCACAGGAGCTTGTATGTGACCCTAGGGAGCAGCTAAGAAAGCCACTGGTTTGGGACATGTTCAGATCCAGACTCTGTCACGAGCCCTCACAGAAACATCAAACGCAGCCCATGCTCATGCAGTGGTGCTGCACAGCATGTTGTCTCATGGAGTCCTTGACAGCTACCATGTAAACACAGGAACCACAGCCTGAGCAAGTGAGAGGAAAAAAAATAAACATAGAGGTATCTGCAACTGTGTAATTCTTTAATCTCCTTATTGTGTAGTACCCCTGGTGTTTATGGTCTTGAACCTTTCTTTGTTTCAAAATCACCTCTGTTGTAACTCTAAGAATGAGAAAAACGTCCCTTGTAGGTGTAAGTAAGCATGTGTGTTTATTGGAGTATCACAGGGATGGATTTTATTAGTAATGTGTAAGGGCAAGAGCCACCATGCTTTCAGGAGATTGCTGCCCACCTCACATGGTATTTTTTCTTGGTTGCTGGTATCTTTAGCTTACAGTAAAGCTCATTTCAGATGGAAAGTACTGTAGATGTTTTGCTCATTACCAATGGAAATGCGATGATGTGTTCTCAGTAAGGCTCTGAATGTGCTTATCTTCAGCTGTTTAAGGACACATTGCTGAAGAAGGGCAATCCCTACACTAGACTGCAGCTGCTCAGAGAGATATAGTATTGGTAAAATGCAGACAGTGACTTATGACAATAGAGAAATTTTTCTTCTTTTCTCCAGCCAAAAAGCAGTCATTTTGCACTCTACCTTATGCAGAAGGAAAAAGCTTTTATGAAAAGTAACTGTTCTTGTTTTCTAATAAGTTAATCCCAGTAACATCAGGGGTACAGTATCAGACAGGTATAAATAAAAAAAGGCAAGGAAAGCAGAAGGAATAGTGTCCTAAGAAAGTACCCCATCAGCTCCCAGAACATTTCCAAAGATTTGGTCATTAAACCAGCAATATTAATTTCAGGTATTAAGACCCAATTGTCAACATCTCAAGCCTAGCTAACTCACAAGCTGTCAGATGTCCTTCCAAATACACATGCACTCTCACAAATTAATTTTTTTCTGCAGCTGGACTTTGGAACAGCCTTAGAACAGTTGTTTCAAGACAGATAAATGGCTGTGCAATGATACAACTTTTGCTAAAAAGAGAGTAAATAGAAATAAGTAATATCAATGAAACAATGTGTATCTCTCTGTACAATGTAAAATTTGGAGAACTGTGGCAGGACAAAGGGAATTTTTTCAACCATTCTTCCAGACATGGAAGTGTTGAGAAGAGACCAGAGTTGTTCACTGGCATGAGTAGCCAAGGCTTGGTAAAAGCAGTTTGCAGGTGAAAATACTCTTTCAGCATAAGCTTTATTTTCTGTGGAACTTCCCGTGACCTTCAGAAATTTGATTAACTCATAGTGTATAGAGATTTGCTATTATTAATCTGGTTTGTTTTAAGAATCAACATGTCATTTTGTAATGCTACTGGAGGGGCAAAACTGACCAAAGACTTTCTTGAGAGAGAAGATTGTTCCAAGGTTTTGAACACACCTGGTGTTTTGTGCCTTCGCATCCAGACACTTGCTAAGTGAAGCAGCACAGAATCAGGACTGTTCTCTGTCACCAGGCAGGATTGCTTCAAATAGGGGTAGTCCACTGGGCCATACCCTGGACCAGACCCTATTTTCTATGCAGGGTCTCTACCAGTACGAGCACTTGGTGGGCCAAACTGGAGGTGCTGGTAAATGTGGTTTGAGGGAAGAAGTGCTCTATCAAGAGACTAGACTGGCAAGGCTTTTTATATTAAATGAATCAGCCTGATGTGATCCAACATCTAGAAACAAAAGTATCCCTGAAGATGTGTTTTGTTTAACTGTTGTTTGCCACCTTTAGGACAGTCTTGGTTGAATACCACAAGGGTTTCTGGCATGGTAGCCTCATTGGCTTGATGCAGATGCATTAGTCCCTTTCTCCTCTTCTTGCTGGTACTTTAGTTCATATTTATGCAAGCATACTGGTCAGAAACTCCTTGAGAATAAAATAAATCTGCTTCTTTTTTTCTTTTTTACTATGAATGAATCATTAATTATCCATTCATGATTTCCTGGACCATTTAGGTAACCAATGTTTCATCTAATGTGTTAATTCATTTTATGTCAGTTCAGCTGTGTCACATTTTGTCACATTTCTTGATTGGGTGAGTGAAACCTTTAAAATGGAATGTAACGAGTAAGGAATACCTTGTTCATACAGTAAAGTAATTCTTGAGTTTGCATGTAACTGACTATGCAAACAATTACATCCGGGCCAGTGCAGCCAGCCACCACAGAGTGAATGCAGCACATCAGCTGTACAGAGAATAAGTGGAGTTTGAAAATGTCTTGGCAGACCTGGTTCCACTGCTTTGAATGAAACATACCCTTTTTACAAACCTTTTGTAAGAAAAAAGTTTACTGGCCCTACAAAATGATCAGCACTATCATCTGCTTGTTTGTTTTTGTTTACAGTGACTTTCTAAAACCTTTTAAATGCCTATTGTCACCACTGGACTGAGTCTGATTTTATCGGAATGCATTTCCCAGGATAGCTCGTACAAAAAAAAAAAAAAAAAAAAAAAAGGAAGAAAAAAAAAAAAAAAAAAAAAAAAGGGAGCAAAAATAAAGAAAACCACGGTAAAAAAAATAATTAAATGGAACAAAGTGAAATACTGAAAACTCAACTGATTCAGAAGGGTTTTTTATAAACTTGTTTTTATACTTTAATGCACAAGCATGCCCATTAACCATGCAGCATTATTTCAGCAACTGTAGTACAAAGAAACTTTAACATACCAGGACTTCATTGTCCTTTGCTTTAGTCTTCTGTCTAGGCTGAGCTTCAACTTCTCCTCTTTGTATTTTCCTCCATCATAGATTCATATTATTTCTATCATCATCTTGCTAACAGCTCTTACTTAGAAGTAGAGAAAAGTAGAATCTCTTTCCTCCATCATAGATTCATATTATTTCTATCATCATCTTGCTAACAGCTCTTACTTAGAAGTAGAGAAAAGTAGAATCTCTCACCCATATGTTTATCTTGCTCCTGGGAATTATCTGAATAGAAAGTGAGCACAAGCAACACTCATTTACCATGAAAAAGCAAGCTGGAAAGTGTCAGAGAGCTGCAATGAATGAACTCCTCTTGCTAATGGCTAGCTGGCCTTGTTATTAATATAGTTATAATAACATTAAGCTTCTCTATTAAGTCAGCAGACAGGGGCTATTGGTTACACTGCATTTCTAAGAAACAGGCCTATTTTTCAATTATATGGTAATTCATGGTGCCTTTAAATGCCTGGAAAATGCAAGTTCAAGAATATCTCATTGGTGATTCTGCAAAGTTTAACTGAAACAAAAATCTCTGTTTAGAAAGACCACATTTACTGGCTTGTGATTCACTTCTTCCCTGTTCCCAGATTAAGGGAAGGAATTGATTACCCTTGTGCAGATTTGGAACCAAAATTCATAAAAAATAGAACTGAAAGTAAGTGAAGGTCATCCCGAGGACATGACTGAAGTTGCATTCTTAAAGCCCTCTGCCAGAGCTTTCCAAATGCTGTTACCTGGTTGTGCTCAGCAGTCACATACTGGTGTGCAGCTGCAATTTTGGAGTGCCTGTCAGCATCAGAGGACAGGTGTTAGAGCACATTTGTCTCTTTTTCATGCCTCTGTGCCCCTGGTGCAAGGGTCCTTTTTCAGTTCCTACCTATTGCTAGGGCATAGTTATGGTGCAGAGTCCATCCTGGGGCTGTGGGCCACCCAGGGAAGCAGGATCCTCATGTCTCTCAAGTTTCTGGGTGTGCAGGGAAATAGTGTTAGCTCAAGGATGCTTCTGGGACAGTGATGAAAGCAAAACGCAGCCCAGGCTGTTTGCATCACTGTCCATAGACACTGTACACATGTGAGCTCCCGGCAGCACTGCTGCCCCCTCCTGCTGTGCACACCCCTGTGCGGACTGGCTCCGGGCACAGCCTGCAGCACCGTGCCTGTTCGGGACAGCAGCACAGTCTTCTTCCCCCTTGGTGTCCTTGTCAGTTGCTCTCTGTCTCTCTCTCACTTTGTTTGTGTTGCTCCAATGAGACAGCTCAGGTCCTGCTAGCATGGCAGCAGTGATTTACTGTTCACACTGTGGGTAACGACAGGGCCTGAGGTATGTCCCTTATTCTGCCATCTCTTGGTCTTTCAACTCCAGTGACTTGCACTGCACTGCAAATATGAGCACAGACATTTGTTTAAGGTCCAGCTCAGCAGGATTTTTGTAAGTGCCCTGGTCCCAGGCAGTGGGGGCTGTTGTTCAGCTAGTAATCCCCTTTTCTTTGGGGGTGTAGGGTTGCTCATGATAACAGTGAACATATCTGACACTCTAAGGACAAAGCACCGGCCGCAGATTAACAGCCAGCAACATTTCACCCCCCTGTTTAGAATGAGGCAGCCTTTTGAATTTGAGAGTGACTGATATTCATGACCTTTTCATCTCATAAGTAAGGAACCGTCTTTAAAATATGCTCTGCCTGCGTCTTGGGATGTGCAGTGAGCTGACCTGCCCTTGAAAACAGGACTTGAAAGGACTTCACTTCCCAGGGTCTTGGTCCTGTGAAGGGAAGGGAGTTGGGGGTTTGATCATTGGGGGTAAGAAATTACACGAGTGTTCGGGAGTAGGCAGTTTCACTTTCTGTCTTGCTCAGCTGTGACCAATGCCAGGGCATCCTGCATCTCAAGCTGCTGATGGCAGTAGGGCTGGCTGGCTGGAGGAGACATGCCAGAGACCGAGTGCAGGTGCCACCACAGGACACAGGACAGGACCTGCCCCAGTGCCAGCCAAGTTACAGCAGTGTATAGCTTGTTGTCCTTCCAGTGTATACTCCCAGTACTGCCATTTTGTGATGGGAATAGTCCCACCCACTGACAGGGTTTGGACTCGAAACCAATGGACTTGAAACCCCCTGAGTGATTGTGAGGTTTGCAAAACTGAAACCATGTTTTGTAGATCCACCAAACTGTTGCAGTTGGCACAGCAAGAGGAGGAACCCCTGTGTATGGTGCAGGGAAAATGCTTCCTTAATAGGGATGAAAAATTAATTTAAGATATGAGCTATCTCCCTGCACAGACTTATAAAGACAACATGTACAAATGGGCAAGAAGGTTGAGGTGTTTCAATCACAGCTACAGCTTTTTCCTAATTTCCTACATACCTGAATAGAAACAAATATCTGACAGATATAACTGGTGGTCTGCTATTTCTTGAAGGAAATAGCAAGGCCAGGATTGTTTCTTGCAGGCTTGTCAAAATTACAGCAAGATACAATTCTCTATTAAATGACTGAAAAAATAAAAAAAGAAATAGAACCAAGGAGTCAGAGAAGATGATCAAAGTGAACCTTTTAAGCTTTAAAATTATGATACTATAGAAAGAATATTATTTTCTGTGCAATACAAACATGTCTGCTTGTTGCTAAGCATTATTATTTTCATGATATCACTAGTAATGCCTAAACCAAGGCAGTGTTTGTTTCTTCTCTACATAGGGAAGTCCTGAGAATGGCAGGCCTGCAACTGAGAATTAAAATAGGCTGACGATATTTTTGCAGCTTTTGGCTTCTTTTAGTGTACCTCCTTGCATGAATGCTCTTTTCAAGCTGGAGCTCTGCAGCTGTACATAGGCACAGGGAAAAAAAACCAAGAAAACTTTCTCAAGTATATGCATTAGCAACTAGTCCTGAGGCTCATCTGAAGCTGTGGAACCTACTTAGGCAGTGTTTGAAGAGCTTTCAGATCATAATGAATTCATGCACCCTATTTCATTGAAATACATGGAGACACCATATTTAAGTGCATAATCCTGAGCTCTCCAGCTTTTATTTTGCACATCAAACAGGAAGTAACTTGGGATCAGTCCCTGTTCACACTGCCATTATAAGGGAATAAAAACTATTTCAATAGTAATGTGCCCCAATACTCTCTTTTTGAGCTAGTGGTATCCAAGCCTTCCAATGTCTTTCAACAGCCTTTTTCCCATCATGAGGATGAAAGATGGGAAGCAGGAAGTGCTATTTTTCTGTACATTACATTAAAAATCAAGTAAAAATTAAGTTTAAAAGTAAAAAAAGTAAAATGTGCATCTTAGACCTAGATAGACTAAAATCATTGTGCTCTTCAGGGGACAGATCCAGATGAAATCTCATCCATGCAGATGAGGCTGATGCCTTCCCTGTGATCTGAAAGAGGAACAAGGCTAGCAGATCTCCTGTGACAGTGACACAGGCAAAGCAGCAGCAGCAGCAAATTTGGCTTGCACAGGAGTCTGCATGGTGGCAAGCTTGCCCCAGCAGGCTAGTTAAAGTCACCTTGGGTACCCCTACACAACAGGGCTGGCATGCCAGGAAGCGTCAGACTCTTTTGAAACTGTAGTGACTTCA
This sequence comes from Rhipidura dahli, assembly GCA_013399225.1. Lineage (NCBI taxonomy): Eukaryota > Metazoa > Chordata > Aves > Passeriformes > Rhipiduridae > Rhipidura > Rhipidura dahli. Next base: position 919,461 of record VXAC01005948.1, read on the forward strand.
GCTTGCCCCTCAATCCATACTCTGGTTGCTCTCCTTCTAAAGGAGAAAATCCTTTTACAACTCCCTGCTCCCCTCCCTGACACTGCCCCTTGCCAGTAATTAAATAATGGACTAATGGAACATGTCATGATGGTAAGTGCTTAAAAGATTTATCCTTCTGTCTTCATTTGAGACATTTTAGTATCAGCCAGCAGTTTCAAGCCATCATGATAATTTATTTAAATGATTTATGTGGAAAAACAAGACATTCCACAATACCTCTAAGACAGCTCCTGGAGCGTGGCTGTTGCTGGCTAACACTGCCTCTGGGAGCTGAGGTACTCATTTACACCTTGCACTTCTCATCTCCGCGGGGAGGTGATTACCCCTGACAACAACACCCCTTGCCACAGATTTCAAGCATTTCTGCTTGAACAAATATGAAGCTACATAGAATTTAAAAAGCACAGTGCACAGGAACGACATGGGAAAGAATTATTTCAACAGTGCTCAATGCTGGAAAATGAAACAAAAAGAGACAAAAAACCTTAAACAAACAAACTCAAGGAATAGATTTCTCGAAAGTAAGACCAAAACGCATTTAAGGACTTCAGAACAAAAACCGAGGAAGATGGGGACTGATTAATCTGTGGCAATAGTCAGACTCTGGACTCTACCCTGTTAAAGCTTTCAGAAGCATTGACTGAGAGCAGCTGCATTTTTGACCATAAAACAGTGGCGAGCCATTCTGCAAAAACATACGAGCAATTTATGGGCTCACCATTGCCTCTAGAACTGCCTGATCTATTCATCTGCAAAGAAATATTGCCCATTAAACAAGACTGCAGTATACTAAAAGTTGACTTATCCAGTTTCTGAAGCTCTTCAGTGAGCAGTACCATCCGTTCCTCTCTGAACTCAGTGATGTCTCTGCAAGTTACATTAATTTGCAGCCTGGGATTCTGGGCCCAGTCACCTCCAGCTTTGCTGCAAATGCCTTCCCAATACCAGGGATGTGATATGTGCAGATTTCCTTTACAACTAGGGGGCTAAGGGGATTTTGAGAGTCATTGTCCTGCCAGTGTGAGTTGGCCATAGCAGTGTTCAGGAATTTCTGCCTTGCAGACACTGGGAGCAGGAACAGAGTGCAGCGGGCTGGCTCTCCTGGACCTGGGCAGGGAGGTAGGCTGAGTGGAGCAAGGGGCAGAACCCAGGATCAGGATGCTCAGCTCACAGCAGGGCCTGAGGGAGCTCTCCCATGCACCCACAGATACATGTGTGTGCAAGCAGGCTTCCAGTACTGTCGTGGTAACACCTCAAACAGCACATTCAGAGGGTTCTGGATAGGCCTTACTCAGCTCACCTCTATGTATATGTGTTTTCCAAAAGTCAGAGAGTAAATTAAGACCTTCAGCAGGTGATTGTGACTTTACCAAGGCCTTGAGCCTGTGCTGTTACAGTAGGAAAGAGACAGGCAAGAGACACTTCTGCCTGCATGAGGCAGTGTGCATCCCACTGACCCTTTGCCCAAAGCACCAGTTGCTGGCCACTGGCACACAGCTCATTGATCCAGGGGGCAGAAGGGAGCATTCTGCCTTGCTTTTGCATTTTGCAGTCAGAGACAGCTATCAGGGCTGGAGGGAGCATATTTCCACTTAATAAGTAGGAGTATTCCTAAGTCTAAAGAGCAAGTTATTTTCTCCCAGGGAGCACGAGGTCTGTAAAGGATTACAGAGGGCACAGCCTGTCAAGTCAATCAGCAGACACAATACCTTGCCACAAACTCTGCCCAAGCAGGGGGTCTCTACACCAAGGACAGAGAGCACAAGCCTGAGGGGAGCCTATCCTTATTCTCCTGCTCTCTGCTGGTGAAATGGAACTACCAAAGCTTTCTGCTACAACCTGAGCCAGCCCTGCTGGTACTGCCTAGGTGGTAACCTGCCCTGGAACTTTGGCAAACGTTTGCCCTGTGTCTTTCCCCATGTTCTCCCCCCACAAACCTATTTCTCCATCTCTGAGAAATTTCAACAAAACCAGGAGCAGTAACCTTGCCAGGTAATACCTGTTTCCCAAGGCTACTGCCAATGGGAACAAAGTTAAGTAGACTTCCACCCAGCTGGAGACCCTGTCTCTGAGACACTCAAGGTTCAGGCATTTGTTCTTGTTACACCCTGCAAGGTGTAGGCTTTCTCAAAAGCAGTAGGTTTTTAATAGACTCCTTAGCTTTGATGGAGTGGTGTTTTTTGATAAATAATAAAATACCCAACTCAGAAATAGCTATTAATTATTCACTGAAATAGCAACTACGACCTCAGTTGCCTCCAATGCTCCATTACATTCTACAACCTCCTTGTGAGGGGAAGAGGAAGGGCAGACACTGATCTCTTCTCTGTGGTGACCAGTGACAGGACCCAAGGGAATGACCTAAAGTTGTCTCAGGGGAGGTTTAGGTTGAATATTAGAAAAAGACTCTTCACCCAGAGGGTGGTTGGGCCCTGGAACAGCTTCCCCAGGAGTGATCACAGGTCCAAGCCTGACAGAGTTCAAGAAGTGTTTGGAGAATACTCTCAGGCACATGGTGTGACTCTTGGGGATTCTTCCGTGCAGGGACAGGAGCTGGACTCAATGATCCTTGTGGGTCCCTTCCAAATCAACATATTCTTTGATTCTGTGAAGAACTGATCTCTCTATAAACAGACACTCCCCAGCTGACTGGATCATGATCCTATTGATTTAGTGGGTTTTCCCCATTTAGTTCAACAAGAGCAGGAGGAGGCACTTTGTTCACTTAAATTACACTTGCTGACAGATCTACTGACTCCATGGAAGTTATGTCAGCCTCCGATGTCAGAAGACTGGGCACTGGATTTTGCACATGCTGGCATAACTCAGCAGTAATCTGAATAAGGAGGTGAAGTCCAATTTATGTCCATTATTTGCAGTGATAAATACCCGCATTATTTGTCATCAAAACACTGCTGTTTGTAGGCTCAAATGGGCAAATCACTAGCAATAAAATATCATTATGCCTCTAGCTGAAAGTCTGATAGCTGATAGGCAGTTTGGAATACTAACTGGTGCAAATAAAAGTAAAGAATGCTCTGAGGAGATATCCTAAGGACAACTCTGGACAGACACCAAAATTAAGTCAATAAATAGGTGTCAAATTGTTACTAAGCAGGAAAAGCAGTAGGCCTTGCTATTAGCAGTGTTTTAATTCAGATGCAATAATAAAATGACATTATTAAGAGGATGGACAAAAACCTGGAGTTCTGGAGAAGAGTATCTTAGGTACCAGAAAGGCTTATTGATTCCTGTAAGAATCATGTTCTTCTGTAAAATCTACCATCTTAACATTGTTGGGGTGTTTTTAAGAAACACAAATGCTTTTTTACATTTTTAAACAGAATTAATCTTTTAAACTGAGTGATCTCTAGGAAAATGGGCTATAGGGAAGGTGCAGTAGGTAAACCAAAACGATGATTTTTTACAGAGCTGAAAGTGCTAAGTATTATTCTTCTGCTTGCATACATGGCTGTAACTGACTTTATCTTTCTTCAACACACTACAGCCTACAAGATACAGCACTTTCCTCTTACCATGCTATCTCCTGAGCATAGACAACACTGGAAATGATGACTCTTAAAAACTATTGACATGGCCAAAATACTGTGGAATATTGTATTTGCTTTGTCCAAACCAGACAGAAAATCAGGACTGAAACAAGCTGACATGAGATGGGGTGGTCCTGTTCATGGAGTTTGGACTGACACAACCACTGAAGGGAAGCCCAGGTAGGAAGCATGTGATGAATTTATGCCCACAAAAGCATTATTGAATAACAGCAGCACTGCTGTGTTCTCCAGTTTGGAAGGAAACCATATAACCACAGATTTGATTGCGCTTCTGCTGGGAAGTCAGTGTAATCATCACCTTCAAAAACAGGTCTGTTGTCTGTCACATAGAAACAAATTGCTTCTGACATTTTGCACTGTTCAATTATTCTTACTTATAACAAGATAGAAAAGAAGTTTCTCAGGGTGTTTGTTATCCCTTGCCTTCCCTTTGCAGCACTAGTGAGGCTGCTTGGCTCTAGTATGACTTTGATTTCCCGAGTTGAGGAGGTTATCCTTTCCAGGCAGCTGGGCCTGAGGCTTTTTGCATCACATGTTGCTCCACAGGGTGGAGCTCAGGGGACCTTTGGGAGCTGGCCACAGGCAGGTCAACGTGAAAAAAGGTGCAGAAATCTGCAAGATGTCATTGGCTTCAGCTCTTCTATGAGGACATATTACACAAAGCAGAATTTGCCCTCACTATTCTTTCATTGTTTTTACATCAAAGGGCTAAATTATGCCCACTAATATGTCTAAGAGGCTTTTCAGTTATCTTTCTTATGCAAATTATATCATTTTGCATTATCCACAGATTATCTACAGTTTGAAAAGTACCACAGACGTTGAGCAAAGCCTATATGTCAGTTCTCTCCTCCTCTGAGAAGAGCATCCAAGTAAGCTAAATTGAAACAGTCCTGTGGGAATTCTACTTTAGCTGTAGCTCAAGAGGGAAACCAGTCTGGGTTCAGAAAGTTTGTCAGGTATTTGATGAAACTGTGATTAAAGGACTGGGTGTGCCCAGCTCAGCACCTGGATGTATACCAGCTCATCTCCAGCACATACATCCTCCCCCTTTGCAAGGTGCCTATATCGAGGACAGTGCACTCTTACATTTAGCAGGTGCTTCAGGTCCATTAGATGACAGCCCAGTGTGAGATCTGCCCTCAGCTCTCATTGCACAACATGGAATAAGTTGTATTTGATTGTGGCAACATGCTGACATTGCCAAGGTTAATGAACTAACAAAGAATGCTTAATGAAGTCAAATTATGAGTGATTGTTTTACTAGGTGGCATTTAGGACTCAGAATAATCATTACAAAGTAAATCCTCTACCCACCTCTGACTGGGCTTTTGTAGAGGTGCACAACATTTCAAAAAACAGTTGAATCAAGAAAAAGCAAGTACCCAAAAGGTCTGCAAAGCAACATCAGCCAAACATGATATTACTTACTGTTTTTAAGGAGCAGTGACAGGAAAGTATGGGGGCAAAGAAGGAACTACATCATGACTCTGCCTTGTGTTATTATCATAATGTGGGTCGATCACCTCCCTGGTTGTGCCTGTGTTAAATCTCAGTAATCTGGCTCATTTGCAAGTTCAAGCTTTTCTATGTCTGTAACACAGCCTGGGACTGTAGTCTACAGTTATTAATTTAATGGTGGTTTCTGGACCATATCTTATTATCTAGATAGATAAAATATGACAGAAGGCTTCTCCAGACTGGGGGCACTCAACAGAACACTGCCAGATGGTCAAACATCCAAGACAGTAAGGAGTAAGAGGAGCCTTCTCACCCAATCCCATCTATCCCTCTGAAGTTCTGTCAAACTCACCCATTCCTTAGCTTGTGGAAGTTAGGAAGATGTGACTTCGTAGGACTCTCTCCTATGCTGAACACCCTACAAGGTTGCAATGGGGCCACAGACAGGCCTTGATCACACATCAAAGGGCACAGTAGGAAAGGCACCTGCCAGAGTTGGAAGAATCAATGTCAGCTCTTTTTCTTTGCCAAAAAAACTATTGATTCTCTATACTTACTCCTGTAACTTGGCTGACAGGTTCATAGGACAGCAAGAATCTCAGCTAACAACAGTGCTGCTTCAGCCAGTTGTTCTTAATAACCCTGCCAAGGAAAGATTTATAGACAGGAGCTGAACAAGGCAAGAGAATACTTTTTTTTTTTTTAATACAAGAACATATTTCAGGACAGTTTGCTTGGGTACCAGTTGTCTCATTCTTTTCCACAAAGCTGCAAGAGCACAGTCTCCCTGGAGTATTTGATGGGTAAGAGGTGATAAATGAAGTGGGGTAAGAGGAAAAGCTGGTTGGTCTCGTGTTCCCTCATATAGCAACAGCTCTACAATAGCAGAGGTTCTTAAATCATGACCTTCTAGACTCACAAGTAACCCATTCCCCCCTGAAGTTAATTAGAAAACTCTTGCTGATCTGTGTGCAGATTATATGCTTACTACAGTCAAGGCTTGTTCCTCCATATATCCTCTTTCCCTAAGGCCATCCTCTTGTTTGACTGTTATTGCCATGAGCACACATTCTTCTTCAAAATTAATAAGCAGGTCTCTTATGAGACCTCTCTGCTTTGTCAGACATCTATATCCTGACCTGCTGCTTCAGAGACACTATCAAATCTGGCACAATGCACTGGCAAATAAAGGCAATACAGTAAAAATAGGAATGAAGGTGATTGGTTGGATGTTACTGCTGTGGTAGAATGTATGTCAAAAGAAGAAATGTGCCGTGCTGACTGTAGGATAGCTCTGATTTACTATACTTTCAAACCATACCTTAAATGCACTGTGGTTTTCAGGATATCTGTAATTTTTTTCCTCTCATCTAAAGCAGTCCTTTCTAGCCATTCTCTTTATGTATCCTCTCTCCTCCAGAAAATATCTGGTGGAAATACCAACCAGCCCAAAGGACCTTGCAGGCTGGCAACTTGGGCTTTACAATGCTTTTATGGGAGCTGTAAAGAAGACACTGAGGAAAAATAGATTGATAAATGAGATAGTCAGTACATGCTTGTTATGTGACTGACTGTAACAATGCCAGATGATGGAAACAGATATTTAAGCTTTACTCATCAAAAAGCAGCAGAGAGAAGCACAAGCTTCTTTCATTGTTTTCTTTTATTTTTGTAAATCATGCTTCAGTGAAACACATGACTAAAAGTCTTGTTTACATTGAACTTTAAGTCTTACCTATTTGTTGAACAGCATCAAGCAGGTAATGTTTGGAGGACTTCTGAGGACTTAGAGCCTCTCACTTTGGTCTTCCAGCATGTATTTCATAGTGGAACACAAAGCCAGGATGCTTGGCAAGAAAAATAAAATTAGTCTTATAAAAACATTACACTTCTTGGATTCTGGCAATGGACTGAATAGGAGTAAGCTTTGAACTCTGAGATGACAAGGTGTGCCTGGTTAGCTTTAGTACCCAGGGGAGGAAGTCCTCTAGAGACATGTATTGCAGAGAGGGAATTTAATCACTAAGGTGTTTTTAGGCTGAAACACCTGGATGGTGGATTAGGCTGAAATATATTCATAGAATGTGCTGACTGGTCTTCTCCAAGTAGGAACCTATTAAAGAAGAAAGGACATTTCTTTCTGTAAGTACAAATCTAATTTTTTGTTGTTCTCCTGAATATACAATGTAGAAATTATTGCACTTTGATAGGGATGAATTCTGAATTGTGCCTGAGTGTCTCCCAGTACTAAGCAATTATTTCTCCCTTTTTCTCACCCAAAAGCCTTAGGCTAGTTTACAAAAAATAACAACATTCTAAAAGATATGTCTGTCACTTTGCTGAACAGTGGTTTCTGGCTAACAGGACAGAGATCACAACCAACCTTAAAAGGCCTGTGGTAGAAACTATTAAATACCCCAGTTAGGGCTGAGATAGAGCAGTCCCCAAAGGACCTTTGCGCTCTGATCTCACTGCCAGTGGAAGAATAAATATGTGCATAGCCCATCACCCTGGCTAATAACTCCGAGAGACAGAGGTTACCATTACACAATGGGAGTTAGCCTATGTTTCAATGATGTCTTGCTACTAAATTTGCCTTCCTGAAAGGTTTTTAATGACTACAAGAAAAAAAAAAAAGATGTCAGACTCAAAGCTAATGACCCAGCAGTCTGGGTCTCATGACAGCCAGCACTAATCAAGCACAGAAGAATATTTTTTTAAAATAATGTACCAATAGCTTTTCTTTAGAGGGGAGTTATTAATAATAATTGTCCTGCCTACAGGGAATACAAATATTTATTGACCAGGCAATATCCTGGACTGTACAGGACACTGCAAGAGGTTACCAGGTCCCCAGTAACTATAACAAGGAGGAACCAGAGGAAGGACAATGATTCAGCATGCAGTACCCCATGGCAGCAGTCTTCACATGGGGCATTTAAATACATACTCCTTTCACTAGGATGTTCTTTATGAACCAATCTTGTCCTACTATAATTTTGATGACTGCTTTATAACCACTCAGATTAATAACTGATGTCTCATGATTCAAACAAAAGTTCTGCATCCTCTCTAAATGCCCTACTTAGATAAATGTGAACAAAACCAAGTACACTAGAGGTACTTTTTAGTGGGAAATTAAAATTCAAATACAATCACAGACGATATCACATTGTAAGGTCCCAAAAAACTCATTCAATTAGACTTCTAGAAGGGCTTACAGTTGTTCATGTACTCCGAGTTAGCTGCAAGGGAGAAATACTGACAGGATATTCTCAAGAGCTCAAAGCAGCAAAAAAAAAAAAAAAACAACTTTACTGTCAATCTCAGGCAGTCAGAGAAGCTTGGCAAAAGGTTTAGAGCAGCATTCAATCAGCATAAAACACTTCTCAAAGCATTAACTTTGCAAACTCTAAACCAGTTTGATTTTAAATTACTCAAAAATTCCAAGAAGAGGGAATCAGGAGAAGGAGAAAGACAGAAAAGAACAAATATAGATACCAACTCTTGGGTTCCAGCAGTGTTCAACTGACAGAAATTCCAAGAGGAGGTAGGGTCAAGTTGTGTTTGCCTTGTTTTCCACTTCAAATACCCCTTAACCTTCCAGGCCCCTTCCCCCAGGTCAGACTTCTGGTTATTTGGCCACTCAGGAGCTGGGCTGGGAGCTCCAGGGGCAGGTGTGGAGCATTGCCTCAGGTGTGTCAGGGATTGGTGGTCACTGCAGGGCAGGGATACAGGTCTGGGGGGTTGCATGGGGCAGGGCACTGCCTCACCAGGGAAACGCCTGACTGGCCTCTTAAACACACTCATGAAAGGTTTCAAGCTAGTAATCCTTCCAGACTCTCATACATGTGCAGCAATTTCTCTTCAGAGATACGGAACAATTAAGGTGGAAATCTTGCTGATGGGAGAGTAAAGATAGGAAATTATTGCTGGAACCTGCAAGACTGGGAAGAGTGACACGTTAAAAATGTTTAATGCTTTTATGAGTTCACCTGCATGAATCAAAGTTAGCTAAGAAGGCAGCAGGTGTTTAAAGTCATTAGTGCCAATTACTAGTTTAAGGAGTTAAGAAACAGCAATGGAAACATATGATTTTGAGCTTTTAATGCCATGAGAACAAATGAGCTACAGTGCTGGTTGGAGCAGCTGGTATGGTGGATACACTGGGAGGTTGCTTTAGGCAGGAATGGAGTAATGCTGGTTTTCTTACAAAGTCTTTAATTCTTTACCTCCATATATATCTTTATTAACTTTCAAGTAAAAAACAGCTGGATGTCTCTGTAGGGTCCAAACTGCAGCAGAAACAAATGAAGGCAGATTTACAGTGTGCAGGAATTCCTACTAACTGACCTTGAGGGCAGATTTACAATCTCTTAAAAGGCCAAATCTGAAATTCTGATCCCTGCTTGGAAAAAATAATTAGAAATAATTGAAGTTACAACACTTTTCTAGCACCTCTTCCATTTGCAACCCTCAAGTGTTTTACAAACATTAACTTACTGCAAACCCCAGGAGAGCTTCATTACTTTTCCCCTGCTCTCTATTTTACAGGTGAAGAAACAATGCAGAAGTGAAATGTCTTTCCCAAGATCACATACCTTCTGCCTTGCAACCACCAATTTTGATGCTCCTACTCATACCACTATATCACACTGACAAGTTAGTGTGCTAGTCCCCAGTGTGAAATGGTCTGCTGGGAATAAAACGTATAATCCATCTAATACAGAGCTTGTTTACATTTGCTTACATTTAAAATACCTCTTTAAATAATATGTTTTCAGTGAGCAATTTGAACAGGTCATAATTTATACCATTAAACCACACTAAGGTGTTTTTTTTAAGTCAAATCTAATTAAATTACTGTTAAGTTCAAACAAGAAGTTGAGCCAGTGATTCACTGAAGGATTTATCTGTCAGATTTGCAGTTAAACATATTAAAAATTGATCCATTTATATATCTTTTGCTCTAGTTAAAACTATCAAGGTTATATAAATTCCAAACAATTCCCATGCTTGTGGTGAGGAATACCAATTTTAGGACAACATTCAGAATAACCTTTCTTTTTGCACTAAAAAGCATTTTTCTCCACAACCTGCATTTTTAACCTCTGAGATTTCCCCTTCACTAAACACAAAGGATTCTGTTTTACTTGATTGGTTTAGAGACCATCAAGAGGCAGTGTACTTTCTTTTTCTTTTCTTCAGTGAGTGACTGCCTTTGAAATGACTTCAAGTGTAAGGCATGAAATACTTCTTTGTGAGTTTACATACCTCTTCCAAAAGCAGTGGGAATGCGAAACTAACACATTCAAAACAGGTTGGGTTTGAGGCTGTTTCCATAGTTAGGTGTCTGATTTGGGGTATCTGGAAACAACCTGGTTCAAAGGGTGGATTTTCAGCTTGATATGTCTCCCAAAAGATCAAGCATATTTATATATGCAGTATGTCTGTGCCTATGCATTGAGTTTTCTGAGTGGGGAACTGGTTTCTGCTGTGAATGTTCCCAGTTCCCTTGAATGGAATCAAACTTGCAGATGCCAAATCTTGTGTTTTGGTGGGAAGTGAGCTCAGGTGTCCTGAGCTGTCATGGTGCTTAGCCCCACTGGGTCACCTCTTGGGCCACAGCTGCTTCCATTCAGAACAAAAAGCACCATCCACTTGACCATCTTCCATGGGAACTAAGATTTTTCTCTTATTGCAAATTCCTCCCAGTCTTGTTTCTCATAACAGTTCAACTCAAGCCTTCAGATTTTTCTCACTCCTGGATCTATTTTTAAAACCATTTTTTCTGTAATATATAATCAGCCCTCACCTGACAGAAGAGTGTACTCAAGACTTCAAAAAAGCTGCTTTAGGACCACATGATAATAAATTCTCCTTAATACCAAATATAGACAAGATACAGAGCAGGCCCTACAACAAGTTTTATAGAGAGCATTAGTGTCAGCAGTTTAGAGAGAATTAAGAAGAAAAATAACATTCCATCCCTGAGGAAAAATCCAAGTAGTACATGAGACTAAAAGGAACATTTCTATTGGGAATTGCTTATGAAAGAGATTTTTAGTTCAAAATGAGGAAATCACTAGGCATTGCATAAGGATTATATTGATCAAAAATAGTCTTCTGAAATATCAGGATTCAAAGAAGAGACCAAGTAAAAGACACAAATGAAAGTAAGCAACCCAAATGCAGGAGAATCTCCATCTTGCACTTGCAGCAAAGATTGTATTCAGACTCCAAATAAGACAGATGCTTCTTGCAGTTGGGAACATTTGAAACCTGACTTACAACTATGATCCATAACAGTGCTAGATTTATTGACCACCTGCTGTGAAAACAGAGCCTTTTTTTGCAGCAAAACCTCAGCTCGCCATTTGTGAAGTATCTCCTGTGTCATTTTCACAATTTCCTAGAAGACGTGATTAACCCAGATGCCAGTGCTGCTCCATTCCTGCATGCTCACCAATCCGTGCAGGATTAATAAGATGCCAGGTGAGACCATTGAACCTCCTGGTGAGCTATTGAAAGAAAAGTGAGTGTGCTAAAAATATTTAGAGATTTATTTGATTTCTCCACATGAAGTCCTCTATAATTTATCACTTCGGTTCACACTTGCTCTGTCTTCTGCTTTGTTTTATTATAGAAGGGGGCCTTTCTCTCCTGTTTTTTACTGTGATCACATCACAGGTTTGGATCTGTGACAGTTATCAGTGCACTCCACTGTATATTGATATCAGTGCACTCCACTGATAACTGTATTTAGCTGTTTTCCTATCTGCTACATTAGCAAGCTCCTCCAGTTTTTCTGCTGGGCCCAGAGATGCTGAAGTTACATACATCTCAAATGCATGTGTATTGAGCAATAAAGTATTCTCTCTTTTGTAAGTTATGTTTTTCATAAATATCTAGAGATATGAATGGGCACAGAGCTGGAACAGGCAGGGGGTTGATTCTTATTCTTCTGAGCTGCAGAAGAAGCCTGCTCTGTCTTACTAAATCACAGTAAAACAACCCTTTCATCTCATAGTTATTTAATTTTATCCAACAGGTCCCCTTAGAACAGGCAGATTTTCTGTGAGAAGCTGAAAGCAAAATCAAACATGACATTTTGGGATGTTCACCAAAAGCAGTTGAATGGATGAATGTCTGAAAACAAACACCGGGTTTTCTCCAGTAGTTCAATACCCAGGGTTGGAGACATGACAAATTTTATCAATAAAAAAATCATTTTTATTTATGGGCTTCCATTTTAGGCTGCTGACAAATAGAAGTGATCTGTTGAATTTATTTGAAAACTTGTGTGTACTTAGCATTATAAGCATAGAAACAGTGCCATGGAGCTGTTGGATGCCATGTAGGCAGTAACAGCAACTGTTCTCTCTATGAAAGTCTGCCAAAATCAGTACAGACTGCAAAGCACAAAACCAAAATAGGTAGATGAATATACAGGTAGAGGATGTCATTTCCACTCTGCATGACCCAGAACTGGGTCTCTCACTACATTTACTAAGCAAGGTAACAAGGCATATTTGTTTCTAATTCTTCTAAATAGACAACAAAACTGACTGCAACACAACCACAAGGAATAGGCTGGTTGATTGTACAGAATAAAATCAAGTTTTTACTATAAATCCATCTCAAAATGACCAGTCCTGGCCAGATTGAGAAGTCAATGTATATCAAACTACCTCATAGGTGATGCTGAAGTAGAAAAATAGATAGGTTCATATATACCTGGGAGGAAAATTATCTGAAAATGTAAGCAGTCAGACCAGTTCTGGTCTGGTGCAAAACAGAAGACATGACTGATACTCAGAAAAATGTTTTGGTGAATGGACATATCACCTGCTTGAGTTATACCCCAAAAGTCTCAGTGAAGTTGATGTTGTTATCTTAGGCTGAGGAACTCAATGTTGCTGCTCAAAATCTTTAGTTGTCTTTGGAGAACTTGATCGTCTATGTGGAGAGCCATTTGCAGGTGAGTAGGGTTTTTTTTTAAAAATGCATTGCTATATCACATTAAAAATATATTACATTAAAATACACTGTTTTATAGCTATGTAAATAAATATATAAATTTATCTCATTAAAGAGAGAGCTGTGGGCATGTTATATTTATCTCCACTGAGTATTGAATAAAAGATTAAGAGCCTGTAGAAAGAAGTAAGGGCTGAGTACTTTGGAAGGTGGGAGCAGGCATTGCCTGTCCTCTGTACTGCTTACTACTGTTCTACTGCTCAGTCATAGTTTCACAGGACTTAACCCCAGGCAGAGATTAAATGGCAACTTTTTGTGAGTTTAGACAAACTTACTGAGCTGACTGCATGCAAGAGGACATTTTCTTTCTAAGGTGATTTATCTATGTGGCTGGAGCAATAAATACTCTGAAAATTAACGCCATGCTCGCTTGTAAAATAAAATCCACATTAATCTCAACTATCAGAGACAACTATAAATCAAATGAAAGTGAAACAGGGTAGGGAGGGTTTGGAAACAAAGCCTGGTAGTACAGCCCTAGGCAGACATTATAGCAATGTTGGCTGAGACTAGCTGTCAAGAGGCCCCAGAGAAGTGGCTCTTGGGGGACCTGTGTGAACATGAATCTTCGGGTCCCCATGAGCCACATGCAGCCTGGAGACCCCTCCATGGGTCTGGGGAATAATTACCTCTGTTCCAGGAAGGAGATCAGTAGGAAAGCTGAATCTTTTGTCAACGGGAGGAGGAATGAGGAATTGGAGAGCAGAAATACAAACATGCAGAATGTGGCAAAGTCTTTAAATTTTAACACAAGGCACCACTGGTCCTCATGGGTCAACAGAACCAAGCAACTTCACCTTGTCCAGCTGATGTGTCTGAGTCACAGGTGTGTGATACCAAGGTGTGAGTTATGCTGGCTCTGTCTTTCTGCAGCCAGTCTTCTGGAAGAATCACATTATTGAACTCTTCTATAAAAATTGTTCCTAAATTATCTTTCTTGGGTTAAAGGCCAATGATATTCTTTCTGAGCTAGCTCTGAAGATCCTCCCCCATAACTAAACATACTGGATTCCCTACAAGCAGTGCCTCCAGCTGATGCCAAGGCAGGGAGCAGGAGTTGTTCCATATTTGAAAGCTAAAGGTAAGGAGATTAAGGAAAGAAGTATACATAGCTATTCAGAATTTGGGGGCAGTTATTTCTACAGTATTATGAAATATAGTGAAATTCCTATAGTTTTCTTAATCTGAATAAGCACATTTATCAAGGCACCTTTCCATCAAATGCTGTATGCAGGTATCTGTAGGGGCACGGATGCTGCATCCTATAGATGATGTACAGACTCAGTGTTAGACACACTTATAAAGCCTCCCAATCTGCAATCTTAACAAGCATCATTTGCCATAAGATTTGCAGCACTCTGATATTCTGTGCTCCAAATTAGTCCTGGGTGAATTCCATCCCTGCAGCTCATTCATTTTTCTATTACAGCTAATCAAATTACTTCAGACTCTTATCTTCCTTCCAGTGTGCATGTATGCCATCTTCCTCATCGAAGTTGTCCTGTAGAAAAGTTAATAAGCATATTTATGTTAGAGAAGTTATGGACCAAAGTGTTTATGGGCATAGAAATTTATTACCTTTGTGGTAAGCATAGAAACATGTTGATGGACAAGATGGATGAACGATTTAGACAAATGAAAAGGAAGCATGGATGGATAACTGAAAAGGGCTACACCTCACCCCCAGTTCAGACTGGAAATAGCACAAAGAGAAATGTTCTTGAAAGCAGATGGCTGACACTGGAGAAAGCTTTTGAACACAAAATTTCTCCCTTTCCAAAATTAAAATATGCAGTGTGCCCATTGCTGATGGATTTTCCCACCCTGTAGTTGCCAGTAGGGTCTGACAGTGCTCACCAGAACTCCCTACTTCAAGTAAGTCAGAGCTAAAATTTTACTTTGTTCTAACTGAAACTTGTTGTAAAGAGAGGAAAATCAGTGTCTTCTTGCACTTGAGTTAGTTACAGAAATGAGTTTGAGCTGTGAGAGACAGAAGATGCTATCAGAGTCAAAAATGCCTGGAGGCCTCTGCACACAGGTGGTTCACTGCACACAGAGGACCCCATTGGAGCCTCAGTGTGAAAATGCACCCACAGAGTTTGTCAGCTTACCCCAAGTAATTCTGGCAAAATCATTCTGATGCAATTACTCTCTTTTTGCATCTATGTGGTGGCTTATTTTCCAAACTGCCAGTGGCGAGTTCAGCTTCCATAGTCAAACACCAAAATGAGATCAAACAACTGCTCATCTGCAATGTCTGGGAAGAAGCCTGATGACTGAGGTACATTTAAAAGATGAAGGGGCAAAACATGTGCTAGCTGAGAGCTAATCCTGCTCCAGCATGACAAATTTGGAGAGAAAAGGACTAATGTACACCCTGAACAGTGCTGCCATCCCCAACAAGGAGGCTAGGAGTGAATGCCCTGGGACTCTGGAGTTCTACCTCAGAGTGCCTCTGTCCTGTCTCCCTCTCCCAACCAACAGGGCTGGGAAGGAGGGGAGATCAGCACCAGGTTAACCTGTAGAAGGAAAAAGGAGGAGAAAAGGGGAAAGAGAACCACCCTGTTTGCTCTGGGAGCCAAAGCAGCCCTTAGCTATTCTAAATAGCTCTGTGTGGGACTGTCAGCATAGCGGATGCTGGATTATTACAACAAAAATAAGCATTATGAAAATATATTCAAGCGCAGGAGAGGGATGGGGCAAACAGCTTTGTTGTGAGACAATTCTTTATCTCAAGAGTAAACATTTAATCCCCTGGGCATGAAATCATCTCTGTTAAAATCCTCCATAATTAAAGGAGCCATAGGACATACCATCTTCAGGACCTGATTTCCTCTCCTGGTGGGAGGACACATTGCAAAAACACTCAGAAGGATGGGGGGGATTGTTATCGAAAACAGCATGGCAGGCCCAGGGAGTTCCTAACTCAGGTCCTTCCTGAAGACAACAAAGACAATGGGCTTCTGCCTGCAATATCCAGTACACAATGGCAGAATTACATTTCTACATGTCTAGGACAAGTGTGTGGAGCTGGACTGTGGATTTCCAGTTCACTGGACAGTGCTCTACAGGCATGGGTACACACAGGCTGCTGCAGGCTTTTCAGCTCCTCTCCCACAGCTGGGACTCAGCAGGACTGCTGCAGTCACCTGGGCAATTTTTATAGGGGAAACCAGAGGAGAGCAGCTAAGGAGGTGACTGGATAAATAGCACAGTGTTTCCAAGAAATATTAAGCTACTCTTTGCGAACAAACTTATTTCAAAGACAGAGAATTGCTTCTCAGTTTCCTTTAATGCTTTCATTTTATACCTTCTCACTGTTCTTCTCTTTAAGACTGTAAGTGCACTGGGGCATGTTCCTCAGCATTTGACCAGGGTCTGTTCCTCAGCATTTGACCAGGGCCTTATTAAGTGAAGGCCTGATACCAGCTTATCCCTTGGCACCACAGCAATAACCAAAAGAAACTAATACTCACATTAGACAGCTGCTGTAGCTTTGGATACAAAGAGAGTAAAATGGATGCACCTGTTCATAAACAGAGAAATGCTTCCTTTGATTATGAGCTTCCTCCTTTCTCTTTACAAAAAACTGTCAATTATTCCTGCCTATAGGTATAGCAAGATTACTCATCACCAAGTTAAAAGCAAGGCACTCCACAATTGCTTCTGTAATTCAGGTTTAAAGTCACTACAGCAGCACAAATCAGAAGGATTAAATGGGAAGGAGGGTATGCTGAATACAGGAAAATATTGTATGCAAATTGTAATAATTCATGACTGAGTCACAAAAAATATGTATTCAAAATCTGTCATGATTTAAACATTTAAGAATACAGTGGTATGCGTTTATGTAATGGCTTTCATCGGAGGATCTCAAAATGCTCAGGAGGCACTGAGATGAATGCATGATGATGTCAGTCTTGCAGGATGGCTCTGGATACATTTCTTTTCAAATCAGCAGCTAGTGGCTCCCAGGGATTTCCAACACACCAGACTAATACTTGATGGTCTAGGGGAATAGAAAAGGCTGACAAAGATGAATCTGATACATCCTCTGGTCTTCAAATGTGTTCAGGCTCTGTTGATCTTTACAGATGCGTTTCTAATATCCTTTAAAATATCCAGTGATAGAGCAATTAAATATATATTTAGTCTCTTCCTTCTGTCTGATTGTACCACAGTCCCTACAGGTGAGCAGCAAGCAAAAACATTGCAAATAAGAGACAGGCAAATATATTGCAAATACAATAATACCCCCAAAATTTTCTCACTAGCCAAGAATTCTTAGTAACAACAAAATCATGATGTGGCTCATCACTCATCAAAAAAAAGAAAACTGGAATTTTGTAGCACATTCCTTCATCTGTTTTCAGAAATTTAAAGAAAGAGGCAGCACACCTCAAGCTATGTGGAACAAAGAGTGGTCACTCATGTTAGGAGCCATGAAGATGGAAACCTAAATCACTGTCTTCCTGGGACCTCCTGAGAGCTCTCTCACTGTTTGGTGAGACAAAGAACACTGCAAGATAAAGAGTACCCCAAGGTGTAAGTCCATCAGCTGGAGGGACTATGGACTGCCAGGCCCTACTGAGAGTTTTCTTCCTCTGCCTAGCCTATGTATTTGTTAAGATGAAGAAGGAAAAGGAACAGATCAAGGATTTGAATGTTTCCAAAAAGAAACATTCAGAACACCATAATCTTAGAAACATAAAGATAATGACTGGGATTTTATTAATAGGAGATAATTATTTTTAGGATGCAATAAAATCTAAATCCACTGGCTGATTCAGAGCAAAAAAAAAAGGTATGTTGAAACTGTAGACTGACATATGCCTCCTGATGTTGGTGGCCTTAGTAAGAGACATCCCCACATTTTGTGCAAGATTCTGCCAGGGAAACAGTTTGGCATTACGGTGGCAATTTGTGACATTAAAGAAGTTAGAAGCAGTGTAATCTCTGTTTGATTTCATCAAAACATCTGTAGCATAGGCTCAAGGTAAAGTATTTCAGAATTTACACCTTTTTTCTTAGAATTGTTGCCTAAACATATTGTTACGTTTCCCTTATGTCTAGCTGAGAAAATTCTTTGCACTGTGGATGTCTCCAGGTCTACTGCTGCAGAGACCTACTGCCAGAAAAATGCCTTCTGACCCTAGAAAATACTTAGAGGGGACAACAGAAACCCACAGGCACAGCCTGCTTTAGGAACACACGGTTGCTACTGAGAGATGTGAAATGTTTCACAGTACCTCAGTGCTTGACATACTTTATGATGCAGATTTATGAACTTTGATAGCAGCGTTCAATTATGTTCTTCAAATGCCAAGCCAGGATTAGTGCAGTTGTCAGTGCTACAAGACCCATGTGTTTGGCTGTCTTCTGTACAGGGAAGGCAACATGGTCTGTCAGGCAGTCTGTGTGGGGCCCTTTGACAGCCAGTCTAAGTCATGAGGAGCTGTGCTCCCAGCTACTGCCCTAATCTAACAAGGTTCTAGCAATATCTTACCAAACCTTAACCTACCACCTATGCTCAGCAGGCAGATCCCAGTATATCTTCTACATACCAGAAAGCATAGGCACCACTTTAGGTATCTCTTTTCTCTTTCTTCAGATATTCCAAGACACACAGGATCTAAGACATGACACCAGTGCTCAACCGGATTGGTGTACCTCAAGGTGACTTCACACACAGGTAATGCAAAAAACTTGGAAAAATTTAACAAGCTGTAAAAGTCTAGAAACCACTGACAAGTTACTAGATCTTCCTTTCCATCTGCAAACAGAATCACAGTTTATTGACAGGAGATTACAAATGTGCTGGACAGTTCTGAATTAAAATATAAAACAAAGACCTCTATTACATACCAAAAAGACTTGTTGGAAGAACTGGGACCTGCTCCCAGTAACACCACTGGGGTCTGCTCTGTCCCAGAGCAGTGTCTAGTGCTCAGCATCCAGATGTCTGAAAGAAACTCCCCCATTAACCCCAGTGCTGTATGACTGCAGTGGATCTCATTGGTGAGCTGGTGCTGTCCTTGTAATAGTCCCCCACTAGCTGGGACTTACAACAAATCAATAGCTCTTGTTATGAGACAGATGGATCCATTATAATCTGACCTGCTCAGAGTCTGGCTCTTAACCCTTAACCTTAGCTGATGTAAAATATTCACCAAAGTTCCATGTTAGACATCAGCACTACCTCATATTTCTTTCCCTGCCATAAACAAATGTCACATATTTGTCAGCGGCACACATTATCTCATCCACCTCACCACAGTGCACCACATGTGTTGAATGTGTTGTTAAAGAAACAGTAGAATGGCTTTTTACCAAAACCCACTGCAGTGGAATTTATAAGTGAAGAAAAACAAAAATAAAGTTGGGGCGTGTTTCTACCAGTATTTGTTATAACAATTAATAGCACATTTGTGATTTCCTCCCAGCATCCCCACAGCTTGGAAGCCAGACATGAACCCATATGGTCTGTATGCTTGCAGTTACAAAGACAGGCTGGACAACCCACACCTGAGATCTGCAGACTGACAGCTTTCTAGAATCTGATTCCTAATTTTTCAGACTAGGTATCATGTCAACCTGAAACAGAGGTAAAAAGTGACAGAGAGGGGAAAGAAAGAGAAAACAATGTTCTGTGAAACTGATCATTTTTCAAGCTTTTTTAAATGAAACATTGTCAAATATACAGACCTGCACACAGTAGTTTTAGTCACCAATTCAATCATATTTTTGCTAGGCATAGAAAGTCTCAGACTTGAAGTTTTAGGGAATATTCTGATGCTTGGGATTGATTAAACTGACAACCAAAATTAGATCAGTCAGACCAAATATGTGCAGGTTTCTCCCTGAAGGGCGAGTTAAAGAAAAACTAGTTACACTGATAATTTTGTTTTAGAGGCAGTGATTCTCCATTCCTGCCCTTCATCTGGAACTACCTGGACACTTGTACATTTGCTCAGCCCTGTCCTTGCCATCCATCCATTTCCGTAAGATCTGGGCAAACAGAGTCCAAGAGTAAATGTGAAGGCAATGCTTTCATACTGTCTTTTACACATTCAAATAACAAGTATTTAATCTTGGAAGCCTAAGCAGCAATGTATAATGAGTGAAAAAGTGATATAGCACTTAAGTGATTGCTGCAACCTGCAGTTTACTCAGCGTGTTGGGACTTCATTATAAAGCCACAAGGGATTGAAAATGCAATATATGTAAGAAGTAATGTGCTGTGTGAACAATTGATAAAGCTGAAAAAAAGACATATTTGGGGCATACAATCTCTTCCTTGCATCTAGGGCTTTTCTGGACAGTTTAATAACTAATCCCACATGTTTTACCTTTATATTTATAAACAAAGAGCAGGGATACTGCTGAGCAAATCCATTTATGAAGAGAACAAAATGTGAGAAACTACTGAAAGTGAGTAAGCAGGAGGCCTGTTCATCACTGAAAGCAGCATCTCAGAGCCAGAAAACTGAAAATACAAGAACGGGCTTGTGGCTTGTATAGCCATAGCTATACATGAATATGGCCATGAATAAAAATCTACAGTGTCCTGTAATTTCAGGTGAGGGAACACAAGCTAAAGATTGCATGATGCTACTTTCCATGTTGCTCCTATTCACTCCTCACCTAAACTGACATTGATTTTGATTACAGTATTCCTGATCTATAGCAAGGAAAAGGAAACACCCTGCCATTGTTTTCCAGATGCAGTGCAATAGTCTATATTTATCTGAGATAAAACTTTAAGAGCACTTATTGAAATTCAGATACTTATGAAACCTAAAACTCATTTCCAAACCTTGAATAACATGAAAATCAAAGAATCAGTTGTTATACAAATGTATTGTAAATATGCTCAAAGTTGGAAATCTTTTCCCACAAGTTGGAAATATTGAACAATTAAATAATCTATACAAATGTATTGTAAATATGCTCAAAGTTGGAAATCTTTTCCCACAAGTTGGAAATATTGAACAATTAAATAATTGAATCTTCCAAAAATCAAATCTGTTACTTGTGTGATCATCAGTTTTATTAACTAATTGGGATCATCAAGAAGAATTCTCTCCCCTCCCTGGGAAGAGATGATGGTATTTGAAGAAATGCAATCTCCTCCACTGTTTCTGCTGCCATGACAGCAGCAGAATTATTGATTCCTGATCTTCTAAAAACATCCCAATAAACTGTGGATTTCTGGCTAGAAACTTTAAAACCAAAACCAATAAATTTTCTTTCCACATGTTGAAAGCACTGCTTTAGATATACAGAGCAATAAAAATACTTTTAAAAATAGCAACAAAAATATTTTCAGTGGAAGCCAAAGTGATGCTGTACATTTACCTGCTTGCTGATGTTTTTCTAGACTCAAACTCAAAACTTGATCTGGGACAGACCATGCCAGGCTGAAGAAGGCTTTGAAAAGTCAGTGCTGAAATGTTTTCTGTTTATGTTTTTTAGCATTTCACCAGGTTGGACACTCTTCTTGAGTTCATTGACTTGCATCCAGAAATATCATTAGCAAAAAAAGCTTAAGTGGATTCTTTCTAGGCCTGACTGACCACAGAGCCTGAGAAGAGGTTGACTTTACTTCCTCTGCTACTGGCTTCAGCTAAAACCCCTCTGATGTCTCTGAAGACATAGGGCCAAAACTTGCCTAAAGTCAGACTGGGGAATATCTATTGATTTTAATAAAGTTTTGACAAGTCAACATCAAAGAGAACCTTCTTCTGTGTTCTCTGAACACTTGAATTTATGTTGTAAACTCCATTGATACTGGCAAAATAAATAGCCTCTTAAAGTCCATTATAACCATTATGGCTACTTAAGATTAAAGAAATACGATAATATTTGTTTGTGCAGCTAATCATTGTTGCAATCCTTACTAATGTTTCTGGACTAGTTGCTGCATTGGAATGTTAATCATGATTTCTCTGATTATCAGCAATTGTTTAAAAAATAAAAACATGAAGTAAACAAGATAAATATTCTTCCCTGTTAATCAGATCAAAGATGAAAGGGGAAAAGAGTAATGGTCATCATTCCATTGTGTATTAATATTTGACTTAAATTTTTCAAGAGACTGCTCAAATTATGCTGTTTGTGCAGTCTTTTTCTGAAAACAAACAAACTAAAAAACCCCTTTTAAAATAGTTTATGTTATTATTTTGAGCTTATATATCACTTTTCATCTTCAGAGCTCTGAACCAGAACACAGACCTTTGTTGATCACACCAGCAATGATCTGGTATTGTTCCACATTTCTATGATGGGCTGAACACATTTTGGAGGACAGGGCCTTGTTACTGCGTTTCCCACCAAACACAATAAGAACTTCAGGTAGCTGGATCTCATTGTGCTGTTTTGACAGGCAGGGAATCACCAGATTTTAATTTTAAAAATATGCCCAAGGTAGCAGAGGAGGTTGGTGGTACTGGGACTACATCCCAGGAAATCCTGGTTCTGGTTCCAGGATGGTAGCCCTAGCCATTTTTTATCCTTTTCCACACTTCAGTAGTGTGACTGCTGCAGACAAATCATCATGTTCTTCCACATACCAGTCCTGGTGCTACAAAATACTTGATGTGTTATTAAGCAAAACATATTCCAAGCCTGTCATTGTTTCAAGGCCTACAGTCTTGCAAGAATTATATCATTCATCTTCCTTGTAAGTGGAAAAAATTCCTGGACTCTATTTTCTCTCCATAGAAACTACAGAGAAGCCGAAGTAATTAATGAAAAGTACTGGTGTCATTGGACAAGCACAGGACACACATTCAGCCCTTTCTTCAGCCATTCAGACTAATGGGAAATATGCTTCTGTGGGGACCATATGACTGGGTCCAAAGGCTGGATTTAATATATTTGCAGCCCAATCATTTTCCCAAGGGAACTGTCAATTACCAGTGTGAGACAGAAAAGATGCTGATTACCTGGGCCAAACTCTGCTCTTGTTTGTGTCAGAACAATATCCCTGATTGCGCTTGCTTCCGTGTGACTGTGGGCTGAGTTTGGCTCTGTCTCTTCAGTTCCCTGGGCTGTCTTTGAACCACAGGAACAGCGCTTTGAGACAGCTACTTGGGCAGTCGCTAATGGCAGGAAAATCTGCAGTTCTTCAGACATTAAGGCATTGTAAATACTGAAAGAAAATAAATCTGTGTTGTATTTTTTTGGCATGCAATGCCTAAAGCCTTATCTCTCATTCTGTCAGGAACCAAGAACTATGTATACAGATGGTGCAATTTATTATGTTCTGTACTGTGACCAAGTGCTGAAATACCTTCAGGAAATCACCAGAAAGCCTGAAAAGCTTTGCTGTCTCTTGTGACTCCAGCTCACTAAAACTATAATTGAATGAGCACAATATATGAAGCCCTGTGTATTACACAGTAGGCTTACAGAAAAGGACGCCATCTTTTTCAGCATCATTACAGAAAATATATTTGTTATACAATTACTGCTTATACCTAAGATCATCATATCTCTGCCTCTCTGTATTCTGCTCTTATAAAACCACAAGACAGGGATTTACAAATAGATGCCTAAGTTCAATGACTCTACCTCAACTCAGGTGTAACACCATTAAATTCCAGTGTGCTGCTCTCATTTGTAAAATGCTGCTGGGCCTGATAGTCCTGACATTTAAAACAGTGCCTGTCGGGGCTGAAATGAATGGACATGAAATGAATGTAAGAGTGGTATGGAAAAAGAATTTTAGCTGTGTATCAGTTCAGAGGTTAATGTATTTCCATTCCTGCTTCTCTAAGCAGATTTTTATGAAACTGATGATTAAACTTGGCTCAGTGAGTGTGAGAAATACAAACTAAAGTCAATATCCTCAAACTCATTCATCTCTGGATATGAAATGTAAACCTGGAACTAGTATTTTGTTCAAACCCATGTCCTTACTGCATTTGAAACACTGAAAGCAGGGTCCCTGTGTCATGGACCTAACAGATGTTTTAGGGTCATCTTGATACCCACAAAGCCCAACTTTCAGCAGTAGCCACCATTCACAGAGCAAATGTTTTGCTTTTAGTGCTTCACTGGAAGCAAAATCGTCTTCATCCCTGATTTCCTACTGTTTCCTTCCCGTGGTGAAGCCGGACTGTGGTGCAGAGATATTGGGGGGATAGTCTACCCACTTCCCTGCAAGCAATGCTACATGTTTCCGTGTGTTTTGTTAGAAACATAAATGCCATGAAACGTCTTCCCTATTACATCCCAGAGACACCGGACCAACCCAGCCCCATGTCCTGCCTGTTACAGGACAAGCCCTTGCATCACTCGTGAGTAAAGGGGTGAACACCAACAACCACCAACCCCAAAACCACCCGGCCGCAATTCGGATGAGGCCCCTCCAGGACAGGGGTGCCGGTTCATCTCGCGCTTTCCCTTTGGGTCGGTCCCGCTCTCGGTTGCGGGGAGGGCGCGGGGGCGGGTGCGGCGCTTCCCGGCTCCCGCAGGTCTCCGAGCCGCCGGAGCCGCCCCGCCGGGGCTCAGCGGAGGGCAGCTGCCGCCGGGAGGAGCCCGGGCGGGGAGGGAGAGACGAGAGGAGCCGTTCGCGGAAGGGACTGCCTCGATGGGCTTGAAAAATCACTGCAGCAGCGGCGGCGGGCTGGGGGGAGATGCAATGCCCGGGCTGCGCGGCCGCGCCGCTCTCCCCGCCTCTCCCCTCCCGCCCCG
>VXAC01005948.1:944508-1000690 GCA_013399225.1 Rhipidura dahli
CCCGAGCCCGCTCGCAGCTGCGGGGCGCGGGGGGCAGCGGGGCCTGCGCGGGGGAAAAGCGGGGGCGCGGGCAGAGCCCCTCCGGCACCCCCGGCATTGCGGGAGGAGGCCGTGGCGGGGCGGTGGTCGCGCAGGCGGCCCCCGAGCCGGGAGAGCTGTTGCCGTCCCCGGCGGGGGCCGCCCTCGCTGGGTGCTGCGGGACGGCGGGTGTGCGGGACGGGCGGCCGGTGCCAGCCTCGGAGCGCTGAACTCGGTCCGAGCGTGTTCGGTCTCAGCAGGATGGAGTTGACTTTCTTCGGCGCGCCGGCGGTCAGAGGGTTGGGAAGCGCATTTTGCTGTAGGTGGAAAGATGCACGGAAAGAGGCAGCGACGGAGCGGAGCCCCGGCCGTCATGCCTTGCCGTGGGTTTTCGGTGTTGTTTGCGAATTGAATTGAGGAATTTCTGGGTAAAGGGCTGAATCAGCTTTTGCCAACTCCGACGCTGTGATGTTGTGTGACCTTGATTGTAATGTGGGTGGCCAGCAAGAGAGACTGGGAGAAATTGGTATACAGTGAGGGAGAGTGCCTATCCAGTTTGGAGAATCAGAACAGCAGCAAAGCTCAACTCAAATGCGTCACTTCGATATTTTAAAGTTTATTTATAATAAATGTCTTCAGAGAAGTGATTGATGAGCCAGCCAAGTGCCGTTCAAGAACAGACCAATTAGAGTTTCTTTCTTGGAAAAACAAAGTGGAGACTCCACATCTTTTACTCCCTGATCTAAACTTAGTGACTCCCAAGAGATTAAAGAGAGATGTTGTTTGTTTTAGCATCTTGTCTCTTGCCATGAATGACAAAGAGGATTTGTGCTCATTATGGATTAAAATGAACAGAAACACAACAAAAACAACCTCCTTTAAACCAGTGTCCCTATCATAAAAATTTCTGCCAGCTCTGTCTTCCTGCTTCCTCCTCAAGTATTCAGGTAGCTAATCTTAAGTTAAAATATAAGTGCATTTTTCAGGGAATCGCAGTTGGGTGAAAAGAGATGCCTCCTGCAGCCTCTGTCCTATCAGTCAATTGAGCAGAGAAAAAAAACCCTTGGATAAACATCTTTCTGGCAAACTATTCACATGATCTAAAGCAGTCTTTCAAAAATAATTACATTTATAAAAATTGAAACAGGCTTTGAGAAATACAAAAGCCAAGGAGTCCACCAGCCTTTCCTTGCAATAATTTGGAATTTGGATGCATGTCCCGTTCATCAACTGTGCTTGTGCTATTGCTTACTGCTCTGTTGAAGAGCAAGCAATAAACCTGCTCATACTCAAGCTTTTTTTTTTTTTCAGTTTTCCCAAAACTAGGCTATATCCAGGGCTCCCATCAGCAGGTTCCAATGGGAAAGGCAGGTATGGAATGCTGGCATGCCAGCCTTCCATCCTTCCTGTGACTGAAACTCCTTCATCGTTGAACCCCTCCCATGAGTCCCTTCCCCACGCTGAGCCATAATCCTTGCTCCTGTCTTCGGTCTCACAAGCCATTCTCTCCTTGACTAATTCTGTAATGTTGTGTTGTCGCTCCCCTGCCCTGCTCCATCTATAGCAGCAGTCATGTTTTCTCACATCTTCCAGCTCCTCTTCGCTCCTTTGTCCCCACAATGACTTAGTGTGGCATAGCCTTCCCTCCCACTTCTGCATTCCCTCCTTAGGCCCTGCCTTGAGACACCTGAGAGAATCAGTCAGATGCTAATCAAAGGAGAAGCATTTATCTTACTAAAAACAAAACCAAGACAAAACCCACAATCTTTTCTTATTAGCATGGTAGCCAGTTCTGTGACAAAAAGGAAGGGATGATTCTGTCGGAGGCTTTTGACATAATTAAAAAAAGAGCAGAAAGGGTTGTGATAAATAGCAGGGTCACATTTTTTCTGGTTTTGTAAACATGGATCTGGATTAATTTTGGTGTGAATTGCACAGAGCTGTCTTGGGATTTGTGCAGTGGTGTTGAGATCTCATCTCATCTCATCTCTGTAGACTGCTTCCAAGAGACAAAGCTCTTGCCACATCAGCAGGCTTTTAGAGGTCTCCGTGCCTTTTCAGTCAACTGCACTTTTCTTTTAAAGCTTTCCTCCTTTTACCTGATTAAAAAAGTCACAAGAAGGCCACCCTCCAGGGACTGTGTTAATCCTCTTTTCCTATCCCACTCTGTGGAACGTACTTGTGGACTGCTGCAACCCCATGGGACTCTACTGAAATACTAAACAGTTCCACATGCAGATTTATTCTTCCACTGTATGCAAGGCAGGACTAGGATCACTGTTTCTAAAAGAAATCTTGGATTAAAGAGAAATATGCCACAGGCACAAACTTCAACAGAGATGCCAAAAGGAAGCCACCAGTTATCACTCTGTTTTTTCTTCCCTGGATATTTGTGGATCTGATTTTCATTTCCATAAGTATTTTAAAACATTTGTCCTTGTTTGCAAAACATGTTCACGTCAAATGCACAAATCCACAAAGTCAACTCTACGTATTTTCAGAGCAGGGAAAAAATTCATCAGCTTGAAGACCAGGCAGCATATGTCTAGACTGGCCAACTGCTCAGTGTGTTGAGAAGGCCTCATGCCAAACAAGCAGAAGTTTCAGACAGGCCAAGGAAAGGTGTTCTTGGCACCTCCAGCACCAGGAGGAATGGCTGGAGGAACTAGGGAGCAAGCCCTGCGGATCCATCTCCGAAGGTGATCCCTTGCCAAGGCAACCTCTGTGCCACAAACTGCCTGGGGGGTTTCTCGTTACACCTTGCCTGTGAAGGTCTTCCAGAGCCTTCAGGGGCCATGGAAGAGTCCAGCAGAACAAATAAGCAGTGAAGTTTCAGGCCAAGTGCATTTTGATGACCTGGACGTAGAAAGGTGTGGCTCTTTCAAAACGTTTTTCTTTACCAGCCACATGCTGTAAAGGCAGCTTACCTTGAATTGCAGACAGTAAGAAAGAAACGTGGAGTATTATTTCATCATCTTCTGCCAGAGCAAGATTGTTCCCTAAAGCATATTTTCTAGTGATTTTTTCTGCTTACCTTTAGAAGACACAAATAATAGCCTTCATTTCTTTCATAAGAAGACTAATAGACATCAACAGGAAGATTTTTTTTTTTCCTTGAAAAGGAGCCAAATGCCTTTTTTTTTTTTCCCTGATTCTATCTTGCTACTGTTATCTGCTGCTTTATATTACTGTTACTATTCTATCTTCTTGCTGCAGTCCTTCACTATTTCTCTCCTCCTTGAGGCCCTCAACTTCGATTTGGGTCTGTCCTTTTCCTGGCAGATTTCAACCAACTTAAAACATCTTTGTTTTTAAAGCTAAACCTTTAAGAGAAACCCCTGACAAGGTAATATTTATGTTCCTACTTCTATTTTCTAACAGCCACACATTTTACCCAGTGACAGGAGAAGGGAAACAAATAGGTGATAAAGCCCATACTTGTAAATGTCTGTTCTTTCCTGACTATTTAAAAATGATCATGGGAAGTTTTTATAGAAGTTCAGGCTAAAGTACTGAGAAAAAAGCAACTTCTTTCTCTCTTTCTCTCTTTCTCTCTTTCTCTCTTTCTCTCTTTCTCTCTTTCTCTCTTTCTCCATTTCTCCCTTTCTCCCTTTCTCCCTTTCTCCCTTTCTCCCTTTCTCCCTTTCTCTCTTTCTTTCTCTCTAAAATAATATTTTTAAAGTAGACAGGAGCAGGAACAGCAGGTGACTGGTCATGTATGGGGTTAATCTTTTCTGCAAAGTAATTGAGAAAATTATCCATTATTTTCTGAGGACACTATTACCAGCCTAAGGTAGGAGAGCCTCCAGGGATTTAAAAACAGTCAATAGCTCTAAAAAAAGACAGAGCAAGCCTTTGGTTCTGGTTGATATTAAGTTAGAGCAATAAGTCAATGTAGCTTTGCTATACCAGCACCATCTTCAGACTTACATATGCAAAGCTGCTTCTGGTCTGCAAACGAAGCTGGCTCCAAGGCTGCTCAATGTTATTCTTCCCTGTGTCCATCCTATTCCATCACACTGCCCTCCTGCAAGACTGTAGTGAGCTCACAAGATTCAATAACCAAGGGCTTAGGCAGGGCACAGTAGTTGTAGCTGGGAGTTAATAGTTGCTTCCTAATCAGAGCAGTGGAGGGGTGCTGCCCTACCTCCTTCTGCCAGCACGGTAATCTTGTCACACCTGTTGAACGAGGAGGCACCCCAGGTGTGCCCCCGACACTGCATGGGAAGGACACTTCTCTCACAGGGCTCTCCTTGGGAGTGGGCCTGGAGCCCTGCCCTTCATGTGAGCAGTGTTGGAAGAGCTGAAACAGCATGGAGGATATTCTGCTGCCTGGGATCCCTTACTTTAAAAACAAATAAACCTTCTTAGCAGACAGATTTATTACTAGTCATGAGGGATTACGCAGTCAAGTCACTTTGATTCATTAGAGTGTTCAGAGAGTTTGTGTAAGTTCCTGGAAGCTGTCTGGGATGGTCTTTAACCATCTTCTTACTGTCACCTGATGGTGAAGGAGAAAGTTGGAAAGCACTTGTGCTGAATTTGTTTTTCCCTATGTTTGGTAATAGATTTAGACAAGCTGTTTAAAGAACTGAGCCTTCTGCCTTATGCTGTGCTGAGCTGTCCTTCCAGCTCAGCTCCACGTAGCCTTTTCTATTCTTTTCTCCCTCCCTATAATATTTAATCAACAAAGCCCTACCTCCATTTCCCTGAGGCCAGAGTAATGCGTCTTTCTGCATTTAGAAACCTCCTACGCATGTGAGCACATCCTTTGAGCAGTGATGTTGTTTTAATTAGCCACGTCTCTCTTTTTGGCCAGAAATATATGAAATGACTGTGTACAGCTTTCCTGCAGCCAAGAGGCAGTGCAGCCCCCTTGGTGCCCAGCTGTGGGTGGTGGGAGATGCACGATGGCTGTGCTGGGGGCCAGGCTTGAGAGAGGAGAGGAGAAAGACTGCATGCTTAGAGCTGGCAGGGAAGGGAAGCGAAGCTTGGGCAGGAGAGAGAAATGGGGAGAAGGGAACCCTGGGTGACCCTGGCAGAGAGGCAGAAGAAGCCTGCCTAAAACAGATCAGAAAGCATGGCATGAGACATCCTCTTTGTAATGACCAACATGTTGTGGAAAAAAGCTCATTAAAGAAGGTCATGTTAGGCCAAAACTATTAGGACAGTAACCTGTCTGAGACCAAACTGTACAAGATATACGTTAGCATAACTGTCCTTAGCTTTAGCAGGACACAAGTCTGTCCCAGGTGGTCTTCTAATACTTACATTCAAAGTGCTTGTTAGATAACATGCTTATTAATCTTTCAGGCTTTGCTTTGTCTCTTCCAAATTGTATCCAGTATAAGTCATTCAAAAAGAGATGGTTTAGAGACCTCTGAAGTTAACACCTCCAAGAAGCTTCTGTGATGCTCAGCAAATTTCCTTTTCATTGGGGTCCAACTTCATTTTGTAGCATTATATTTTACCAAATTTCAGTGAATATTCCTTGAATCCCTAGTTATGTAAGTACTACTGATGATAAGAAAAACATGCTGTTAATAAATGGTCCTTGTCATGACTAGATCAAGCTACTGAATATGTTGTATACCAGTACTGGCTAAATCATTGCCCATGGCCAAGTGATGCTTATACTTGGGTTCTGCAGTGCCTCATCTTCACTTTCATTATTAGCCCACACTGCATCTTGCAGAGGCTACAAAGTGGCATTTCCATTTTAACCATGTTATTGCTGTGGTCCACAGATGATTAAAATGCGGGTAGCCTCTCCTCGTGGCAGGAAGTGAAACACCCTGTGAAATGCTCTCTGAACTTCCAAGTGAGGCTGGCAAAGCACAGGAGAGATATCCTCTGGCTTTGAGTTCTGCCATGAGGAAAATGAACATAATCCTGACCCTAACTGTCTTGTAATTTTTATTAGCTCTCTTTGGCTTGCAGCAATGACCCTGTGAATAATGCATGCTGCTAGATGGCTTTCCTAAGGAAAGAAGGCTTATGCAATCATATTGTCTGCCACTGCCTGCCTTCTCCTTATCCCATAATAACTCAAAGACTAGCTGGCCAATTTCAACCAAATTTGACAGAGGGAAAGACGTCTTGAAGATATTGTGTTAAATAAAAAAAATTTTAAATGGTGACCACGTAGGGAAGAGACATCTTAGAAACATTAGCTCAGTTCTCACTACAGGTCTGAGGTGGCACTCAGGTACTCAAGTCTAAGAAACACACTCATCAGTTTTCACTGTTCTGCTGCTCATGCAATGACTTGTTTCTTCACAGATCACTCAGGGTGAGCCCCAGAAGTCATGCTCCAAGCCTGTAGCAGAGAAATTTACAGAGAGCTGCCAGGAAATTTGCCAGTGCAGGCCACCTCCACTGTTACCACCGCCTCCTCCACCTCCACCGCCCCCGAGGTTGCTAGAGGTGCCAAGTAAGTAGCTGCTGGTACAGTTGTGGTGTGCTGAAGGAGGCCAAAGCGACGGGGACACCTGGACAGACAGGAGAAAGGATGTGGGAAGGGGCACAGTTAGCTCATTTGTCATTTTCCACTTAGCAAATGGAAGGAGAAATGTTCTCAGTAGAGACGGAGATCTGTTTTCTGATCAATGAATAATTCTTGGCTCTTGAAGAAAAGCCAGAGAAACTCCCTCCTTTCATTGTGTTATATATAATTCTCTGGTTTTAAATGGTTCCCTAATCCCCTAGCCCTGGGAAATGCTTTCCTACACAGTGCTGTGCTGCCCCTTGAGTTGCATGACCTCCTTTTTTGCCAGGTGTGCAGCTTGAAGCTCTGGGTGCTCCAAGGCAAATTAATTTATAAGCAGACAAAAATCCAAACACTCTGTCTAGACCATTCAGTACATTTGACTGTTGTCAAGACACTGGAGCACTACAGTTTACAATAGCAGTGAGTCAGGCTCACTGGTTTGAAATTGCTTACAACTGTTACAAAAATAGGAGGCATGTCAGGAGTCAATGGCAAGTGAGAAGTTTTCCCACTAACGCACATACAGGCTAAGACTCCTCTATTTCTCTTCATACAAATCAGTGCTCCCAAGCCTTACCCAGCACATCTGAGCTCCTCATAGTTTCCAGCCATGCATCCCCATGCCCAGCACACCTGGTGCCTTCAGTTCCTCCTGGCTCTGCAGCTGCTTTCCACATCAGTATTCCTGTGATCCCTGACACACAGATAATTTCTGGGGAGGGGTAGCTGTCCCCATGCTCCCTGCACAGTGGGACAGAGCTTCCTGGTTCTCTTTGCACCCACTGGGTTCAGGGACACAGACTGGGTCCTGGGTGTTTGGTATTCCAGCAAATCTCCTTAATGCTTATGCATTTCCATAAATTCATCTTTCCCTATAAGGCTGCCTATTAATTCTTCTCCCTGCTTATATAAACTCTCCTGGGAGCAGTGTTGCAAAGTGTTTCCAGTATCCTCAGCACTACCTCCAAGGAGAAATAAATCATTAGGTATCATCATCTGGCTGTTTGTCTTTATCAGCACCATCTCCAGATGTGCAGAAGACATGAAGAAGGCTTCTGCACAGCTTTTAGTCAGGCAGAGGACAGGCAGAATTTTTCAGTGTCTTTCCTGCCAGGAGCATGCTTTGTACTTGCACTACACTGCAGAAAATTAAGGCAAAGGCAAAGAAAAACCAACAGTGAAACACTTGGGAAAGGAAGTACGAAGACAGCTGGGAAAGCAGAGAGGGATGATTTTTATAGCAGAAAAATCTCTTTCAGTGTTCAGGAAAATGTCATGGACAGTAATATTGAAAATTACCTTGATCTGTGTATCACAGCCAAAAAATAAAGTACTTTGTCACTCTCTTTTCTTGTGCCTTGGGTACCCTGTTGCCCTGAGGGGGATGAGATGTGGCAGAGTGTTGGCACAGGGACCAGCCCTGCTGACCAGCTGCACTGGGAAGGGAGCACCGCTGCCAGGCTGCTTCCTCTCCATCAGGCAGCTGCTCTGAGTGCATGGATTTGTCCCCTGTCAAGTGGGAAGGAAATAATGTCAGAAAAAAAGAAGTCTGTCACACACTGCAAAAAGAAGAACAAGAAATCAAATGGGCCTGTGACTAGGATAGCCTGATGCTTTCCCAGGCTGGATTGCCAGGTGCTAACACAGTTCTAAAAATGAGCTATATAAATCCAGATGACTAATATTTAAGCAAGCGACTTCATTTCAAATACAGTGAAAAAAACAGATTACACATTTCTTTTACTGGTAGGCTTTAGAGTAGCAATCAAGTGTCTCATCTTGAAAGATGCTTTCATTATCATCAGCTGTCTAGGCACCATGTTTTAGACCATGTGTACAGCAATCCCCTTCCTTGGGAGAAGAACAAGCCTCGTGGTTAAATATTGATGTTACAGACACTGCTTTTAAATGGTATTCAGAGGAGAGGGAAGAGCCAAAAGCTATTGTGAAGTGGTTGATGCTAGACTTGCACTTTGTAAGTGAATAAAGTTGAGTACTGGAAAGACCTCTGCAAAAAAGCAGCAGTTCAGGAGCTGCAAGATTTTTACCTTT
The DNA here is from genome assembly GCA_013399225.1 of Rhipidura dahli. Taxonomy (NCBI): domain Eukaryota; kingdom Metazoa; phylum Chordata; class Aves; order Passeriformes; family Rhipiduridae; genus Rhipidura; species Rhipidura dahli. Next base: position 953,069 of record VXAC01005948.1, read on the forward strand.
ACAAGGTACAGTGTCTGTGCCATGAGGTTCTGCATAAAGTTGCTGGAATTGCTTTCAGGGCTTTGTCAGCCACAAAAGGCTGCAGTCTGCAAGGCACTGTCCTTAAAAGCTCCCTGTGCAATCAAACTGAATGTTGGTGGAGATTTAGATCAACTCTAAAGCAGCTGCCATGGTTTGGGTTGGGTGATTAAAGCCAATAGATGCAAAACCCCTGTCTATCCAGTCACTACAGACACTGACAGTTCAGTTCCCTGCTGTATGAAGCACCTTGTGCTCTCTGACGTGGCCTCCAGCTGCTGCTGGGGAAAAGCAGGGAGCCTTCTGTGTGTCCTATTAGTCCCACCTGATTGTTTTACAAACCCTACTTGGTTGTATGGGATGGCACTACCTAACTGTTTGTGAGCAGCTGAATCACTCCCTGAAAGGCTTTTATTGTGGACTTTTATTTGAGGACTTTCAGGAACAATTACAGTACATTTAGTGTCTCTTTAGATATTTCAATATTGACAGGTTGATCCAGCAACAAATCTTTAGCTCTGCTTCCTGCACATAGATTTATACAAAATCTATTAAAAGCAGAGAATCCTGGAATTCACATATAATAGCTGGCAAATGCTGTGTTTACTCTGAGGGGAAATAACCTAATTCCCTCTGCAGAAAATGAGTACAATCACACACAGCAGGCAGTCTAAAACCACAAGCAGTGTTAGGAGCACCAGCTTTCCATGGTTTAGGAGACACTTCCTTGTTACAGTTGTGTGTTTACATCAAGAATGTGTGGGGAGTGTTTCAGTGCACCCTGAGGAGGCACTGAATAAATGAATGAAACTAAATGAATATGGAAATTTAATATACTGCTTTTGTCTTCCTTCAGGGATGACCCCAGGTCTCCTTTCCCCACATTTCTACCTCCTTCACACAGATCACTGGTGTTTCTGGTGCCCCATCCAACCCCTGCTCTTGCCTGCCGATTCCATCATGGCAGCATAACCCTGTGCCTCCTCCTGGGAATCCGTGTGCCTTACAGAATCTAGACAAAGGCCACCATCAGCCATGCTGCTCCCCATGCATCCTGGTTCTCTCAGAATTGCTGGTTTGCCCTTATCTTTTTCTGCAAAGTGGGACACATGGAGTATTTAAGTTTTGACTTTCCTGAGCTGCATTTCAGATGCAGTTTTTTGTCATCCCATTGAGATACTGCTGTCTGCTTTGGTATAGATGTGTACCTTGCTGAGGGGCTTCAGCCCGTGTTAGAAATAACTGGGATGGTGGGGACTGTGTGATGAAGTGGTGAGGAGTGTCAGGGGACCATGGCAGTTCCTCCAGATGGTTTGGCACATTGATGTTTCCAGAGTAACTCCCCTTACACAAGCAGCAGCCTGCTCTTTAACCCATACCTAGAAAACTGCTCATTGATGAAGTGAAGGGAAAGCTCATGAGGCTCTAAGGGGCCTAAGGCCAGCTAAACTTAGATGCTGACGGCAAAGGAAGAAGGAGCTTTCAATGAAATTGAGTGTTCCCTAGATATGGCTGTAATGACCTGAAGGCAATAGAGATGCTCAGAACCTGGCCTTTAATTAACTGTGTCTTTTTCTCTCCATCTGCTTTCCTCCTTGTCTCTGGATTTCAGCCAAGACTAAGACAAGGTGGATGGAATACTTGTTTAGGCAGCATTTCTAACCTGGCTTCACAGACCCATGAGATTAAGCTAGTTCAAATGATGTTGACCCTTAAAAATCTGAAAAACTGCTGTTGTCAACCCTTAAATACTCCGTGAGCATGCAGGTTTCTCCAGGGGCATTACAAAGAAGAAAGGACTTTGTCTGGAAGTAAAAGCCAGGCTTTCAAACCAGGAGAGGGGGAAGGGGTTAGGGCTAGACATACACTGTAGTCAGCATCAGTTTTAACCTGCGTAAGGTCTTAGGAAAAAAAATTTCAGAAGTGACTTCTTTGAAATGTACAAGGAAGAGAAAAGATGTTCTTGTGTGTACTCCTCACTAGTTGGTGAGCAGCATTTGCTGTCTCTGCTCTACCCTACTCCCATACTGGGTGAGGAGTCCATGGTATTGCCATCTGCTCTCTGGATGATGGAAGTGCTCAGTCAAACATTGCTTCAGACAAAATTTAGAGGAGGAAACTTAAGCTGAGTCTGGATACATGAACCAGTCTCTGATGCTTGGATGCTTGCACATAGGTGCACAGGGAAGGCTTCAGAGCTGCTGACCTTAGTGGCAGTTTGCCCTGAGCTGTCAGTTGAGATCAAGCATGATCATGTCAGTGCAAAGCCAGAGTGAATGACATCACTGCAGAGGACTCTAATCTCCATGCAGTAATTGTACCATTTTGTTTTTCAAGGTGAAATCCTTATCTTTGGAGACAGAGCATCTAATTAACTAATTATTTGGACTGGTGAAAATGCCAAAATAAAAATTACCAACTACAAGGGTGAAACCTTTTGACAACTGTATAAGCTCAGCTTAATTTCAGAAAGCATGCAGGGTCCCTTCAGTGCAAGTAGGAAAGCTAAGGACATTCAGATATTTTGGGACAGATCATAGATTCATGGAATGGTTCAGGTTAAAAGAGACCTTAAAGATCATTTAGTACCACCCCCTGCCATGGGCAGGGATACCTTCCCCTAGACCAGGTTCCTCAAAGCTGCATCCAGTCTGGCCTTGAACACTTCCAGGGATGGAGAATCCACAGTTTCCCTGGGCAGCCTGTTCCAGTGGCTCACCACCCGCACACTAAAGAATTTCTTCCTAATATGTAATCTAAATTTATGCTCTTCCAGTTTAAATCCATTACCCCTTGTCCTCAGCCATACATGCCCTTGTAAAATGTCCCTCTCCAGCTTTCCTGTAGGCTCCCTTCAGGTACTGAATAGTGCTATAAGGTCTTCCTGGAGTTTTCTTCAACTCTCTCAGCCTATCTCAGAGATGTTCCAGCCCTCTGATCATCTTCATGCCCCCTCTGGGCTCACTCCAAGAGGTCCCCATCCTCCTTATATTGGGCCTAGAGCTGATCACAATACTGCATATGGGTTCTCATGAGAGTGGAGTAGAGGGGAGAATCCCCTTCTTCATCCTCATGGTCACACTTGTGTTGATGCACCCAGGACACCCTTGGCTTTCCGGGCTGTGAGCACACATTGCTGGGTCATGTAAAGCCTCTTGTCCACCAGCACCTAAGTCTTTCACCTCAGGGCTGCCCTTATTCTCTTCACAGATTTTGTTTGTACTTGGGATGGCCCTGACGTGAGTGCAGGACCCTGTTGAACTTCACGAGATTTGCACAGGCTCTCTGCTCAAACCTGTCAAGGTCCCTCTGGATGGCATCCCTTCCCTCTGGATGGCATCTGCTCCCTCTGGGTGGCATCCCTTCCCTCTGGATGGCATCTGCTCCCTCTGGGTGGCATCCATTCCCTCCAGCTTGTTGACTGCATGGCACATCTTGGTGTCGTTGGCAAACTTGCTGAGGATGTGCTCAATCCCACTGTCCGCGTTGCTGACACCGGTGCCAAACAGCACCAGTCCTAATACCACCCCCTGAGGAATGCCACTCATCTCTGGACTGTCACAGTGTGTGTATATTAGGCAGGAATCTGAAGAACAGGAATAGTCTGGAACTTCTTAAATTTTGCATGGGTTTCCAAGTAACCAAATTTTTCAGATTTGTCTTGCTAATTGTTAAAATAGCCTTTCATAGCAAGAACTTGTTATAGAAATAAGCATTGTATAGCTCTAGGACATAAAAGAATAAGAAATGTGTTTTCCTTAGGATTTTCTAGGTCCTAAATCCTGGAGGTAGGATGCACAGATGATCCAGTGTGGATTCTAAGAATGAGTTTGAACCTCATGCTGAATGCTGTCTCTATGTCACTATTCCAGCAGGAAAGCTGAGCATGGTCCTGATGCTCACCAATACATTTATTGTACTTGGATGCTGATGTGTTTGCCTACTCAGTGCCTAAAGGACTTTTGTCATTGGCAGACGTCTGATTGTCCCCCAGAAGTTGAGGGGAATTTGTGATTGTAAAATTAATTGAAATCTTCCTGGAGGCCACAATGTGTTTTCAAGTGTGACAGGCCTGATAGTCAGCTTGGGTCAGTCTGATGTAGGCTGCTGCAGTAGGAGTTGAGCATCTCAGACAGCTCTGACTTTAAGTTTCCCTTTGGTTAAGCATTTCATCTTGTGAGGGCTTTCCATCTTTACAAGCAGCCACTGCAAAGCTGCTGACTCTAAGGTCTCAGCTGGCAGGACCAGCCTTCACCTACTGCCCCTCTGTCTGAAAAGACTTTTTCGGAATAGTTTGAGATATTTGCACATATTTGAGGAATCTTGGGTGGATTTCTCCCAAGTGATGCCCAAAGGAATTATTAGCAAACAGGTATGGCTGGATTTGTTTTATAGTATGGGGAAGACATTTCCCTCCATTCTGCATACAGCATAGTGACTACCAAAAGTGAGCAGCAGAGAACTGCAGGAGCTCCAAAATGGCAGGGCACACATTGTCTCCTGCATGAAGACAGATACAGTAGAGACTGCTACTGTGAGAGCAAGTCTGGTCTAGACAGTGACTTTTTTTAAATGCAAACAGAATGCTGAAACAGGGAAGCCCTTCCAGTTTTGGTAACACAGCTGTCATACTGTGAATTGCAGTCTTGTGTGAGAGCATTGTTCATAATTTACAAAGCAAAACCAAAATTTAATTCTTGTCATCTCCCACATACATTTTTGTGTTAACTGAAGGAATGTGACTCTCAGAACTGGCTGTAGGATTGTGAGGCTTTCAAATCTAGATTGAACTCTAACCCTGCAGCCTGGAGCCATGGATGATGGCAGAAGTAGAGTCCAGTCCAGTTCCCCATTGTGTTGTTTTCACATCACAGGCACTACCTTCTCTCTTAGCACTGTGAACCAAATCATTAAGTATCCAAGACTGGATTAAGCAGAATTCACTCATCTAAATCAGAAATGCAGTGATTGGATTTTCTGCCTCAAACTGCAGGCAGTCTGATTTTATCACCAAAGACATAAAGACTTCAAAATCCTGCTACTTTTTTCCATTTAGCACAGTTATTTCTGGGGTGGGAGTAAAAGTTACAAGTCCTCACCTCTCAGTCAAAATAAGAAAATTATTTATGGTGAGGAGATTTCTTAAGCAGCAGTCAAATACAAAATTTGAAATAGTTTGAGCATCTAAGATATTATACTAAGTCTGAAGAGCTGTACTAGTGACTAGAAAGCAGGTAAGACTTGAAAGATTCATGCTAATACTTTCTTGATAGGATTCTGCTGTCACTCTTTCACCTAACATCTCCTCATATTGAGCTGTTGTAAAATCTGTGTCTTTCTGTTTGAAACATTGGTAAGATCAGATAGTCAAGCTCAGCTCCCAGTGCTTTCCCATTTCAGAGTTTTTCATCACGATAAATTCTGAAATGTTTTGTCAAGTCTAATTGTTATTTAGGCAAGTGATGAATATTTCCCCTGCTCTGGGACCGTGCATATTTGTTTTGAATTTTTTATACAGCAATAAATCTATATAATGGAAAAATCCTCTCTCTTGAAAATGCATTTTGAAGTATTTAAAAGTAAAAGCCTCAGGTCAGATTTTGCAGTGCAGGAATCAGTGGGAGTTCTGTTGTCTATAGATTAAAAGAGCATTGTCTATTTTTTTAGAAAGAACCATTACATCTTAAACTGGTTCTGCAATATAACAGGCCTTTCTACTGTGAGATGCATACTCCAACAGCTTGATTTATTTTTTTTTTAAGCAGAAGGAGTTGGCTAAGATGAAGACATTAATTCCTTCTGTGGATGGCAGTCCATTTGTACATGCCTACCCTTTCACTGATTAAGAAGATAACAAATCTTTAGTGAAGTTACTGATGAGTCAGAGGCTGCTGATTTACAAGTAATTGTAGGTTCACCTGCTCCTGGCAGAAGGAATTGTGCCTCATCTCAACAAGTCAGAAGTAAATGCTTAATTGGCACAAGCTGTACCAGCAGGGAGGGCTAAGCAGCTGACCTCAGAATATGTTCTTGTAAGGGTTTTGTGCATTGCATTGTTGTGAACATGATGTAAAGGTGTTGCCCTGCTTGTGTAATTGCATCTTAAGGGTAATATTCAAGTCAATGCAGCAGGTCAAAGAAGCAGTAGTCTGGAAATTTGGGATGTTAACCCAAAGTGAGGACATAGTGTACATTATTATAGCATGAATATAGGCTAATAACTGATGCTGCTGCCAAAATCTGTCATTAATAATTATGCAAGTTAATTTAACCCTTCCACTAGTAAATCTTATTGCATTATAACTACATAAATATAGCAGCAAATTGCCATTCCCTAATGGCTATTTAAATGAATTATTTTATAATTCTGAAGTGTCTTTTAAATGAAGCTGGTATTTCATCAGTTCATTGGTTAGAAATATTTTTAGACAAAGATCTGTTCCTTGACAAATGCTGCTATTAAACTGGACTTTTACCAATGGAGCAGATTCTATTGAATCATCCCTGGACATTTGCCTTTCCTTCTGGAAGCAATGCATATTCTTATTTGATAGGCATGATCAAAGAAAATGACTGTCAGTGGAGCACAGGGAGGGTTTGGTTTAACCCTTGTTTCAGCCTGGCAAGGTACAGGTGCTCTGTCTCAGCTTTCCAGGGCATCATTGTACATGGGGGCTGCTCACTGCTGGAGGTACAGTAGGAAGTCATGGTCTGTGTAAAGCCTGGGGGCAGTGCAGATAGCAACCTGTAACCAATTTGCTTGCATTTGTGACTGTAAAATAAGCTGTGCCTTGTCTTTTAGCTTTCTGGGAGTTCCAAATATACTGAGTGGTGATTGAGGACTTCACATAAGGCATTTGGCATGGTGAAATGCCTCAATCTGTTGATGTGATGTAATTGCCTTTTTAAGTGGTCTGTATTTTATGGAAACTGCATGAAAAATTATTAGTTGATAAATGCAATTTTACACATAGTAGAATTAAATTTACACCTGGTTTGGAAGGCCTTTCACATTTCAGTTCCATTTTACCCTGCGTGGGTTATCAATTTAATTTCCCTTAAGTTGAATCTGAATACAGTTTGGAAAAGGAACTTAAAAGCACTAGGTATGGGAATTATGAATTGATCTCCTCAGGGTCATTTTTAAGTGATCACTGTAGCCCTTAATTCCAGCACTAACTGAATTGTTGGAGTGATACAGCAAAGGAATAAAAAACCACATCATATCAAGCAGGAGGATTATGTTTATATAGATGCCATACATCAGCAGAAGTATCAGTTACATAGTCAGCTGTCTGTTCCCTAGAACTTACACACGTGACTTGCAATATGGCTTTCTTTGTAAAGTGAAGCCTTTAGAGCCATCTGCACTTAGCAATCTGTAAGTGTGTTTACCAAAATGTATGTCTATTATAGTCACTCTCTTCATATAGTGGAGTGCCCAACAGGCAAACCATAGATTTTTCAGACATGGACACAAACCAGTACCTTAGAAGCTGTCCTATTACCACACTAGGAAAATATGCAGAGTATTTCCAAGTCTTCCACAATCTGTTTTAGGAAATTCAGTCTGCAGTTGGTTTTGTCTCAGACTTCCCTGAAGGCACTAATTTTGAGCAAGTGTCAGCACTAAGATGTGAGATTTGTCCAACCTTTGCTACTACCTAGAGGTTCCTAAGCTCCTAAAAAGCTGTTAAGGATCTACAAGATCATGTCTGAATAGCAGTAGCCCAGAATTTTATTCACGTTGCTTAGTTTGTGACTGATGGCACCACTCATGTGAATACTGTTGAACTCTAAGGAGTTGTGCAAATCTGGACTTTAATTCAATCTGTATATAAAACATTATACCAAGAAAATCTGTCATCTTTCTATGGGATTGAATCTGCCAGCCCTGAGGTATCTTATTAATCATTCCCTGGTGAAAGACTGGTCATCACTGCAAGAGTGTAGACTCCTGAAACCATGAATTGAATTTCAGCCTGTATCATCCCTCCTTGGAAGGTCTGTTCACTGTAAGAGCTGTAAGATTGATAAGCTTTCAGAAGGCTTGATGGTGACATACTGTGACTCTCACAAAGGAGGCATCTTGCCCACCCTCCAGGGAATGGTGGAAAGAGTGTCCAGGGCACTGCTTCCCTCTCTGCCACCAACCTGCTGGGAGATCTCAAGAGAGTCAGCTGTGGTATCAGACACCCAGAGTTATCATATCTGAAACAGAGATATGTTTTCATCTCTGTAAACTTTGAGACTAGTGGATGTCAAGCACTGAAGATTATTATCATTATCATTATTACTATTACTATTACTATTACTATTATTATTATTATTATTATTATTATTATTATTATTATTATTATTATTCTCAAAAGTAATGGCAATTGTTATAGAATTGGTCAGCTGTGTCCTGTCCCATCAAATAGGAGGCTGTACCATCACAGCAAGGACTGTGCCAGGAGTGAGGTGCAGCTCCTACAGCCACACCATCACCATCCAGTAATGAATGGAAGGAGGCAGCCTGAGGGGCTGCACATGAGCACACAGTAAAAACCAGCACTATGGCTTGTCTTATTGCTCCTCTGTCAATGAGATACAGCTTCAGCAAAGCCCTGGTAAAGGAGAGTTTATCAGCAGAGAAGGGAATGAACAACCTGGAAAGGCTGTCAGTGTGTGTGCTTACAGTGTCCACACAACTGCCACTACCACAGGAGTGTAACAGGCTCACCAGAACCTGCCTTCACAGCACCTTTTGGGTGCCTTCAACCAAGGGTACCCGAGGCTCAGTGGAAGCAAGGGCTAATTTCTTAAGGGCTTTTATCACCTAGAAATACAGATAGATGCTGAATGAGCTCTCCAAACCACTTAGCTCTCAGGAAGTGTCTTAAGCCATGGCCCTCTCCACCTTATTTTGGAATGGACAGATGTTTCCCATGTGCTGTTTACTAATCACTTCCTCACTGTTGATCTGAGTGGTGGCCAGCAGGTCACAAGGGAGAATGAGGCAAGTTTTCTACTTAAAGTCTTTGCTCTTGGCAGTTGCTTCTCCGTGAGCTGCCCTCTGCAGCTGCACTGCCCCACAAAGGAGCCTACCTCTCTCAGAAATACCTGCTTCTGATGATGAGCCCATCTTCTGCCCTAAAACAGCCTCTGAAACAGCCTGAATGCAAGACACGTAGACTGGGGGAGGAACTGTTTGGAAGACTCATTTATTTTTATACCTATTTTACTGCAGTGGACCTGAGAAGTGATACTGGCTATGGGATTGAGGTGGGAAAATGCTTGTCCTGTACCTAGTGAGTTCCAGCTTGGAAGCAGCCCTTTATTTCTTTCACTGGTCCCTACTTTTGTTTGTTGTCAAATGGCTCAGGGCACAGTGCCATAAGCCTGCAAGCAAAGATGGCCCTTTGCCCTGGCAGCTTGAAGAAGTCTTCACAAATCTGATTCCCAGAAGCAAACTGCTTCCTGCCCATGTTGAAGTTACTCACAGAATCACAGAATCATTTAGGTTGGACGAGACCTCTGAGATCATCAAGTCCAACCTGTGACCTAACACCACTTTGTCAACCAGACCATGGCACTGAGTGCCACATCCAGTCTTTCCTTAAATGTCTCCAGGGACGGTGACTCCACCTCCTCCCTGGGCAGCCCATTCCCAATGCCCAATCACACTTTCTGTGTCCTAATTTTCCTAATGTCCAACCTAAACCTCCCCTGGTTCAGCTTAAGACTATGTCTCCTTGTCCTGTTGCTGGTTGCCTGAGAGAAGAGACTGACCCTCAGCTGGCTACAACTCCTCTAGGGCAGTTGTAGAGAGTATTAATGTCTCCCCTGAGTCTCCTCCAGGCTAAACAAACCCAGATATTTGTATGCATGTCTGTGTGTAGTTGTTGATGGAAATAAGGCCAAGTGTTCTGAAATGGCAAAGGCAGACTTAGCATGAAGGTTCAGTGTTTTCAGGCCTCTTTTTTTCTGGATGCTTTCTCACTTTCATCCCTGTAACATGATGAGGTCCCACAGATTGGCAGGACAAACAGATGATGTTCAGCACTGATTTTTCCCCACTGAAGAATTGCCAGTGCTCATAACGTGCCTGTGCACATCACTCACCACTGGAGAGTTTGTGCAACGGAGTGGATGGTACTGTGCTGACACATCTCTGTGTCTCTCAGTGGTGCCTCTGTTCAAAAGAACTGAGAATTACTGTCCCCAGGTCAGGGCTGTGCTCTGCTGTTCTGACACAGACCATGGCCTTGCTGCTGTGTTTCCTTGAATTGGTGGTTGACAGGAAGGTCTTGTAGAAATATAGATGAAGTACTTATAAATGGGCTTGTCTGTTCTATTGAAGAATTGGGAAAGAAATAGCAACAGTGCTGACATGCAGCCTTACATAGCACATTTTATCCCTACACTTGGCAACCATTTGGAAAGATGGGGCTACTGTTCCCATCCTAGAGAAGGAGAAACAAAACTGGAGCAGAGATTGTCCCAAAATCACCCAGCAAACAGAAAAGGGGGAAAACTGAGCCTGGAACCCACCTCCCAAGGGGAATTTCTGTCTTCCGCAGTGACATGCTGCCTGAGGACAGAGAGGTTAGAGCCTATATAATGAAATTCAGGAAGACTGAACTTAAGGTTGTATATCTTCATACCCAACTTTAAGCATCCTGGTTCTCAGAGTGCTGAAAACCTCTGGAAACCAGGTTACCTTCTAAAATAAATTCCAGGGTACTAATTTAACAGCAAATGCTTTGGCACTGGTAACCTGTTTCTTAGAGGCACCAGATAGCTACTAATCTGATCGACATCTCCCACATTTCAGAAAACAGGCTACCAAGTCTGGCAGGGCTCACCTCCCATGGAGAGGCAGCACTTAGGATACCTGGGGGTGTCACTGGGACTGTCTTGGTGCTGCCCCGCCTGGCAGTGATCCAGGTTGTGGAGAGCCAAACAATGTGACGATGCCCGTGAGGCTCTCCCAAATACTTGTGTTGCTGCAAGGAGGAGGTTGCCTTGCAAGGCACAGGCTTCAGTTCTCATTTGCTCGGGACAGAAAGCGACAGGGTGTGATTTAATCGGGCTAAAAACAATTCAGTCCTTTATGTTGAGAGAGAATCAGATGGTGAGTGAAAAGCGGCGTCTCATCAGGAGACCGCTGGTTAGAAAAACATGGGACAAAGTCAGATCAGAGGGCAGTGGCTGATGTGAGCATGCATTGTAAAGATAAATGCCAGAGCTGAGTATTAACACAGAAGCTAGCAATGATGTAATCTCTTTAAAAGCCTTTTTCCCACAAGGTCTATAAATGCTACTGCTTCTCCAGATCATGCTTCAGAGATCTCCCTCTGTGCTATCTAACCCTGCTCTCCTCCAAAAGACCTCAGCAGTTGAAAGCATGTTTGGCCCTATGTGAGGGATGATAGGACCTCAGTTCTGGTGGGTTCCATCAGCTTCACCCCCAACCTGACAGGATTAAGGCTGGCAGGTCTGGCCCTCAGGTTGTCATTCCTTTGGAGCACAGACTTTTCCTTCCTACTTTATTTGACAATCCCTTGACTACTCTGCTCTATGTATCAGTACATTTCCATATGTATGTAGAACTCTGAACTGTTCTCTAGTTTCCCTCTGCAGTTGTACAAAACCAAGACAGGTTATCCCACAAGCTTAGTGTCAGCCATTCCAGGGCACCTTGTGGGATCCTAGCTTGTTTCTATAGGGCTTGACCACACAGAGCTCCTGGGCATGGTGTCACTGTGCTGGCCTGGGACAGAGACCTGGCACCTGCCTGGGAAGTCAAAAAGGGAGTTTGCTGTTTCCACCCCTGTAATGTAGTTTTGGCCAAGCCAGTTGTTTGCGTTTACTCCCAAAGAAGAGGCAACATGATCCAGAGGGAAGGACTGGCCAGGAGTCAAAAGACATTTTGTTTTCCTGGCTTTCTCACTGAGGTGCAGTGACTTTGCACAAGCTGCTTCCCCACAATGTGCTTTACTTATGTCTGGCTGACCAGTATTTTCACCTGCTATTATTTTATTTTGGTCCTAATGATATGTTCATTTTCCATGGGAATCTCAAATCTGCCAAGGAAAAGCAGCTGCATGACACCTACCAAGAAAGCACAGTGACATGGGGCTTTAGTGAAATCCACTGCAAAACCCAGACCTAAATGTGTGAAGGTTCAATAACTCCTAAAGCTTAGATCTTGAGCATCACACTTAAGCTCCCCCACCCAGCTTCTCTCTTCCTCACTGACTGTATCCAGTCTCAGGTTTTTTCACCTGCACTTCCAGTTCTGTTTCTTGCAATGAGCCATGCACTCCTCTAATGCCTGTGACCTTCAGAAAATTCCTGCAGAACTACCCCTGTCCTTCACCTCCTGCACACTCCAGTCTCCAAAACTAGGCACAAAACTGAGTATGTTTCCTGTTTCAGAAGGGAAGTGTTTTTGGAAAGGATGAGAAAACTAAGGAGATGAGGCAACTGAGAGTGTAGAAAAACAGCATCTACAGTGTAAGAGCTGCGAGGGAGGGAATTTCTCCAGCAGCATTCCCACACGTGTTTATTATAGCAGAAGTCCCCACTGCATAGTGATTGCAGTATCCCCCTTAAGAGTGTAGTAGGAGCATATGCACAGAGCAGCTGCACGATATAAATTTGTCTGCAACAAAGTGCGATAAACAGAAGTATCATCTGCTGCAGGAATAGCTGATTTCTACCAATGTTATTTAACCTAGCTACTCCAGGGAGGCCGTAAATCAGGACAGCCTTTCTGCTGAGCACACCACTATTGCCTGGGTGTTTACCCAGCTGGCTCATGGCACTCTGGAAATGGCCCTAAGCTTGCAGGCAATAGGAAGGGCAGAAATCTGTAAGGGAGTAAAAAAATGAAACAAACAAATTCTTTTTCTGGAATAATTTTTTTTTCCAAAATTAGGTGTTTAGGTGTTTCATGTTTTGTCTAAGCCAGTCTATTGCACATCATGTACAGTTACAGCAGTGCTCCAAAGGTGACTGTGGTGGCATAGGATATTGTTGTTCTTCAGTTTTTCCTTGCTGGGCAGTGCCTTCCTCCTGTGCCTGTTCTGTGTGTCAGGATCTGAGGGAACAGGTCCAGCCAAGCAGCTTTCTGGGTCACTGCTCATTGGAGACTGTGATAATCCAAATTCTTTCAATCATGTTTTAATTTACTGGAGGTGAATTTGCCCCAAGTAGACTTTGTCTATTATTGAAGCTGTTGTCTATTCCTGCTTTACGTTCCTGCTGCATTGGCCTGGTCCCTTGTGGTAATGATGGCTCTTAACAGACCTGGCTTTCTGTGGTGTCCATCCTGTGCCCCTCTACCCCCAACTCTCTAAACAGGAAACAGTATGTTCATCACTTTGAGTAGCCACAGTGCTGTGGGAATCTCATATTTTATTGTATTTCCTGGAGTTAAGCCACCCAATGCTGTTTTAGTGTTCGGCGCTGTCCTTTGGAGCTTGTTTTGTTTCTGCTTTTCAGAGGGAAGGAATGGCAAAGTAGCAGCAGGGCTGGGGCCTCGTCCCAGCTGCTGTGCCAAGAAGCTGCAATGACAGAGCACCTATTTAAACATCATAGAACCACAGAATGGTTTGGGTTGGAAGGGAAAGTTAAAGATGGGGCATCCATGGCTTCTCTGATCAGATGTATGCAAGGGTATGGCAGTGCATGTGACACTGTCTTGCTTCCCTAGGGTGGTCTGCTCCCAGTATCTCCTCTACATCATTTCATATCTCCTGGGGGGCCAACTGTAGCTGCCATCGGGGTGCCAGGAGCAGGGCAATCTTGCCCAAAGCCCCCAGCCAGCAGCTGAACATCTCTGTTTATGAGTATGTCTCACCATGAGGCAAAGATGTTGCACCATTGCAGTTGTGGCCAAATCCAGTTTATCTTTCTTCAGGGTTTAATTGTTTGTACATACTGCTGGTGACAGTACCTGCTGCCACCACCTGCTCATGTGGCTGAGGCCACACCTACTCAGACTCCTCCTGTCTTGGCTCTACCACAGCTGAATTCTGTCAATGCCTCCTCACTTCCCTCCCAGAGTCTGCTCACAGGCTTTGCTCTGCCTTTGCTGTGGGGTCTGAAGGCATTGCAGAGGGGGATTATGGCCTCTGCAGGCTGTCTCTGAGTCTGTGGCCAAGCAGACCAGGAGGGGCCCGGCCCAGCCCTGGGGTTCCTGTTGGTACCTGCCTTTTGGCATTTCATGTGTTGTGCTCCCACATCTCCCCTCCAGCAGTTTAAGCACGGCTGGGTGTGTTGTCTGAGGGCACCTGTGAAGGGAGAGGCCGATAGGCTGCTTTTCAGACCTGCCAGGGAGACGGTAAAGTGCATCCATTCATATCTAATAGCTCCTGTATCTTCAAAATTAATCATTTCAAACACAGAGATGCCCCAAATGTGAACGTTTGCCTTTATATGTTCAGCTGATGAAAGAAATCTCAGTTGCATGAAAGAGGGAGAAGAAAATAAGGAGTTGGTAGATTTTCTCATGCATTCTGTCACCAACAGTTACTAATAAATCCCAAGGAACCACTTGGAATGCAAACATGTTTAACATGCTAAAATTATTAGCAGCAGTTTGATTTAAATGGATGCATATGTATAACTCTTTATAGACATACATTAAAAATTATATGCTGTATTTCCCCTTTCTAGGTACATGTGTTTTTACACAAATACATATAAATGTGTACACGTGTGTGTGTATATGTATATGCAAACACCGGGGAGTTCCACTCACAGCATGAGGAAACCTGACAGGGCTAGACAAGCCACTTCTCCATCAATCTGGAAAATGTCAATCCTTCCTTCTTTTGACAAGCCTGTCTGTCCCTGATCTCCAGCGTTGCCTTCTGCAGGCAGCTGTGGCTGCCATGTGAAGGGGAGCTCAGGGTTCCCTCTGGCCACGTACAGCCCCAGGGCCTGTGCATTGGGGAGGGGTGAGGATGCAGGTCACAGCTGCAGGCATGGCTTTCTGCCCCAGGAACAGACACCAAGGTCACCCATTTCCTGGTCAGCCTCCTCTCCCCCATCCTCCCAGGGACTTTTGTACTTAAATCCAAGAGTATGGAAGGGAACATATACTTTTCCTGTTCCCAAAATGCCTTTTAGAATAACAGCTGAAGATCTATATTTGTATCAAGTCTAGCAGCACCACAAACTCCACTAGCAGGCTCTGTTAAAGGATTTGTTTTTCCCATGCTGGCTGTCTCTGACTGTGAGCAGCCCTGGGTACGCACAGCACGTTCCTACCACATGCGTTACACAAACACATCTGTAGCAGTGAGGAAATTTTTGTGATGAAATACAGCAAACAGAGGGGATGCTTTAGCTGACACTGACTCACAGATCTCTCCCCATGGCCCTGGGTTAGGTAACCAGTGTTGTTCCCGCAGAGCCTACAGCCTCCAGGGCTCTGGAGACTGATATCCTGACCTTCAGCTACGTTTCTCTTCTGGGCTGCTGTCATGCAGATTCTGGGACAAGGTCCTCAGTTGGCACCAGTCTCACAGCTGGGTGGACTTCTGCTAGTTTACATCACTTGAGCCCTTGGATCTTTTCTATTAGCTGCCTAAGGCTACATTCTGTCACACAATTAAATTAATCAGCATTAAGTTAATCAGCACTCACTTTAGGGTGAATCTACACAGCTGGGGGAAATGAGTGAAGGGCCTTATGCAAAAGTAGACAAGAGGCCTCAGGCTCAGGACTGAAATCAGCTTTCTCAAAAAAGATAGGAGCATGTGATGGAGGCTCTCCTTGTTTCTCATGTTTTACACAGTACAATGCTTATAGAGGAAATGTTTGAGCCTTGGTGTTTGTGTAACAGTTTCTCTGTAGAGTTTCTCCTCACAGAGCCCAAATTATTTCATACTGATCAGGGGATTCATTATAGTCCTCTATTCCACAGGAGCTTGGATAAGACATCTTGATGTGAAGAGACCCAAACTGTAACAGATTCAAAATCCTTCTCCATATTTAACTGGGAGTTCAGAGTGGACATCTGAGTGTCCTGGGAGTTTTGTCCATGTACCTTGACATTTGAAGTCACATTTAAACTTCTCCATGTTTTCTGGGCTTGACCCTGTATCCCAGTGTGATAATGGCTGTAGGAACTAGTGTCTTCTCTCTGTCTTGCAAATGGAGATGTCAACATTCAACTTATGTGAATATCAAAATAATAAATAAGAGTGAAGATGAGACTTGTACCCCAAACCCCGTTCTAGCCAGCAGATTAACAGGTCTCTAGAATATGTGACATACTCAGAGATTGCTGAAAACACACTGCCTGCATCTTCAATTCCTTTTAATTTCCAACCAAGACTGATAAAACACTTGAGGCCCTTGGAATATGAGCCTGCCTTCAAAATAAAATCCAATCCTGCTTCCTAGCATGCTAATTAAAAGTGCATGGCCAATTCAGGCAGCCCTACAAGAGCAAGAGAAATGCTGCAGGCATAGAGATGGCAGGGTTTAGCCTGTTGTGAGTATACAATATTAAAAACAGGCAGATGTCTCATAAGGATGATTACGACAGCACTCTTGACCTTTCTTCAAGAACAGGAATAAAAGCAAAAGAAAAACAATAATCAGTTTTGATTTATCTTGAAAGCTCTCTTCCTTTTTTAGGCAAGAAGTTGCTGTTGTAGAGAGGTGATGGGGGTCACTGTCACCCTTCCACATCACAGCAGTGGACACTGACCAGCTGGTGATCCAGGCTGTGAGCAAATTGACAGACCTCCACTGGAGACACGTCCCCTGGGATTACATGTGGGAGCACGGGTCACTGCCTACCTTCACTATTTTCCAGCTCAGCCATGAGTTTGATTTTGTTTTTTTCTGGGTTTTCTTGCTTTGTTTTGATTTATTCTATTTTGTTTTGCTTTGCTTTGCGGGATCAGCAGTGGGAAGGGGTGCCCTGGTGCAGGCTCCCTGCCTCAGCATCACTGCCAAGAGCTGCACAGGGGCACCAGCTCAGCATGGCCCCCTCAGAGAGCACTTTCTGTCTCCTGACAGACTTGGTTGTCTTACTTGTTAATGTCCCAGCATTTCCATGCAAAGAGCAATTAGTCTAAAACCCATATGGTAATGGAAAGTAATAACCCTAATCAAAATAAATGGCAGAAGCACTGGATTCTGAAATTATGAGCTTTATAGACTACAGCCATGACCACTAAAGATAACCTGATGGTGTACCCAAGGATTCCAAGTCCTGCTTCTGGATTCTGTCTCAAGCAGCATTTATATTGCTTTTAAAACATACACAAAACTATTTAATGCTTAACCCAGAAGATTAAAACAGCTTCATCGCAGTTTTTTGTTGGAAGCTCAGAGCAATTTTGAGAATGACCCACAGATCTGATAAAAAGAAATCAGAGAACTTCTTGGGAATTTCATGGAAACATTCTTTCCAGTGATAGAACCTCTATTTTTATGCCTGGACATTGAGGGAAACCCTTGATAGCTGAGCTAATCTTTTCTGGTATGCACATTTCTGGCTAGAGCCAGCTGTGTACAGATACATACCTTCTAACACTAGAATTGGAGTTGTGTCTTTATGCTGAGCCTTCAAAACAAACTTAGTAAAAAAGCAGGTGTAAGATATTTGTGGTGCTGAAACAGTTTGCTCTGAAAGTACCTTTTCATTAATTTGTTTTCAATTGGTTGGATCCATCTAACCACTACGGGCCTGAAATGGGGTTATTTGCTCATTGTATTTATTTAGGTCTGGTGCTATTGGGAATAGGAGAAGGTGATGGCCTTCTAAAAGTAAACCTAACTAACATTTGTATTTCATAAATTTTAAGGCCATGAGATAAAAGTCATTGTGCTCATGTGGACTTGCCAGAGCTGGAGTGTTTTCTTTACTTACTCAATTCTTATTCTGAGTCCAGTCTCTTTAGCTGAATTTGGACCTCTTAAAGGAAAAATAAAAAGTCTACCTTAAACTAAGTTTTCCATTTAAATACTCAACCAGAACTGATAGACTGTGACTATAGACCAGAATTGATAGACTTAATGGTTATAATTACCCTATTTCTAATCTAAATGTGTTTGTATCCATGTGTAGTTGAGTACATTCCTGAGTCATTTGCAAACTATATCAGTATTCATCATCCTCTTTTGTGGGGGGAAGAGGGAAGTCACTGTTAAAAACCACATCCTTCCAGCAGTGACTTTCTGTTTAGTTAGATTTTGAGACATACCAGTTCTCTGGCTTTTAACTCAGTTTATGTGTGCCACACTTACTCTGTGTGTAGCTTTAATAGTTCTATAACCTCAATAGCACATGGAATTAAGTTCGATGTCGTATCAAAGTCTAAAGTTATCACACTGCCACTAGTACGTCTATATATCAACTAGTAATCTCCTCAGAAAATATCTAGTTAGTTTGACAAGTTGTCTTCCTAAATCTATGATGTTTAGCATCAATTATTTATTTTAATATTTTATTAATTGAAAGAGATCTTCATTATTTTTGCAGGATTTCTGTCAGGATGGCAGGCTGTGATTACTTTGCTCAACCTGCTTATCTTCTTTCAAATGTCATCACTTTCCTTTCAGCAGTGTTTTCAATGTGCAGAACGACACTTCAAGGTTTAGAAGAAAAAGCAAATTTTCCTTGAGTTGTTTTGTACTGTGAAAATAACTTTCTCCATTCAGCTGATTTTGAGAGCAGTGAAGAACAGCCAGGAATGAGTCAAATCAAGAAGCAGTCATGCCCTGAGCATCTGAAGCTGCTCACATGAGATGGTGAGGGGTGCCAAGGGAGCACCCACTGCAGCCAGGCTGGCCAGCCCTCAGTTCTCATCACCCAGTGGTGATGAGAAAGGGACTTCAGGCACCCAGGGATGTCCTCCACTCCCCAGCTACACCTCTGCAAATGACAGGAGTATGTGGGTTGTTCTTCCTTTACTCATGGGAAAGGGCACAATTTGGTTCTGAAACTGTGCAGCTTTTGGGGTTTTATGATGTGTTTGAAATAGGTGGTACAAAGAAGGGAGCAGCCAGGAGAATTGCTTTCCTGCTCCTCATCAAAGGTGAAGCTGGTGAAACAAGAAGACATTGACATTGTTATAGGTAGTGTGTGGGACATCTGCTCAGTGTGTTTTGTAATGATTTCAGTATCTCTTTAGAGGAGGGTTTGGGACTCACATCTTTGCATGGAATAGCAATGTATTTCTCAGGCACTCCCTGAAAGAGCAAAGTGGCACAGTTGCAAGAGGGTGCTGCAGCTGCCCTCACCCAGGATAATTTCTCATCACTGAGAGAGATCATTGATACCTGCAGGCTCAGCCCTTGCCAGGTGTAGGTGAGAGTCAAGCACAGGATGGAGAGCTTCCCTAGCCCCAGGGAAAAGCTGTGATCCCCAGCCCAAGGGAACTGGGACATCAACAGCTCCCTAGCATCAGGAGCTCAGAGTGGGACTCACTAAGAGACATGGTTCTTCTTGGGCGTCTTGCTGGCTCTTTGGTAAGTTCCCCTCTCAGCTGACATTTCTAGCTGCACACAGAGGAGTCATCCACACAGGCCAGGCTCAGCCTTCCCATCATCATAAGGGGATTGAATGCAGTTCTGCTCTTCCTCAGAGGGTAATTGTGAGGAGAAATGCATTAAGGACATAGAAATGCCAGGGTATGAGGGCTATGCAAGCACATACTGAGATAGGCAGAAAAGTTCATGTAACTAAGAGCTTATTAAAAAAGGAGTGGACATTTCAAAGGAAAATAAGATTAGCACTGCATTAATAAGGAGTAGAAATAGAAAATAATTTTTAAATCTGTATGAAAACACGAGCCACTAAGAAACAGGCTTTGGTATTTTCCAGTGTGATTTCTTGTGCTTCTTTCTGAGTGCCCAGTCTGGACCAGTGAGGAAAGGAACTGAGCCAGGTGGATTAGGAGTCATGTCCACATTAGCAATTCTTATTTTCCTGTCATTAATGACTGCATATAGGAATAATGTTTACTATTGAATCCCACATGTATCTGTTTAATCTCCATGTAAAAATACTGTGATAAACCATCAAGGAGCACATGGTGTACAGACATGTGAAAGCCTGGCTTCATACCCTGTCTCTGCCATTTGTCAGTCTCATTTATTGTGCTGAGGAGCAGCCCAGTCTCACCACCATTCTGCTTTAAGACTAGTTTGGTGATCCTGCCTTTGAAGAAGAACAAGGGCTAGAGAAGGATAGCCCCACTTCTCCCATCTTCTGTGATCTCATCAAATTTTACATGGCATCTGCAGATCAATATTTTTCCTTTGACTTCACTGCAACCTTTTGCGTTTTTCAGGACAGCACCAGGAGGGCAGAGTTGACCTTGACATCTGCCTGCTCCTTCATGCAAACATTTTGTCATCTTTGAAATGCATCATTGAAAACTTTCAGAGAACATTAAAATCATTAGCTTTATCAAAACACAATAAATAGTTCCACCACCCCCTGAAAACAGCCTTCTGCAACTGACATAATAATAAAGTAGAAATTCAGTTCCTGTGGCAGTCTCGAAGTGAACATAGTCAAAGGAGGAGCTGGGAACCACTTGTCAGGCTGTTTGGTTTATTATTTTTATTGCTTCTTATAGTTGTTTACCTAGTCTTTTCCTAAGGTGCTCCTGCAGCTTCCTTGGGGTGAATGTTGCCAATTCCTCTGTACATCTTGCAGTTGGAAAAAACACAATTTCTCTGTAATCATGTAATTCATTATTTAATCTATTGAGTGTTGATCTAAAGGTATGTGTATGTCTTTTCCTAATCAAACACAGGAGGCAGAGATGTCAGATCACAATAAATTACACTGGACTGATGACATATTTTAACTTATTCTGCTATTTGTGATGCATATAAGTGGAAGTTCAGAATATCAAATTTAAAAATTAGACTCAAAAAAATAACCTTTTTCTATATTTCATTCTCTCACCTACTTAGCTGAGAATGTAGATACAGACAGTCCCATCAACTGAATCATTATTAAATGTCACTTAAGATGACCAAAATTCTCAAGGAATTTATGTGGTTGCACAGGCTGCATTAAGGCTCTGGTACTGCTCGTGGCATTGGCTGTTACTCACCATCCTTCAGGAAATGTGTCCCCTCAAAGCATGGGAAAAGGAACTTAGCCCTGAAGGACAATATTGTAACTAAATGTCACCAGATACAAAATATTTCTTGGCTAGAGTGGTACTTAAATGGACAATTCTATCCCTAAATGCAATAAGAAAAGCGTTATAATAGTAACTTATATTTCCACAAGCTAACATTTCTTAATGTGAACATTTCTTGGCTATGTGACTTAGAATTCAAAGGTAGTGTAATGGAAAAGAAGCTTGTCAACTATAATACACTGAAAGCAATTAGTAAATGTAACAGAACTCATGTTCTTTTAAAACAAATCCCCCTTCCTCACTCCAAGGTTACAGTAATATTAGCTACAATACAGATTGGTAGCCACTGCTTTGGCTCCCAACAAACTTTCCCTAATGGGGTTTGAAAACGTGCTCTTATCAGCATAATATCCCTCTCTAAAATTAATTCTGATCCAGCTGGAGATGGAAAATGCAGAGGAAGATGACATTTCCCACTGGTAGCAGAGCTGAGCCTTTCTCCTTTGTGCTGAGTACCAGGTTGTAGACAACACTGACACTGAGAACTTGGTCATCTGGGGACCATGACAAGAAATATCTAGTACCAATAAGAGAAATTGATTGCTTGGTGAAAAGAAAGAAGCAGGTCCTAAATGTGAAATAACATCTTTGCATGTGTCTGTGGTCCTGGTATAGTGCTACTGCATGAATGACTGAAGCATATCTGATTATACCCTGTTGATTTGGGAGAACTCATGTATTTTTCCACTCTCTTTTTACAGCTCCCAAGTCTACCTTTTGTCCCACTGAAGAGACCTGGTGGCCAGGCCTGTTTATTATCATTGCAGTATGCTGCGCCACACTAGTGTTCCTCTTTGTAGTTGTCATCATTTGCTACAAAGCCATAAAAAGGTAAGACTCCAGATACTTTTACTGCACTTAGGGCAATGCAGCCCCACAGAGGCTGACCCAATACTTGTCTTACGATATCTTGTCTAGTTTAAAGGCATCCAAAAGGCAAAATGCATCCTGTAGCCAATGTGTGTTTTCATTGGAAAGTCACCTTATGTACTGTACCCTGCATGTGTAAAGGGTGTGGTTCAGTGCAGTCATGGGCATGAGGAAGAGAAAAACTAGAAATGGGATAGAGTTACAGTGTTCAGATTAATAAGAAATTGCCCAAAGTCAAATTACTGCAGGTTGCTGGTGAGTATGGAGAGCTTTGGCTTGGCCAAGTGTAGAGGTAGGAAGCACTGTACTACCTGTACACTACTTCTGGTAGTGTTCAAAATTTACATGTGGGATGTGAGATTCTGGCCCAGGCCCATTACTAATTTTAGCATTTCATATGAATGCAAAGTCTTTTAACTCATAGTCTAAGGTAATATGTGGAGACTTTCATTTGGAGACTGTAAAACTATAACCTACAGAACAAGATTCAAAACCTCTCCCTCTTAACATAAAAACCTCTGTGAATCCTATGTACAACAGTGTGAAGTAGCCATTTCAGCTCACTGTCTTTGCAATAGCTGCATTTGCCTAGGCCTTAAGTAGTTAGGAAGTATTGACTTCAGCCACACAGAAAAAGATGAGCAAAAATATTTTCTTCACTCAAATAACATTTCATATTTCTGGTGGAAAAGGTCAAAATTTTAACATTTCCATGTGAAAGTTCCAAATGCAAGTCCAAAGGGTTGATTTAGAAGATAAAGTAACTTGTGGGAATTGTAGGTCATAGGGATGAAGGTTCATTTCTCCTCTATTGTTTTTAGTATGGCTCTGACCACACCCCACAGCTGTGTGTTCCTGGTGTCACTGTTTCACACTGTGAGTGTCTTGGCTGGGAGCTGTTGGTATATCCAGGTGAGAATGCAGGATGCCCATCCATAGCTCTCATGAGACACTGCAGTGACATCTGAATCTTAGCTTGGATTAAAAGACAGGTTTCTTTCAACTTCATGCTTTCTGAGTGATAATATTTTAGAGTGAGGCAGAAAGGAAAATAAATGAAAATACTTTTCATGAGAAATGTTATCTGTGTGCAAAGTGACTGCAAGATTTTTGTTGAACCTCAGTGGGGCCATCACAGTGGTGGAGCATTGGACATGTTTTGTGGTTGAAAAATTTATGCTGGATTTGAAAGAGCATCAAAAAGGGAAAATTCCAGCAAGAAGAGAAAGTCTCTATTTTCTTTCTTTTTAAATTTACATAAATATCTTTGCTATTCTAGTTTAGCTAAAGTGAATGTTTATTATTTTGGGAGAGCTGGAAAGCTTTCACTCTAGCAACTGCACTTTTGAAAAATTACCTCTGGAGGACTGAAACTGGCATTCAGTTGAATCAGTAGCAGAGTACAAAATCTCACACTTGTAGTTGCTGATCTACCATTGCTGCTCATTTGTAGTTGTCTGCCTGCTGCCAAATTGTGAATGATTTGTGTCAAAGCTGCAAAATATATGTATGAGAGCAAGAACTCTCCAGGGCAACTTGTGCCTTGTGAGGAATTGCTTTTCAAATCTGCTGTGATGCTGGTAGATGGGAGGAACAGAAATTAAATTTAAAGAGACAGATTTAGAGCTGCCTTGCAAAGGTTTGGGGAATTCACATAACAGTCTCATTCTTTGTGTCAGTAAAGGGTAATACTGATACTTGATGAAGAGACCCATTATTTGTCAACAGCATGAATATCAATGTACAAGTCAGCTGCTTGAACAGGCATTAGGCTCAGAGAAGAGTAGAAATTCCTCTTAGATCTTCTTATTTTTGGCATTCACACTGCTGACAAATGCTAAGCTGAAAACTGCTCAGATGTGGGATGGACAGCTATGAAAGAAAATCTTATTAATTATAATTTTACAGGGTAACTAGAGCGTTTCTTTTCATCAATGAGTCCTTCCTAAAACAGCTCTGCTAAAAGAATGCCCTAAAGGGCCTGGCAGCATTCCCCAGTAGTTCAGGTTTCTTGATCCACTATGAAAGATACCTGTCAATAAATGCTGGGAAATAAGATGCTTTGCAAAGACGCTTCGCAAGAAAAGCATCTCTGCCTTCAACACAGTATTATCACGCACAGTTGAGCTGAATTGGCTTTAGCTAGTGTGAGAAATCCTTCACTCTGTTTTTTGCTGGAAGGCAGAAGTGACTAGAAAGAGTAAGGGGATTAATCTGAGTGATACTGAAGCCAAGAGTTCTTCCATTGTGTTCCCAGTTCCAGGCTCCATAACCATGCTCTGCCCAGTCCTTTCTCACACCCTCATCCCACCAGCTCTCCTCTACACTCCTCCTGGGCCCTCCTTCCTGCATATCTCCTGGAACTGGGATTTCTGTCACTGCAGCACCTCTTGCAAATCTGTCTCCTACCACCACTGAAGAGGTGCTGAAGAGTGAAGTAACAGCAGTCATCTGGTGGTAGGGTGTACTAAGGGTTAAATGCTTCAGCAGGAAGGTGCAGGCAGGGATTAATTTACATTAAGTCTGGATCTGTTGTATTAATATCTCGCTTTCATAAGAATCAAATTTGAAGTAAAAGAAAAATCCTATTGTGCTTAAGATGAAATCTCATTTACTGTTTCAAAGGGTCAGACCCAGTCAAACTCTCATCTTCTTTTCTGTAGCAGGAAGAGAGGTAGTGACTGTCCTTGAGGTATCATAACTCAGCTGTGTTTTTATTCAATCTATATATGAACTGTGTCTCCTGGGATAGTTTGTTTTCCCTCATAAAAGCTAAAACTTCAGTATCACCAATTTTAGGCACTAAGGTGATTTGTAATAAAATACAACCTAGTGGATTGGTGCTTCTTTGTACAGAATAACTACCTGAACCAAGCAAGTACACGACTGCCTCCATCCCTGCATCTACCCTGGAAATACTCAGGTTTTCCCAATATGAAATGGTCATAAGAAATGCTGAAATCCATTCCAGTGAATGGATTTCACTGAGGGAACTTTCACCAAACTGCATCCATCAGCTTTATTACTCAGATGTGTCAAAATCTTGGGAAGATACATGTGGAGTGATACTTGAAAGGTGCTTCAAGCACCTTCTAGATTTCATCTGTGTGTGGCTGTTGACTGCAGCACTGGACACATGACTGGCACACCAGGTACAAATGTGTGCTGCTGCATAGATCAAGCACCAGAGGAGACTCCACGTGATATTATGTTGTGCTGCAGCATGGTTATGTGATGATATCACACTCAGTTTGACAGTGGAGAAATATCTATTTGCTATGGTCTTGGTGCTAGAGAGATATTTCCACTTTTTTTTAAAAAAAAAAAGTAAATTTTGTCTTAAGATTCTTTTCCATAGTACATCAGAAAAAAATTAGCAATAGTCAGTTAGCACCATTTATGACATTTGTAGATTTCTAGGACAGGCTTGATCACTGGCTGGGGCTCAGCCTCAGTGTAAGCAGTGGGACTTTTCCATATGTTTCATGGATAAAAAAAGCAATAGAAAGAGCAGAAGAATAACTGCTTCAAAATCTAGAATACATCCAAGTAATTCTCTACCATGTCTTTGTCTGTAAAAACCTGCAATTCTCACTCTTTCCCTGGAAGAGTATAATCAAGAAGTAAAAGCAGGAAGTCCAAAGACAATTCATAAACTAACACAGGGTGGAGAAGGCTGGATCATTTCAGTATTATGTGATTTTTGGGTTGGGCAAGTGCACTGTGAATGCCAGCAGCTCTAAGAAACCTGGTGTGAATCTATGCAGATTCAAAAACAATCAGTGGAATTCAATTCATTTTAATCAGCTCTGGAGGTGACTGTCTCTTAAGCTTTTTTTAACATCTGCAATAGTTACAGCACAGTTAAAACACCTGAGTAATAGTAAGACAGTGAGACTAGAGGGAAGTGGGAAGTAAACACAGAAAAGAGGATTAACGAGAGTTGTTTGGTAAATAAGCAACTGAGATGGGGAAGAGCTGGGCATGCAGTGTGTAATCCTGTTTCTGCAGCTCACTGGTGTGTCAGTATCTGTGAGGGGAGTAAGATATTTACATAAAAGGGAAAAATAAATCCCTGGCTCCCTGTATGAAATTAAGATAACAGAGCCATCTGTCAAACCTCGAAGGGGAAAGCAAGGCTGAGCATCCTGGTCTTTATGACAAGTGACGTGCCAGCTATTCAACCTGGCAGGGAGTGTTTCAGATGGCTTTCCAACATATGAAAAACATATACTCAGTATCTCTGGAACTTCCCTGCAGTCTGAAATGACCCATGAGAAGTTCATTGTGCCTAGTGATGGCTCCTTGGTCCTGCTAGATTTCAGGTAGGATGGATACATTTGTTCTCAGATGTACCCCAGGGTTTGCTGCCAAAAAGCTCTCCTGCTAAGTCAGCAGGGAGAGTGGGCTGATGATAGTCAAGTTTTACATGATACGCCTTTTATTCACTCTTCTAAGTTTGTGAAGCCACTATTTTATATGTGTCTCATAGCCTGAGAGAAAGGTCCCATAAATGCCTACATAGGCACTTCCTAAATAAGTTCACCTTCAAATAATAATTAAATAGAAGAAAATATTGTACTGAAATAAAATGACAGGTCATATTTAAACTGTCTTAAAATTCATTGCTCAGGTATTTTTAGGGTGCTTAGCATTCATGTATGATTTATGGTCCCTGTATACTGCAAAGTCTGGTTTCAGAAGCAGGAGCAAGGTTCTGAAATTTGGCTTTGTTTAACAAGATACTTGCAAAGGGAAGACACTGAGACTTTCTTAAAGAGGCCAAGAACTGGCATTGGGAGCTGTGGTGAGGGTGTCCCATGGTGCAGGGATTTATGTCCCACTAAACAGGCCATGGCCCTGCACTTTTCCCCCAGCCAATTTTGTACCACTCACTCCCCCAAAGTGCAAGAACTTTCTAGTCCTCTACATGGTTGTCTCCTGTGAGCCACTGAGGCCAAGCATGATCTAGTCCAAAATCAATATTAATTGCAACAAAACAGTGTTGTTTAGCTTGAGCATAGAAGACAGAATCCTAAACGTGCTTAATTGCTTTGAAGAGCAATTTGCAGCAGGACTGGTGACAGGTCAAGGTGAATTGAAATTGTTTATGTCTCCTATTCTCCCTGACACATTAGAGGAGTTTGTACTGAAATGGTGCCTTAATTCTCAGCAGGTGCAGGGAAAGACAGTAATCACTCAGAGTGAGATAGTTGGTGGAAAAGATATGTTTAGAAGTACTGTTTGAGTGGGAGACACCCAAAGGGAAGAAGAAGGTCTGTGGGGGCAGATCTCTGTGTCTTTGATGCAATTCATTGATGTCAGACCAGTTCAGCTCTGCAAAAGGGATCAATCCCTTAGGAGTGCCATTCAAAAGGGAATAGAGTCTTCATTGAAAGACCTTGAGAATGTTACTGAGGGCAGCTGAGGGAAAGGCAGGCCTTAACATTTTGGAAAAGAGAGGAGAAGACCTTTGCATTGTGGCTTGATTCCACTGCCTGAATGTTGATGTTTATCAGCAACAGGATTAGTATCTACCCCTGAACACCACTGTCCAGGTCTTCTGTCACCCCTAACCAAAGCCCAGCATCCCCATGTGTTGTTTAGCCTCTATGCCTAATCATCTCCCAGTGGTGAATTGACTCCCATCCTTGGAATGAGGCTACGGATGACCTACTAAAGGCAATTTAAATACCCTGAGCAACCAGTCTTTCTGCAGGAGATCCCATTTTTTAATCATCAAGAAATTAGCTTTTAGAATCACAGGATGGTTGAGGTTGGCAGGGACAGCTTGAAAGGATCTAATCCAAACTTCTGCCCTAACAGAGTCAGCTAGAGCAGCTTGCTTGTGTCTGTATCCTGCTGGGTTTTAAGTACCTCCATGGATGAAGAGGTCTTGTTGGTTTTCTTGTGTTCTTTCAAATTTATCACTATTTACTAAACTAAATGTAGCCCTGCTTGGTGAAAACTGAGGGCTAATACAAGGAAAATCAGTTGTTCTCCCAAACAATACTGCAGTCTGGATGTTGGTTGTGCAACAATTTCCAGGGTTTATGAGACAAGCCACTGAAGAGCTTTATAGCTTGACCCAAGCCCACTGGAGATGCCAGAGCTCTGCTGCATTTATTCTGCTCATTCTATGGCATCATGGGGGTTTTGGACAGGGGACTGGTAGTTGGTGCTGCCCAATGTTTTTTAGGTGCAACAAGATGAAGAAGGGTTGGTGTCATTTTTTTAAGTGGAATAGCAAAAGTATTTTAACTTCAGCTCCTTGGACAGCTCAAGGGCTGATGACTGAAGTGGAAAAAATAGCCTTTTACTTGGAGAGATGGCTGAGCCAAGCCACATGGGCACTGCTGGGCAGAACAGTTTGTTTTGCTGTTGTCTGTGCAGAATGTGTTGATCAGAAAAGCAAAAGGCTCTGCTCTCCAGTGCTGTCAGTCTGGGATTTTTACAAGTACTACGTGTGTTTGTAACTGTTGTAGGCAGGATTTTGCTGTCTTTTCTAAGTTATACAAACTCACAAATTCTGCTAAGGATAAAGTTTGTGCTTATAAATGGACAAAATGCCCCACTCATAGCCAGGAACACTGAAAGCAAAGCCTCCTGGAGGCTTGAGACTTTAGCATAAAAAGTGGTCCAGGTGCTTCATAGACTACTCTCTTATGGATCATTTTGCACTTGTTCACTCCTAATTTGTGATATATTGACAAAGATGCCAAGAGAAATCTGTAGAGAATTATGGTCTGTCCTGTGAGAAATTAGTTTTCAGTGTCACTAGAAACAAACTTGCCATTTCTTCTGTTTTCATCTGGCAGATGAGGGTGCCACATCAAATGGGCAGAAGTCGACCCATAACAGCCAAATATATTTGAGAGTTACTGCCTCAGTGCAACTCTCATATTCATGGGTGGATTTTACACACTTGTGACAGAATATAATGCTCATGCTGGTCTAATCATATTGGTTGCAGCATTCTGGATTTATCCCAACACAAATAGAAGATAAAAGTTAATACAAGAGCTTTGAAACATACAGGAGAAGTGCCAGGTTCACCATGATGTTTTTATTACATTTTTTCCTAAAGACAAATCAAATTTTCTTAGGTATTCATTTAATTTTTAAGCCAGTCATAGTTTTTGCAAGCTGATGTGAGGGTGCTTGTGGCTGACCATGTTAGTGAGCAGCCACAGCTGTGGCTGAGGCATAGCCAGCACATGGTGCAGAGACATTTGAAGAAACTTTTTCTCTTGATTATCTGGAGTATCTGAGCTCAGGACTGTTGTTTTTACCACCTGCAAGAACCCAGAAGCAGCAGCCTGTGGTCCCTGGGTCAATGTTTTCACTACTCAGAGAAAATTGTACCCATGGTAGTAGGGTGGTGGTGTAGATCCGTACTCCAGCTCCTTATCACCCAGAAACTCCCTCTGCACAAAAAGAATCCCATAGAAACCTTCTTGGTGGCCTTAGTGCTCCCTTTTGCTTTCCACAAAGGATTTCCAGTGCATTTTGAGTAAAAGCAGTAAAGCCTGATTTCTCCACTGGCTAAACAACTGCAGCTCCTGCTGAGTGGAGCTGGTTTTGAGGGTCCCAGCTGAAGGGACATCACATCTCACACCCCCTCACCTTGTTGTGCTGTTCAGTGCTCTACAGCCACGTTTTCCAGAGGGAAAAGGCACAGACAGAGTCCCCCTCTGCATATCTGTCACACTCATAGGGTGCACATCAATCACAGCCACTCTTGAGCCCCTTGGACCCGTGCTGTCACTGCTGGAGGGGCTGCATGCTCTGATTTCTGCTACATCTGTCCTTCCTTCCCTGCAACCCCTGTACTGGCTGCTCAGTATGTGTCGTGCTGAGGGGTTGCTAAGCAGCACACAGCTCCCTGCTCGGGGAGCCTTGCCATGAAGGCGAGATATGCAGCAGGTCAGCGTGGGCAGAGCTGGGCACAGGAGAAGATGGCATCTGCTGGGGTGGTCCTGCTCCACCACACCCTTCCCTCGCTCTCACTCCAGCATCCCCTCCATCAGCAGGCACATGGCCACCCCACTGGGGTGGCTGGGCTGGAGAGCAATGCTGCTGGTTTGTCTATCTTGGAGAGCTGCTGGCTAATTAGCCATGTCCCAGAGCGTTTGTGGGGTGAGCAGCAGAGGCCCTGTTGGCCAGGCTAAGGCCAGCTGGTGGAGCAAAGCACTGACCAAGGGGTGTGGTGTGGGTAAAGAGGTCTGTGCCAAGAGTCTCATCCCAGCTGTGTGCAAGGCAAGAGTGGGAAAACAGGATCATTCCTTATTCCAGCCTTTGAAAGGGGCCATGAAAAGAGGACCCACATGGAGAAATTGTGTTGCCTTTGGTGTCTGCTTTCTGAGGCAGTGGCATGAAACCTTACTAAAAAGGTTAATACTCCCAAGAAGATGGAACTGTAGGTTCTTCCCTTCACTTGCTCTGAGCCCTGAGAAGCCAATGTGGAGACTGGCTAAACTCAAATTCTTCCTCAGAAATTGTCCCCAGTTACAATTGTCTAAAACTGCACAAAACCAAATCTTTGCATGGACATCAAGGTGAGTAGGACTTGCCTCTTCATGGACTTGCCCCACCTGGAGCATGGGAAGGCTGGGACCATCTTGTGCAATCCGTGGACATTGGGTTTGCATTTATCCTTCAAAGAGCAGGGTCTGGCTGTGCAGACTCTTCATTGTGAGTGGAGAATGCCAGAAGCAGCTGCATGAAAATCAGTGGTCTCAGTCTGGTTGAAGGCAGAGACAGATTGCCTCAAATGCAAAGTGATCTAGATAGCTGCATAGGTCAGTTAATTTTACAAGTTTTCATTTTCTTCTCAGCTCCTTGCATTTATTTGTGTTGCAGATACTCTTCTTTCAAAGACATTTCTGTAACAGAAAATGTAGAGAATTTTTTTTCATCTGCACA
The DNA here is from genome assembly GCA_013399225.1 of Rhipidura dahli. Taxonomy (NCBI): domain Eukaryota; kingdom Metazoa; phylum Chordata; class Aves; order Passeriformes; family Rhipiduridae; genus Rhipidura; species Rhipidura dahli. The sequence continues at coordinate 984,064 of VXAC01005948.1, forward strand.
GAAGTTAATCATACTATTCAAATAATGTTGTGAAATTATATTTAAATGATTCTGTGAAATAGCAGTAGGCTCGTTCTTCTGTATGGCTTAAGTCCATCATTCAGGTTGTTGCCTATATTTGACAGCGATTCAATGGCAAGGTAGTTCTCTGCATTCGGCAAAAACTCTGGGCACAAAGTAGCATAATTTGGGGGATGAAAAAGTCCATTGCCTAAAATGGCAGTATCTACAGTCACTTGATTGGTGAGAGACATACTGTCCTTGAGAGAGAGCAAGAGAGCAGTGAAGAGCAGCCCTTGCTCATCTCCTCTTTCTGTCCCTTATTATTCCAATCCCACATTTTTCTAGTACTGATGCCCACACTGACCCAGAGCACAGGCACCAACAGCCATTAATTTTGTGAACGTGGTAGGGGATGCCTGTTCCTTTTTCCTCCTCCACTTTCCCTTCCAATATGGATATCTTTTTGTAGGGACACCTTCTAGTGTTTCTCCAGTTTTCCTAGTTAATGTTTGTTAAGCACTTGGAAGATTGCAAGCATTGAATAGTTGTCCAGTGTGTTCCAGGAGGTCTAGAGAATGTTAAAGAACTAAGAGAGAGATCTGGGTTTGGGCTTCCACTGGTGTTTTTGTATTACAGATTGGCAGGTTAGTGTGTTGCCCTCATGCCAGCCCCTGTGAGAACATGCATGTCTCAGTTTTGTGGGGGCAGATCATGCCTAATGCTGTAGAGTTACAAACAATCCCATTTTTCTGGGTGGAGCATAAATATTTTCAATCCCAGGCTACTTCTGTGTTGCTTAGCAGAGCGTGGTGCCCCATGAACTGAGCTCCACGACTGTGCCTTAGCTCCCCACACTGCTCTGCACAGGACTGGCCTTTGAGGAGCAGGAGTGTGCCCAGCTCATTCTCAAAGGGCACTGCCAGTGCATAGTCCACTGCCAGGCATGGCCATGGCCATGACCATCCTCCAGACATGTTTTGGCTTTGTTCAAAGGTGCATTCATTCCATGCATTTAATGTCTTTTTTTTTTTTTAATTTTTTTCTTTTGTTTAGTAGCTTTTTGCTAGGCTAAGAAGCTGGCATCATGAGTTCATTTTTTTACATCAGTCACGTTCATTTTTCTCCTTTTATAATCAAAACATATTGACAGTGTATTCTACACTGAGAACAGATAATGTCACCTGTAATATCCCTCCAGTCAATAAAACCTTTTAAAGATCATTAGAGGGAATGCAAAGAATGGGTTATTATGTGAGGGGTCACTGAAAGTACTTTTATCAATTATGTTGGTTAATTGTCTAGTATCCTAATAGTAAAGCTGCTTCTCTTTCTTAAGATTGTTTTCATGTAGGAGCATAATTCTGAAGTTAGCTTAATTGAAGACTCAGTAGGAAATGGGATTGCATCCATCACCTTTGTCTCCCAGGGACAGATACTCTTCCTGTGTAACATCAGAACAAATCCTCCTCAAGTCCAACAAAGTCTGTGGAATTACTCTGACTTTGCACTGCTGCAAATAAGTGAAGACTAAACTCCACTTCTTAAATTTCACATGCGGCTCAGCAATATACTGCAATTACTTGCAATCTGAACAGTCCAAATCCTCCCTTTAGACATACCCAGAGTGACTTCAGCAGGCTGAGAGAGGTGCAGGTCTGCAGAAAGAGATCTGCCCCCCACGCTCTGCAGCCCGATTACACCAGCTCAGGGAACCTCTGAGTGATGATGAATGGCTGCAGAGCAGCATGGATTTTTTTTTTACCTTGGAGATGCATTTAGCAAAGGCTCAATCCATGAACAGAGAGGAGAATTTCAGTGTGAACCATCCCAAAACACAAATCGCCCACATGCCAGCAGGGCTTGCTTAAATATACTCCAGAAACTGGTCAGCTAAAATTGGCTGTGAGGCAGAGCAGAGTTTGCTGTGATTCTCAGGCTTCAAAACGCTCATGTGAACAGTCAGAAAACAAGCAGCTTTCCCTGGGAAATGGTATCTTGGAGTTACATTAAGCTATCCTGCAATGTGATTTCCAGAACTGTGAAAGAGACTTTCTCCTTTTGCATAATTGTCCTAGCACTATGCAGAGCACTTGCACAAATCCTCCCCCCTTCTCCACCCGAGACAGACAGAAAACGTCTGAAGAGGTTAAAAATTGTATGATTACTTGCTCTTGTAAATATTATTTATCATCTGACCACTTAGTTTGGCTAAGACTGAAGTACTCAAAGGTCTCTAGGGAAAGAATGGCCTTTCTGATTCACAAGGCTTTTTATTTTTATTTATCCATATGGAGCAAAGGAGCAATGCAGCTTGAGGAAGGAGAGCTCCATCAAATGTCTAAAACTGAAAAACGCCCTATATGCATAGTCCTTCTAAATATGTAAGGTAATTGCAGGTAGTACCTGCAGGTAATATCATCCAAGATACCTATAACACTTTCTAGTTTGGAAGAGTAAGTAAAAAATATCATATATTGTGATAAAAAGTAATAAACACTGGAACAAGACTGTTTGTTGGTCTTTTAGATGCTGGACTATCTAATTTACCTGAGTGGAGATGGGAATATGGGGGATACATGTAAAAGCCTTGGGAGACAAACACTGAGCAGTAGTGTGTGTGCTGCTAAAAGTTGTCCAGATGGAGCTGCTTTTTATTATAACTGTAAAACATTTGCTCTGTGTGTGGGAGGTAGTAGAGCCAGTAACCTCTTCCTACAAGTAATGAATAGTGTACTGCCTGTTTTCTGGACAGATAGATGGTCCACATATTACAGTTAGCTAATTTAATAGAGAAAGACTAAGGTTCCAGAGAATTTTCATCATTAGGGTTTTTTCTTTGACTTCTGTCTTTAAATTTTCAAATAAATTCTATCCAGACTGATTTTTTCTTGTCTCTCTGAGACAGTTAAGGGTAGAAGTCAGAATGTGACTCCATCCATGATTCTGAAGACTTTCACCAGAGAAGTGTCCTCGTCCAACATGAGCCCCATATGTCTGAGCCATAGCACCAGGCTGGCCAGCAAGGCTCCTTATGTGTGGCTGCACACAAATTTAATGGCTGTGTCCCTGAAAGCAACTGTTGTCAGTGCACTGAGCTCCTCTAGCAGGAGTCCTGTTCACAAATCAGTCTTAGAAAGCAGCTTCTCTTCTCCCATCAGTTGCTCTTGTGGAAAGTGATTCACCTCTGAAGATGGATGGCCAGCATTAACCAAACAGTTGTTGGATGAATGCCCCCAGTACTGAGATGTAAACAGCCTCCATTCATGTTTTTTATGTTCTTATAAACATTCAGATTATGCAGATTGATGGTCTAGTAATTGAATAACAATTCTTCTATTCCTATCTGCTAAATAAGGATGTATTTGAAGTGTGACTATAGCCCATGCATCATCTTGTCTGGGCTTCCAGCAGTGAAGTCTAGCCAAGAGCTCTAAACAGGTACTGCTAGCATCACAGCCCTGGAGATAAAACTGAGTGAAAATAAGATACACAGATATTTACCCTGATTCTTGGACAACTTTTTGTAATCCAGGAAGATGCCACTGCAGCTTGATCTCTACTGGTACGTAGGTAGCTTGGATATTTCTGGGTATTTCTATTTATATGTCCCCTGAGGCTAGACCAAGCCTATGAAGCAACTGGATGTGTTGTATGAGACCAAATTGTATCAAAAATCATTATCTTTTATGTGTTGGTAGCTAATGAAATATCATTATGGAGCAGAGCTTTGAAATCATTGCACATATAAGTGAAACAGCTCTCTGATTTGCCTTCTCCCTTCAGGCACACTACCCCAGGGATCAGCAGGCACACACACAACCCGGCACATGCCAGCACCACAAGTGGGGCTGCCAAATGAGGCTGCCCAGAGAGCTTTGTTCAGGGGTGAAACAGCAGTGAGGAGAGAGACAAGTTCTTTACATGCTGCTAAAAGCACCTTCCTGAGAGGAACTGAAAACATGCAGGGTTTTTGGCATGGGTGCTTTGTGCATTGGCACGGGTACAGCTGTGCAAAGACAGTATGGAGATGCCTCATAGCTTTCAGCTTTGGTAAAATCTCTGTTATATGACACTGATACCCACACACTGCAATCTTTCATGTGTGTATGTATATATATAGAGAGAGATTTTTGCAGGTGGCTTTTACAATTTACAATTTTGTACCACTGCTCACAAAGAGTGAAGTTTCACTTGGTCTTCTGAGCACTGGTCATTCCCTTCTGCAGTGGACATCAAAAAGACAGTCTTTCCTCCTCTAACTATATTTGGAAAGAAGAATGACACTCTGTTCCTGTTTGGGAAGTAATAGGATCTGTATTTCCCCAGAGAATAATCTAGGGCAGCAAATCCCCAAGTGGAGACAGGTGTCTCCTGGCAGTGCTGAGTCGGGTTTGGGAACCCCAGAAGGAGGTGAATTTGAGATCTTGTCATGTCTCTGCTGCCAGCCCAAGGTCATCCTTTTGTAGCTTGGTTGGATTTCCTTGGAACCCAGCCTTCTCAGATCCTGGACTTGATGCACTGGCACTGAGACATTGCTGTGGAGGTAGGCAGTAGAAACAGGTTTGCAACACTCAGATTGTCTTACAAAATCAGGTTTTATTCTAAACTCTCATCCCTTTCAAGCATGAAGCACCCAAAAGTGTATGAAATGTACTTTGCACTGTAAGTTTTAAACTCTATTGCAGTTTACTGTTCTGGACAAAACTTCTATTCCCATGTCTAAGTGATCTTACTCTTCTCAATGCTTCTTTAAGCCTATGAGGCATGATAAAGTCATGATTAAATGAATAGTCTGCCCTGGTTTTACTTGATTTTGTCTGAGTAGTCACAGACAGTGATTTTCTGAGGTGTGTACACGTGGGACACGAGGTGTAGCTCTCCTAGTACTCTACCACACAACTGCCTTACAAACAGTAGGTCTACGCCAAATTTACACAGTACCCAAAGCTGGCAGGGTGGGGGGGAGGGGTGTGTCAAATATACTAACTAGGTTTTGTGACTAGACATGATAAAGGGCCAAAAACTATGTTTCCTCTAAAAAATTTTCTCAACACACAACATAAAAATTATGTTTGAATGTGCTTCAGTATACTGACCTTTACCCAGGACTTTGCAGAGGATTGGTACAAGCCAAGATGATGAGCCAGCGTGAAATTCTTTGATAAGTGAGATTTTTAATGTGATCAGAATCTCATCTGAAATTTAAGCTTCACATGTGAAATACACTATTAAATGGCTGTTTGATGCTTTCTTGATTTTAGGACTCAAGCAAGTTAATGCATGCATGGTGGAGAGGTCATTATGGACTCTGAGGCATCATTTCAGGCTTGTGCTAAGCTGTACAGAGTTGCATGGCCAGAGTTTCATTGACAGATGTTTGGCATGAAGACCCAATTTGTTTGCTAAACAATGTATAGCAAATTATACTGTAAAACAATGCAAACCACTTATTAGTGAAAAGCCTGTTTCGCCTGCCACCAAGTGAGTATGTCACAGATATGAATAGCTCCCTACTCATTTCCTCACTAATTTGAAACATCGCTTTAACCAGTGAAGAGCAACCCTGGAATGGAAATGCATAAATGCGTGGCCATAGCTTATCATCTGAAAGGGGGCTTGGAGTATCACACTTTGGAAGATCAAGCATAGTTTAGCTTAATAGGCAGAAAATTGGGTAAAAGGGTTCCCCTTGGTGTGAAAGAGGAAAATGCATGCTTGGATCTCAGCAGTCAACAAAAATTGGAGTAAAAAGTTAGTGGCACAGAGCTAGTGGCACACAGAGAGCCAATGCCCTAATGCAAGAGGGCACTTGAAAAATCACAACAAGCCAAAATGACCTTGTATATCTAAATACATGGGTCAGTTTAATCACAGTGGCAAGTGCATACCAGTGTGCCAAGCCAGTGATTTAAATGGTGTAACTGGGGCAAGTTTGACCCCAAATCTCTGCCTGTTGTGCATTTGAAAACAAATTGAGAGAAGGAGTTAAACAGAGCAGTCTCCAGGCCTGAACTTTTGCGTCTGACAATAGTCTTTTCATTGAGACTCAAGAAAACAACTGCTCTGTTTTGCTAGCACTAACCCTGCACAATTGATAAGGCAGAAGCAGAGCCTTGATAAAATCTCCATTCCCCTATTTGCAGGCTCTGAAAAAATCCCCTTCCTCTGCATGCAAGTGCCAGTGGTGTGATATCCCTGTCAACCTGTCCAGCAGGGTCTGCAGAGAGACCTCACTATCAGAGGAGAGCCTCCAATCCACCCAGACCTGTGCTGGGACACCAGCCTGGGGAGGAAAAAGTACAAATTTCAGGACAACTGAAGCAGTCCATCTTAAAATCACTGCTAGAAAACATTAAAATGGAGATTAAAATGAGAGGAAGGCATTTTTTAACATAAAGAAAGAAGAGGAAATCTAGACAGGGAAAGAAAATGGAACTGGAGAGGTGCACAAACATAGGAGACCAAAGAAAGAATGGATAATTAGGAGGAAAACTGCAAGTAGAAGTGGCCAAAATGTCTTCATTTTTAACCAGTGATAGGTTTGGAACTGGGAGAAAAGAAAATCAAAAGCGTTTTTGAAAGCAGCAGAGAAGTTTAGACAGCCACACCATTTTTCCTGCTCCCCCCAAAAAATAAGTGTTGCCATCAGATTCTCCATTCCTCCTGTCAGGGATGTGGCATGGTGGATGAGTGCTGTGCAGTGTCACAGAAGGAAAACCTGCATGACCACGTGTGAGATACAGACAGGCACTGCATCTTGAGCCCTGCTCATCAAACCCCTTGGTCTCAACAACTCTTAGTCTCCCCTTCCATTTCCATTCTCTAACAGCTGGAATCATGGCTAATATTAACAAGCTCTAACTCTTACCAGGTAGAGAGGTACAAAATATCTCAATCAGAAGTATTTTCTTTGAGATCACAAGCAAACAAATTTACCTACCTGTAATCACTCTCCATAAATCTTTCACTAATACTTTGCTGAAATTAAATATCATTAATCATTTTTTATTAATTGTTGTTTGTTTTGTTAAATGTTGACAGGAACAGTTGCACACAGGCTCTTGTAATACATGTATCTGGTCCTCTTTTTGCCCTCAGCAGCACCTCAAACTCAAGACACTCATATCTGGAATATCTGTGTGGAAAGAACAAAGCTTTTTCCTCCTATTATGTTTAAAGCTTCAATTAAGCTGCTTCTGAGAAGGGAAGTTACAAGATGGAACATGGTCTGTTACAGGACTTAAGCTGAGGTCTCCCTTTTCAGAGTAACTATTAAATCCTAAGTAGATTATTTTTCTCTGTGAAATACAGATGCTTGATGCACTTGTTGAGCATTTCCTGAATTGTCTCACAATTAATACTGGTGATCCTGGACTGTCTTACCAAATCGTATGAGTGGCCACTAAACAAAACAAGAAGGGTGATTGGTGCTGGAAGTCTGGCAGGCACCATGTTTCAGTCACTAACTCAGACCCAGAACACAGACAGTTTCCCTGCCTTTACAGACAGTGCAGGGAAACACAAATGCCAAAATCTGACATATTTTGGGTATCCACTTCAAGCTGTTCTGAACCATGTTTTATAAGTACCTATTTTCCTCCGCTGGCTGTGGAAATTGTCTGGGGTGCTCAGCACAGGTGGACACGTCTGAACTGGTCAGATGAGTCCACTCCTGGTGACCAAACACAGTGGTTTCATGGTGGCTGGTGAGGGAGTTGGGTGCTTGGTGTACATGACTGGTCATCCCAGTTTGAATGATGTGACACTCTGAGGAGAAAGGTCGTGACTACGCCAAGGCAGAGCCCAGCCCAGCACCCAGCCTGTGTTCCAGAGATGAAGGTGGCTGTGGAGGGCACTCCTTCCAGCAGCCTTCATCTCATGCAACAGGTACCCCTGTATCCATTAACAGACTAACATGGGGACACCAGTAGTACATCATGAGACTGTAGGATCAGACCTCTCACCTTCCAGGTGGACTATGATGCTTGACAAAATTTAACTGCTGGTTTGGCCTGTGTTCAGAAAGGAAATAATAGACAGGAAAAATTCAGTATTATTATGTACCTTACATTTCCTCACTTTCAGTCTGTATTGACAAAGATGTTTCTCTGTTCTTTCTTCTCTCCCCGCCCTGCCTGCACATCACTGAACCTGGGATCACCCAAGGAAACCAATGAGAAAAGAAGAGAACGGAACCAGTCGGTCCGAATATGCAATGACCTCCTCCCAAAACAACAAAACAGTTGATAACAATGCAGTTGTATAATCCCCGAGCCCCACCAAGGCGCAGGAGGTGGCAAACTTTCAAAGCACACACACAGAGTGAGCAAGGTGGGTGAAACGAGGCAACGAGGGGAGCTGTGTGGCCAAGGACTTCCTTTCAGAAACAGCGCATGCATCAGTGATCCAGAAGAGAAAAGCAGGCTGCTCTCCGGGCTTGCTGCTGCTCCAAGGGAGGATGAACTCACCCACCTGGGCTGCCCAGAGAAAAGGCCTCACAAAGGCATAAGCACTGCATGCTGCATCCCATGAAAGCGATGTTGCGATGCCTCCCGCTTCTTCTTCCTCCTCCTTCTTCCCCTGCCTTTACATTGGAATTGAGTGTCTGCAAAAAGCTTCTGAAGTAAGACCTTCTGAGGAGAGGGTGATCTGCCAGAGTGGCAGTAGTTTATCATAGGTGGGTCAGAGGGAGGTGTCTCCCTCTAAATGGGAGGACACTTCCCTCTAAATGGTGAGAGGGGTCACCTATGTGCTTCTCCAGCCTGTGCAGTTGTATATGCTGATGCTTCATTCTTATCATTCTTATTATTTTGTTTGTAAAAAGGGAATAAAGGTTTCTGTTAAGCAATCAAGCAAAATTGGCCTGAACTTGTGACCTATCCCAGAAAATTTATCTGTGGTCTGGTGACTATGCAGTTTTCATGGCTGAAGGTTTTTCAGGCAAAAGAAATCAAGACGTAAGATTTTAGCAATTAGCATTGCTATTGAAAGAGAGATGTTATTAATGTGTGCTTTATATGTTATTCATAATCAGCCTCCCTTTTTTGCACCACACTTTTATTTTAACTTTAAGATTGTTCTTTCTTTGTGAAATTCCACGTTTCTCTGTGTTTGCAGCACCCTGATTCCCCAGGGAAACTCCTGCAGGAAAGACACTGTTTACATCTTGGCTTAAGTGTTTGGGTGGGATTGTGTTGAAAGAACTAGCAGCCCTTTGAAGTTATCTTCATCCACTGAAAGTCTTGAGTCTCCTGAACTGATGCACTGAGGACATTGCAGGTCTGGTTTGCAGGGTCCCTTCTGAGGGTCTGGTAAGCTGGTTGTGCCCACATTAACTTGGTCTCTGCCTCTCCTGAGCTGAGACTGATGGTGGTGCTGAGTTCAGCAGACAGTTCAGTATACTTTCCATGATTTGGATTGCAGACTGTTTAAAGCAAAGCTGAATTTACCCAAATCTGTTTCATGCAGGATCTCAGGTTAGATTCAGCAAGTAGCCCTCTGGATAAAGGTGATGAGACTAGTTAAAATGCTGGTCTTTCCCTACCTCCTGAAAACTTTTCTTTGTGTCACATTTCCATATGTACGTCTCCATTTACCTCTGTGCTGAAAGTAGTGCTGCAGTCAAAGACAGATTTACACCCTGGCTTCTTGTCTGGACATAAAACTTTGGTACCACTCAGTCTCCTTGTCTGTGAGTTACTCCCAAGCACCAATGCAGTCTCACTCTGGGACCTGCCTGTACCCAGCTGTATTGTCCTTCAGCACTGCAACACAACAATACTTCCAGTTTTGTATAAGGATGTGCCTGAACTGCAGAAATCAGACTTTGAGTGCATTCCAGCCTGTGGGTCATCTATTGCTGGGATGCAGAGTGTGGCATGATGGTAGAGGAAGACGATGTTCTGCAGATCTTCCCAAAAAAAAGCTCTGGAATGTTCAAATCAGCAGTCTCAGCTTAGGCCCATCTGTAGTTTTCTATTACCTATCAAACAATAGTGTGTATGTAAATATAAGTACCTTTTCAATTATAAAATGAAATGCTGCTATATATTGCTCTTGAGAAATTTATGTAGTTATTCATTTAGCTTTTTAGTCTGTCATCACTGTGTAGAAGTTTAACTGCATAAAATTATTTTTTAAAGCTAGACTTTCTTGGGAAGTGAATGCAATTTCAAAAGTGAAAAGAGGCAAGTAACCCTTTGCCCAAGAGTATGATCATTCCCAGCCACATTCATGTTGTGTGCTTGCACAAGACACAGTGATACATTCTTAGATCCAAAGTGGGATTAAAATTACAGAATTTACACTTTGAGTCTAGTGTCCCAAATGTTGATTGCCTAAAGCACTTAGCCCCTAAATACTAAAATAAAAATATTGCAAGTATATTTCTAGAATATTTTTAAGCTATAGCATTTATTTTGGTGTAGTTATTTGCCTATGTTTGCCTTTCTTCTTTTACTCCATTTGTTTTGGCCTAAATGTGGAAACGTGGCATAGTTTGAGACTGGTTGCATGTTTATCTGAGAGTATAAGGTATGAATGCAGATAAATTTAGCATAATATGGGCTCAGGATTAGCACTTTCTCCTAAAGGTTGTTGATTTTATTTGTTTCCTAATACAGCTTTAAAGGCATGTTCTCTAAGGTCAAAATCACAAAAGAGATTTGTACGTCATTATGTCCATCAAAATATGTCTGTTTTTGCAAAAAAAGAGTAAAAAGAGATGGTCACCCAACACTGTCTGATTTTCAGTGATATCAGTGATAAAACGTCCTCACTAGAGAAGACCCCAGTGCATGACACAACCCACAAGCAAACCCTGCCCAGGTGCCATGGGGACTCCTCAGGAGAACATAAGCTTTCAAAACTTAATGGAGAGGCAGGGCATTGCAAGACACAGCACATGCCACCTAGGATCTGTTTTCAACTCTGCCACTGATCTGCTGTTTACTAGCAAGTAACTTTGCCTCTCTGTGCCTCAGTTTACCCATCTGTAGAATCAAGACAAAAGTAGATACCAGCTCTGTGGCAGTATTTTGAGAGAAACACTCACAGCTTATTTGCCTAGGCAGGTGTATACTGTTGTTACATGCAGCCTGCTGATAAATGTATCGGGCACATTATCACCATCACAGCTCCTGAGCAAACAAACATCCCCTGTGTGCTTTTATAATGCCTTGGCCACAGAAAAGCAGCAGCAGACGGGCTGAGAGCTGCTCCTCTGCTTGCCCAGACATTTTGCTCTCAGCCCTCGCATCGCAGTGTGGCAGGGAGAGGTGGGAAATCCTGCACGAGGTAGTTGTGCCTGTAGATTTCCTGCCCAAGTACAGTTGACTACATTGCACTGAAATTTAAAGTGATCTTGAGAAAGACACTTGGAAAAGTATACTGGAATCAGATGAACTCTTCAGAAAAGGGAGGCTAGACAGGGGATGTCACTGAGAAGTGACTTCTGAGGCTTCCTGCTGTGGTTTAAGGCTGTGTTTAACACTCTACAGACTACTTACAAAGCTTTTATAAGAGAGGCTTCTGTGCTTCCTTGTTGTACTATAATTAAATGCTAAGGGAAAGGAACAGGTAGGATACATAAGTGCTTCACTAAGCAGTGATCCTGGATCTGGGGACCTGGCAACCCAAAATGCAGCTTTAGAAGCATTTTGAGTTCCTTTTTAGCCACTAAATTATCAGGGGTGGAAAGGACCTGCATAGCTCCATTCACAAAATAGCCAGATCCCCAGCAGATGTGAAGGTGGCCAGTTGCTCCACAGGAGGTGCTTGCTGTGCTCTGACCACCACCAGCCAGACTCAGCAAACTGCTGCACTGTCTGAGAGAGAGCAGCAGCTCCAGATCTCTTCTCAAGGATCACCACTAGCAGGGAATGCACCTTAAGGGCCTGAGCTGCAAGGTGTTGATTTCCCTCGTTCCTCAGAAGAAAGGAAAGTGGAGCTGAGGCCCCAGCCCTGCTGCCCTTCCTGTCCCCCACCTGACACAGCAGTGTGCCCTGGAAAACATTTCTGCCTTGGACAGATGCTGCAAAAACAGACATGGAAAGAAAGGGGAAAGTTCTACTAGGTATAAAATATAAATATATTGATATATATCTATACAGAGACCTAATTGTCCACTCTTGCATGCCATATGGTCACAGCATGTGGAGAAAGTGGGAGCCCTGCTCCAACCAGGTCATGACCATAGATGCTGCCAAGCAATGGAGAATCAGGCCTATGGTAGATATGTATTTACAATACTCCCTACACCTGTACAAAGGAAAATATATTATTTTAAACTGCAAAATAGTGTGTTTAAATCAATGCATGAATGTAAATATTCTAAGATCTGCCTTCTTGACTGTGTACCACATGTACAGATGAAAACAAATATTCTTTATAGGAAATCTGTATCAGTGGTTAAATAACTAAAGAGAAAAAAAATATCAGAATTAATGTTGTCATGTTTCTCAAACAAGCCATTAATGTATATTTAGTATTTAAGGATATTGCTCAATAAGTATGTTCCGTACCAAAAACTGTGTTGCATATACAGATTGTGCAGTACCCTATTTTAAAGAGGCACCATAATTAATTTTTATTTTAAATAAAAATGTACTTGTAAAAAATTCCTGTGTCCTGTTGGTTATGTGGCTGAGAGTATTGTAGGGGGGAATGGCTGCAGTGCCTCTTCAGGCACTTATTGCTCAAATTTACCAGGCTTCCTTGAGCACTTTCTGTTGAGGTTTTGGAGAAGCTCATGGCTGCTGCTTGTGCATGTCCTGGTGGGTTCTAGTTCTGTCTCACCTAACCCTGCTGTTTCTGTCCCAGATATGTGCACTGCTGGTGGTGCATTAACAAAAGGATCACACTCGTGCATTCCTGCAGCCTCCCAAAGCTCATGAAACCCTTTCTCTTATGCTGAGGGGCTGGAAGTTTCATCATCTAGTTTTAGAGTGATCTCTTCATCTTTCACATAATGCTACATATCTTTATTTATTTTGGTGCAGGAGATAATGTTCACCATTCATATTCTGACTCCCTGGATGGGCTTCACACTCCTTTTCCACTCAAGAACAAACAGAATTCATGGACCAGTCCTTCAGCAGATCAACACTGGCACACGGGAGCTAAACCTGGCTCCTCTGGCTGAGATTTCCCCCCTAGTTCTTTGCCTTTACTGGACAGAGACAGCCTGTCTTTACTGGAAGAGCACAGCCTGTGACAGGCCCTCTGAAGCCAGGGGGCTGCCACAACCTGCACTCCTCCTCCACAGCCGGGCTCCTCCTGCCCCAGCCAGAGGAGGAGGCTGCAGTAATTCCCCAGTGAGATCAGCTAGCACCTGCCATGGGATGGGAGGTTTTTATTTAAACAGGAAAGCATTTTGGTTGTCTTTAGTTCCCAAGACATAATTCCCTAACCGTTTTTGCTGGTCCCTTAGGAATTATTTCATGTCCCAGTTTGGAAAAAAAATCTTATATAAGGGAGAGCAAAAATAATCATCTAGCATGGTGGGAACATGAAGGGTCTGAAGCACAAGTCTTATGAGGAGCAGCTGAGGGAGATGAGAATGTTTAGTTTGGAAGAAAGAAGCTCAGGGAAGGGGAAAACCTTATCTCTCTCTACAACTACCTGAAGGGAGGTTCTAGCAAGATGGAGGTCAGTTCCTTCTGATAACAAGTGGTAGGACAAAAGGAGACACCCTCAATTTGCAGATGGTGAGTTTTAGATTGGATATTAGGAAAAACTTCTTCATTCAAAGGATGTCACACATTGGAAGAGGCTGCCTAGGGGAGTGGTAGAGTCAGCAACCCTGGACCTATTTAAAAGACATGTAGATGTGGCACTTGGGGACATGGTTTAGTGGTGAGTGTGGTTGGACTTGATGATCTAGAGGACTTTTGCAATCTAAACAATTCTATGATTCTATGATGCAAAGTGATTGGGGGACAATTTAATGAATTACAGCAATAACCATTATGCCATAGACTACAATAGCCAGCAGGTTTAAATATTAGACACATTTTGCAGAAGAAAACTTCCACATTAAAATCTCTGTGACCACTGAGGAAGGAAGTGCCTCTGGAAGGCTTTGACCCCTGCTTCAGGCATCAAAACTGCAGGACCAACATCCTCACCTCCAGTCTGAAGAGGAAGGACGTCACTTTGGAGAGTAGGGCAAAATTCTGGCAAGGTCCCTCAAGTCATAGTAAAACTAAAAGCCTCAAGTCCACTGCTGTTTGGCTGAGCTCTTGTCCTGCTTTAGTCATGATGAGATGGTCATGCAAGCAATGGGAGGATTGGGTACAAATCTGATTAGACTAGAGCACCAGAAGAGTTCCGATCCTGAACCGGGGTTATGTCTTGAGCATAGCTGAAAACCTTGCTAAATAATATGAGGTGCAGCAATTTCATCATGCTGAAGAGCTTGGTGTTGCCTGATGTGCTCTACCTTCACTGTCCTATCACTGGGAACCAGTGTTACAATACCCAGAGAGAAATTAGATTACTGGGTCTTGGTATTATTTGAAGAGGAAGCAAGAAATTTGTAATGAGGGAGATATGTATTCTGTGATTTTGGTAATATAACATTTCAGCTGGGCACATATTGCCAAGGTCTACATCATTTTAAAAGATTCCCAGTACAATTAGTTACAAATTAGAACTTCCTGCATTTCTGAAGAATGCTTTTATTTGGGTGTGCTTAATTCATGCAGGTGCAATCTTTGCCCACAAAGCAATCAAATGTTTAAGAAAAAAACAACAGAAAACAACTGACAACTGATGTTATAGTATGTATTAGTCTTCAGTTACTGAAGTGGTAACATTTTTAATATTAGTACATGTTTCTTTCTTATCAAAAATATCCCTTCAGAGCTGATTTTCCTTTGATAAAGATTTTATCTAAGCCATTTCCTTAAGGTTCTTTCATAATTGCTATGTCTTCAACCACATTTATAGCACAGAAACAGTTGTCTAATTATGAGTTTACAGAGAAGTTGCCCTTGAAAGTGGCCTGAAATTAATTTTAGTATTCAGGAAAAAATACTGAGAATATTAATACCAAGACACCTGGCATGTTCTGAACTTGTTTTACTTTTGGCTTTAGTTAAAACAGAAGCACTCACTGCAACATTTAAACACTTGTCCTGCTGCTCCTATCTTGCACCATGGCAAGATATCCACGGGAACTGGCAATTCTCCTGATTAGGCTGAGTGTCCTGCCAGCCCAGCCCTTCTGGGTGTGAGCATCCAGGCAGTGAGCCCTGGCAAGGGCTCCTGACCTGAGCAGCAAACAGAGCACATGGGATGTCCTGGGAGCCACAGAGGGAGGCACCAATGCCTTGATGAAGTGTGCAGCCCCTCAAGGGGCATTTTCTGAGGAGAGGAGGGATGGTGCAAGTGCTGGACACAGTGTGCAGCACCAACACCCACTTTGAGCCCTTGGTTCAGACAGTCACTGGACAGGTTAAGGTTCAGTAACAAAATGATTGAGGCTGGATGTAGGTAGTTAAACTCCCTGTATCATATATTAATAAATTCTATTAAAAATATTGCATCCATGAAGGAAGCATTATTGCACTGACTAGAGTCCTGATCAGCCTCCAGTGGTGCTGGGGAAAGTGCAGGACAGGGCAGATGTGATGCATGGACACCCAGCTCTGCCTCCCTTAACAACTTAAAAAAGAAAATGCTATGGGTTTAAATTTCTCCCTTGTTGTATTAATGGCAAGGCTTTAAGAAGCTGATTTTATCATGCATGCTGGCTAGATATAGCAAATCTTTTTTATGGCAGTTGGTTTCCTTAATCTGTGAGCTGTCACTAAAAAAATAGTTAAACGGTATTTATATATATCTGCCTGAAAGTATTTTATATGATATATCACTGTGGCTGAAAGAGAAAGGAAGTTTCTTTGTAAATAGCAGCTGGCTGTTTTCCTTTCCTATGCATTGATATAAATTTCATGAATTCATTTTTGTGCAGCACAAAAAGGGCTCAGAGCCGGAACGTGAATAAATTTCCCTTTACGTTCGGCATCACTTCCCCCTGCTCATGCAAACAGAAATGCTTTCAGTATTTAAGTTTCATTTAACTCAGGCCTAGTCGGAAGCAGAAAAGAAAATGTAAAGAAAAGCAGCAGCATGCAGACACATCCCAGTGAACGAGCCTGTGAGCCAGGGACAGCCTCTCCTGTTTTGATTTGTAATTTGAGGATAATTCAATTAGACATTTCAGGCAATTTAAACATTCATGCATTGTCCAGCACCAAAGCATGAACTGTTGAGCAGCAAACGAGACCTGACAGCCTTAGCAGGCCGAGTGAAAATCCCAATGTTTAAAAGGAAAAGCCCTCATCTAATTGATATGCCTACTGGAAAATTAAAAAATAAAGGGGGTGGGGTGGGGGGGGGGGGGAGGAAGCAGCTGTGCAGGAGGGACTACGAGGGGGAGACAAGTACAAAGAGCACATGAGGGGTATACCCTGGCTGTGGGCTTCACACCTTATTTGCAGCCATTTGCTTAAAACAGAATATTTCAAAATCTCTGTGTTCCTTTTAACAAGGGATTAAAACATAAATGCACCTGATCACCCATCTGCTCACCTCTCCTGAGGTAGCTGAAAGGCAGGCAGGC